>JBBDGP010001171.1:1732500-1834673 GCA_037952835.1 Lithobates septentrionalis
GTGTGTGTATGTATGGTGTGTGTGTGTGTGTGTATATATATATATATGTGTTTGTGTGTATGTATGTGTGTGTCTACACACCCCTGTTAAAATGTCAGGTTTCTGTGATGACAAAAAATGAGAAAAGATAAATAATTTCAGATTGTTTTCCACCCTTAATGTGACCTATAAACTGTACAACTCAATTGAACAACACACTGAAATCCTTTAGGTGGAGGGAAGTAAAAATAAAAAAAAAATAAAAATAATATGGTTGCATAAGTGTGCACACCCTTAAACTAATACTTTGTTGAAGCACCTTTTGATTTTATTACAGCATTCAGTCTTTGGGTATGAGTCTATCAGCATGGCACATCTTGACTTGGCAATATTTGCGCACTCTTCTTTGCAAAAACACTCCAAATCTGTCAGATTGCGAGGGCACATCCTGTGCACAGCCCTCCTCAGAGCACCCCACAGATTTTAAATCGGATTCAGGCCTGGGCTCTGGCTGGGCCATTCTGGATCTTTAATCTTCTTCTGATGAAGCCATTCCTTTGTGGATTTGGATGTATGCTTTGGGTCATTGTCATGATGAAAGATAAAGTTCCTCTTCGTGTCTAGCTTTCTAGCAGAAGCCTGAAGGTTTTGTGCCAATATGGACTGGTATTTAGAACTGTTCATAATTCCCTCTACCTTGACGAAAGCCTCTGTTCCAGCTGAAGAAAAACAGCCCCAAAGCATGATGCTGCCACCACCATGCTTCACGGTGGGTAGGGTGTTCTTTTGGTGATGTTCAGTGTTGTTTTTGCACCAAACATGTCTTTTGGAATTATGGCCAAAAAGTTCACCCTTGGTTTCATCAGACCATAGCACATTTTCCCACATGCTTTTGGGAGACTTCAGATGTGTTTTTGCACAATTTAGCCGGGCTTGGATGTTTTTCTTTGTGAGAAAAGGCTTCCGTCTTGCCACTCTACCCCATAGCCCAGACATATGAAGAATACGGGAGATTTTTGTCACATGTACCACACAGCCAGTACTTGCCAGATATTCCTGCAGCTCCTTTAATGTTGCTGTAGGCCTCTTGGCAGCCTCCCTGACCAGTTTTCTTCTTTTTCTTTTCATCAATTTTGGAGGGATGTCCAGTTCTTGGTAATGTCACTGTTTTCTCCACTTGATGATGACTGTCTTCACTGTGTTTCATGGTATATCTAATGCCTTGGAAATTCTTTTGTAACCTTCTCCTGACTAATATCCTTTAACAATGAGATGCCTCTGATGCTTTGGAAGCTCTCCGCAGACCATGGCTTTTGCTGTAGGATGCGACTAAGAAAATGTCAGGAAAGACCTACTAGAATAGCTGAACTTTATTTGGGGTTAATCAGAGACACTTTAACCACTTGGTGTCCGCGCTATAGCCGAATGATGGCCACAGCGCGGACCTGAATTTCCGAGAGGCCGTCATATGACGGCCTATACTTTGCACGCTCCCCGTGCGCGCCCTGTGCTGACAGCGTGAGGAGAAAAAAGTGCCGATCACCAGCTTATGTGCAAGGGACATCGGTCCTGAAGAGGAAAAGGCAATTCTGCCTTTATCTGTGCCCACCAGTACCCCCTGCCAGTGCCACTTGTCATTGCCATCTGCCAGTGCCCACCAGTGCCATTTATCAATGCCCATGAGTGCCACCTATCAGTGCCCACCAGTGGTGCCAATCTGTGCCACCTAGCAGTGCTGCCTATGAGTGTAACCAATCAGTGCCCATTATTGCCACCCATCAGTGCCCATCACTGCCCTTCAGTGCCGCCTCATCAGCGTACATCAATGAAGGAGAAAAATTACTGGTTTGCAAAATTTTATAACAAAATATAAAAATATATAAAAAAAATTTTAAAAATTCGGGCTTTTTAAATTTTTTTAACAAAAAATAAAAACCACAGAGGTGATCAACTACCACCAAAAGAAAGCTTTATTTGTGGAGAAAAAAATGATAAAAATGTCACTTGGGTACAGTGTTGTATGACCGCGCAATTGTCATTCAAAGCCCATCAGCGCTGAAAGCTGAAATTGGTTTGGACAGGAGGGGTGGGGGGGGGGGTTTAAGTGCCCAGTAAGCAAGTGGTTAAATGATGGCAGGTGTGTACTGACTCCTATTTAATATGAGTTTGAATGTGATTGCTTAATTCTAAACACAGCTACATCCCCAGTTATAACAGGGTGTGCACACTTATGCAACCACATTATTTTATTTTTTTATTTTTACTTTAACCCCCCTAAAAGATTTCAGTTTGTTTTTAAATTTAGTTGTACAGTTTATAGGTCGCATTAAAGGTGGACAAAGTTCTGAAATGATTTATCTTTGCCTCATTTTTTAACATCACAGAAACCTGACATTTTAACAGGGGTGTGTAGACTTTTTATATCCTATATATAGCTATAGTAATTACTATCTGGGTTATATGCCACCCATAGGTGAATGGACACTGGCACACCAAAAAGACAGGAAGTCTCCCCTCTATATAACCCCTCCCATACAGGAAGTACCTCCAGTTTTTTTTCGCCAGTGTCTGCAAGGTGGTGGTCACTGATGTAATACTTGTGCTCTTGGGGCATACTTGGAGGTCTGGACGGTTCTATTAAAAATCGTGGACTTCAATCCGATCCATTAGAAAAAGATGTCAGCCAAAATGGATGGTACCCGAGCCTCATTGGAAGGAGAGAAGATTCCTAGAGGTTTGCCTGTAATGCAGACTTACGGCGCTGGACTCTGCGTAATGGAACCCTGTGCAGTGTTTGTTCTGACCAAGGTGCTTTCCTGCAGGGTGCTTTACAGGTCCAGGGGAGTGGACCCCAGATTAAGGAGGGACCCAGTCTCTGAAGGTCTTTTATGACAAAGCTCACCGTGATGGTTGAAGATTGGACTCCTGTTATGTTCAGAGTCCTGCAGCAGAATGGTAAGTCTGCATTTGTTTGCAGAGTTCTGACTGTCTGCCTGTGGCCACTGTTTCTCCTCCAACCACTAGAGGGCGCAGGCTCGCTCAGTATGGCCTATTTTTATATAGGCAGGAAGGGCGGCCATGCCATGTGACAACAGGTTCAGTAGGCCTCTGGAGACATAGCCGCAGCCCATGGATACTAACAAAGTGTGAGTACTTACTATGGGAGAACTGTGTCACAGACAAGTCATGATTATATGCTGCATATTTACTGCTTATCCGGGGGGGGGGGGGGGGCCTGTACAACTGTAAGTTGATACACCCCTGGATGGTTAGCAGTTCACTTTAAAGTGTTGTTGACTGCTCTGTAGGCAGGAGCAGCATAGTATACATGCTTGCAAACTTGTTGCTTAAATGCATGTTTAAATATACACGTTTGGGAAAACCTGAGCATGGGTGCATTTTAATGAGTTGTATCGCCACTATAGTGCATATGTGCTTGGCTAAATCCTGCAGGGCTAGTATGGGGCCAACTGCAGTTAAGCGGTTGCTGGAACGCACGGTTGCTGAAATGCACGGTTGCTGAAGATGCATGTTTTTACATCTTCACATAAATATACATGGTTATACATGATTGCATGAAGATACATGGTTGCATAAAGATGCTTGTTTGGACATGTTTGTATAAATATACATGGTTATTCATGATCGCATAAAGATACGTGATCGCATAAAGATGCATGTTATTACATGTTTGCTTGAATATACATGGTTATACAGGATCGCATAAAAATTCATGATCACATAAAGATACATGGTCGCATAACATAAAGATACATGGTCACATAAAGATGCATGTTTATACATTTTTGTATAGATATACATGGTTTTACATGGTCGCATAAAGATACATGATTGCATAAAGATACTTGATCACATACAGATACTTGATCACATAAAGATGCATGTTTATACATGTTTGCTTAAATATGCATGGTAATACTTGATCGCATAAGGATACTTGATCGCATAAAGATACATGGTTGCGTAAAGATGCATGTTTATATATGTTTTCTTAAATATACATGGTTATACATGATCGCATAAAGATGCATGGTTGCATAAGTTGCATGTTTACACATGTCTGCATAGATACGTGTTGTGTAATGTTGGATAAACACGTTTCATAAACGCATGCTTGCTTATTGCGAAAATGCTTGTTTCCATGGGCATGAATGCGTGTGTACAGCGCACGCTTTCATATTTTCATATTTTGCCTAAATGCATAGTTGCATAAGTACATGCTTCCATAAACGCATGCTTCTATAGATGCATAATGCTGGTATTTTTCCATTTGTACTGCATACGTATGTTTATTTTTAAGATGTATACATATGTGCTTGTTTTCCTGGGACTGCATACATATGTGCTTATTTGCATAGGACTACATGCATATGGGCTTGTTTGCCTGGGGGTACATGCGTGTGCTTATTGACCTTGTACTGCATACATAAATGCATGAATGGCAAGAATACTTATACCTGCATGTTTGCATACCTAGGTGCTTGCATACCTAAGGGTTTGCAAAGAGGTAAAACAACATTGTTTTAGGCCTGCATCCTTGGAGGACTGTATATTAGGTTGCTGCATTATTTACCTGTTATACCAGTTAAATGGTTCCAGAAAAGAGAGGCAGTTGTGGAAAGCGGAGGGAACAGCTCTCAGGTTCAGGGATCTGGCGGTGCCCACATCTCCCGATGGACAGTGGTGTAGGATGCATCTGAGACGCTATGGTGTTTGGCATTGCAGTGTTTCCTGTCACATTCATTATTTGTTAGACTGTGGCTGCATCACCTTGATCATGCCTGATCTCGGTTGATCGAAGCCTAAGCAGGATGAAGCCTGGTTAGTATATAGACGGGAGACTGCCCGGGATACCAGATGCTGTAAGCTTTACCCACCTGGGTGAGGGAGGCATCTGAGGCTGCTGTGTTTTGAGAGTATCTCGGGCCAGAAAATCTTAGCTCAGTCTCTGAGGTGGTTTGTTCCATCTTTAGCCGGCAGAAACCTGGTAGGTTAGGTGCACCTCTTGGAACTGTCTGGGTCTGTCACAGAGTCGTCAGTCTTTTGCCTTGCATTTGCTCTTAGAACAGAAGTTATGGGCTCATTATTGTGAGACAATTAAATGGTAGCAGTTCCAAAGCCAAATAGGGGCATGAGGTCTACCTTAAGATCTCAAGCCGCTAAACATCCTTCTGTTTCAAATAGGCTAGACTGTTCAGTGATGACCTCTCTGCAAGAGGTTGATTTTGGGGTTCATAATCATCTGTAAACGCACATCTTCATGTGGCGGTGTGTTTCCAGGCTCATCAAAGATTTCTGTAATTGCAGCGGAAAGCCGTTTTTTTGTGTGAATCTTCCCTTTGGGTTGGCCCCAAGCTGCGGAGGGTTCAAAAAGCGTCTAGCCCCAGTGCTTGGCTTGCTGAAGGCACCTCAATACTCTTTACCTCAATCTTTGCTCAGGGAGCAGTCAATTCCAGGGGTTCCTTCAATATATTTCTACAGGAGGAAGCTGTGTTTAGGTCAAAGCACGTTCTCTACATACAGCCCTACTCCAGGTCTTGGTAGAGGTTCCTTCTCTGTCTGGAACTTGAAGATCCAGGCATTGCATTGCCGGAAGGCTCTGTTTCTGGGGGTGTTGCAGAGCAAAAATTGGTGCTTGACATTCTTCCTTTTCGGGATTTTGGAAAATAATCACTGATGCCAGTCTCTCTAAGTTGACTTGTGGGCTTGGTCTCCACAGGAGAGAATACTGTCCAATAGCTTGAAATTTTTGGCCAGTATGCCTTGCTCTGGATTATAGGACAAACCTGTTGTAGGTTCAATATAAAGAAAAAAACTGCGCTTAGAAAGAAAAAAAGAAACAAAGGAAAAGAAAAACCAGCTGCGGTTATAAGTGTAGCCCACCAAATCAAATTAAAAACAAGAAAACCGCGCTATAGATGATAAAAGAGTCCAAATTGAAGTCCCATATAACGTAAATGAATAGTCCCAATGGTAGTCCAGACAGGATCAAGAAGTAGTAAAATTCTTCCAAAGGAAACGGTAATAATGGACACAATCAGCGGAACACCTCAACATATATTGCGCTTACCAGAAGTAAGACTTTAAGGGCGAGTGGCTTAAACCCAGCCTGGGCCTTTAGATGTACACTCCAGGTGAAGCAGGAAGGGCGCCCTCCTCCCGTGTGTCCACAGATATAATGCAAAAAAATATATGACAAAAATATAGCGTAATATTGTTTTAGAAAATACGCCACACCAGAAAGGAAAAGGTGACACTAAAATTCTTAAATCACGTGTGATCATAAAGAATCCTACGCTGCATAGCTAGGACAATGGGGTGGGTGTCATGCAATCATGCAAACACAAGTGAAAAAAATAAAGGTAAGATAAGTGGTAAGGATGTAAACTGCGACGACTTCCAAAATCTGCTTACCGGTGATGGCTGCAATATAAGCCCTACCCTCCAAATAAGCCCTACCCTGTTTCCCCGAAAACAAGCCCTACCCTGAAAAGAAGACCTACAAGGACTTTAACTAGGGATTATTTGGGGGGTAGGGCTTATATTGCAACCATCACCGACAATCACGCTAGGTCTTATTTTCGGGGAAACAGGGTAGTAACACTGATATTAGTGTTGGCCTAATTAGCCCTGGGGAGCTTGGTACACAGACATAGCAAGTCTTTGTGGGGGGGGCTCCTTGGACACTCCCAGTCCAGCGGGACCTGATGGTCTTGAGTCCTGTATCTCCGCACTGTTGAGCCCCTGGAAGCCAGCTTTGGGGAACTTCAATTACAGGACTTGAAAATTATTTTTTTGCCTGGGGTGAAGCCAGGAAGTGGCACCCGCAGAAATATGTGGGTGGGAGATTTTCTTTTTCTTTCTCCATTCGGTAGAGGAAAGGAGTTTGGCCTTAAGTAGCGTTAAGGGTCAGAGTTCGTCCCTATCCATTTTTTTTCCCAGGGGCCTGTTGTTTCTCACTCCTAGTTTTATACCTCATACAGCATGTAACTTGGACAGTCCTGCCTGTCAGGCCATTATTGTGTCCTTGAGACTTGAATTGATCTTGACTGTCCTTGCAGAGGCCACTTTTTGAACCAATCGGGGGATTCTGTTGGTCCTTTTATCTCAGAAGGTGGCTTCTTTGGCTGCTATAACTTGTTGGCAGCTCTTTCATGCAAGGACCCATTCTTGGTCTCACATCATAAGGTGATTTTGTGTCCTCATCCGTTTGTATTGCCTAAAGTGGTTTCTAGTTTTTACTTGAATCAGGACAGTGTCTTGCCTTTTATTTTTCTCCTAATCCACAGTTGTCAGGAGAAAGATCGCTACTTACTCTAGAGGTAGTTCAGACACTCAGGGTCTAGGAATCCTGATTTGTGCTCCCAGAAGAGCCCAGAAAGGGCAGGCAGCATCCAGGTTGAATATTTAGCAGTGGATCTGCCAGTTTATCAATGATGCCTATGGCTTAAATGACAAAAAAAAATATTTTATTTGGGGAGAGATTCTCTACCAGGTGCGGAAGTATCTTGGGTCATCCATCATCGGGTGTCAGTGGCCCAGGTGTACAAGACCACTATTTTTTTACCAGGTCAATGTCAATCACTTAGATTTAGAAGATACTGCCTTTGCCCTCAGAATATTACAAATAGCAGAGTAGGTCCTTCTTTGGTGGCAGTTTCTATGATGGTGTCTCCCTCCCCTTGGGGGCATTGCTTTGGGACATCCCAGATAGTAATTACTATAGCTGCTCTGTGTCCCGTGATGTACAATAAAGAAAATAGGATTTTTTCCTGCAGCTTACCTGTAAAATCCTTTTCTTGGAGTACATCGTGGGACACAGAGGTCCCTCCCCTCTCTTAGAAATTGCTTGCTAAAAAACTGAGGTACTTCCTGTATGGGAGGGGTTATATAGAGGGGGATCCTGTCTTTTGGGTGTGCCAGTGTCCATTCACCTATAGGTGGCGTACAACTAAGATAGTAATTACTATAGCTGCTCTGTGTCCCGTGATGTACTCCAAGAAAAGGATTTTCCAGGTAAGCTGTAGGAAAAATCCTAATATATATATATACAGGTAAAAGCCAGTAAATTAGAATATTTTGAAAAACTTGATTTATTTCAGTAATTGCATTCAAAAGGTGTAACTTGTACATTATATTTATTCATTGCACACAGACTGATGCATTCAAATGTTTATTTCATTTAATTTTGATGATTTGAAGTGGCAACAAATGAAAATCCAAAATTCCGTGTGTCACAAAATTAGAATATTACTTAAGGCTAATACAAAAAAGGGATTTTTTAGAAATGTTGGCCAACTGAAAAGTATGAAAATGAAAAATATGAGCATGTACAATACTCAATACTTGGTTGGAGCTCCTTTTGCCTCAATTACTGCATTAATGCGGCGTGGCATGGAGTCGATGAGTTTCTGGCACTGCTCAGAGCCCAGGTTGCTCTGATAGTGGCCTTCAACTCTTCTGCGTTGTTGGGTCTGGCATTCTGCATCTTCCTTTTCACAATACCCCACAGATTTTCTATGGGGCTAAGGTCAGGGGAGTTGGCTGGCCAATTTAGAACAGAAATACCATGGTCCGTAAACCAGGCACGGGTAGATTTTGCGCTGTGTGCAGGCGCCAAGTCCTGTTGGAACCTGAAATCTCCATCTCCATAGAGCAGGTCAGCAGCAGGAAGCATGAAGTGCTCTAAAACTTGCTGGTAGATGGCTACGTTGACCCTGGATCTCAGGAAACAGAGTGGACCGACACCAGCAGATGACATGGCACCCCAAACCATCACTGATGGTGGAAACTTTACACTAGACTTCAGGCAACGTGGATCCTGTGCCTCTCCTGTCTTCCTCCAGACTCTGGGACCTCGATTTCCAAAGGAAATGCAAAATTTGCTTTCGTCAGAAAACATGACTTTGGACCACTCAGCAGCAGTCCAGCTCTTTTTTTTCCTTAGCCCAGGTGAGACGCTTTTCGCGCTGTTTCTTGGTCAACAGTGGCTTGACACGAGGTATGCGGCAGTTGAAACCCATGTCTTTCAAGCGTCTCTTGGTGGTGGATCTTGAAGCACTGACTCCAGCAGCTGTCCACTCCTTGTGAATCTCCCCCACATTTTTGAAGGGGTTTTTTTTCACAATCTTGACTAGGGCGCGGTGATCCCTATCGCTTGTACACTTTTTCTGACCACAGTTTTTCCTTCCCTTTGCCTCTCTATTAATGTGTTTGGACACAGAGCTCTGAGAACAGCCAGCCTCTTCAGCAATAACCTTTTGTGTCTTTCCCTCCTTGTGCAATGTGTCGATGGTCGCCTTTTGGACAGCTGTCAAATCTGAAGTCTTCCCCATGTTTGTGTAGGCTTCAGAACTGGACTGAGAGACCATTTAAAGCCCTTTGCAGGTGTTTTGAGTTAATCAGCTGATTAGTTTGTGGCACCAGGTGTCTTCAAAATTTAACCCTTACACAATATTCTAATTTTGTGACACACGGAATTTTGGATTTTCTTTTGTTGCCACTTCAAATCATCAAAATTAAATGAAATAAACATTTGAATGCATCAGTCTGTGTGCAATGAATAAATATAATGTACAAGTTACACCTTTTAAATGCAATTACTGAAATAAATCAAGTTTTTCAAAATATTCTAATTTACTGGCTTTTACCTGTGTGTGTGTGTGTGTGTGTGTGTGTGTGTGTGTATATATATATATATATATATATATATATATATATATATATATATATATATATATATATATATATATATATATATATAGGCCACTTTATTAGGTACACCTGTTGAATTGCTTGGTAACACAAATCGCTAATCAGCCAATCACATGATAACAACTCAATGCATTTAGGCATCCAGTCGTGGTGAAGGCGACTTGCTGAAGTTCAAACCGAGCATCACAATGGGGAAGAAAGGGGATTTAAGTGACTTTGAACGTGGCATGGTTGTTGATGCCAGATGAGCTGGTCTGAGTATTTCAAAAATGCTGATCTACTGGGATTTTCACACACAACCATCTCTCTTGGGTTTACAGAGAATGGTCCGAAAAAGAGAAAATATCCAGTGAGCGGCAGTTGTGTAGGGGAAAATGCCTTGTTGATGAAAAGCAACAGGATGACCCAGTGAACCTATTAGCTCCTACTTTACAAATTAGAGCAGTGAATTCTGATTGGTTGCCTTGCTCATTGCTGTATACGTCATATCTATCTATGTCTTCTGTCCTCCCTGTTCATCTCCATGTCATGTCGGTTTTATGTTCTATAACTAACCATATGCTTCCTGATGCCAAGCTGACATCCGCCTGCTGGACTGCTTTCCTGTGATTGGCAGGAGGGATCTTGTGTCCAGAGTGTGTGCCTGTCCTAGATTGGGGAAGGTGTAGGGGCTCTGTAAGGTTTTATTGCTGTCTGTATGCCCATCTATGATGAATCCCTTTACTTCCTAACTGAGAGATGTGACAGGAAGTGTTATTAAACTTTCTATTAGTTGTCACTGAATATTAGAAGATTTCTCCTCTACTCCTCTTCTGGTGACAAGTGTTACCAGGACAGCATGTAATGGAAATCCAAAATGTAACCGTGGCAACCAGAACGAATAGAGAGGATAAATCTCCCCAGTGGAGACACCCTATACCAGCCTTTCTCACCTTTTTGAACCTTTGGTACTATTTACTATAGCTACAGCTCAGGGTACATTAGTGTGATAGCCAGTGGGAAGAATGATCCTTACATTGGTGATCAGTGGGAAGAATGTTCCTTACATTGGTGATCAGTGGGAAGAATGTTCCTTACATTGGTGATCAATGGGAAGAATGTTCCTTACATTGGTGATCAATGGAAAGAATGTCCCTTACATTGGTGATCAGTGAGGTGGGAAGAATGCTCCTTACATTGGTGATCAGTGGGAAGAATGTTCCTTACATTGGTGATCAGTGGGAAGAATGTTCCTTACATTGGTGATCAATGGGAAGAATGCTCCTTACATTGGTGATCAGTGGGAAGAATGTTCCTTTCATTGGTGATCAGTGGGAAGAATGCCCCTTACATTGGTGATCAGTGGGAAGAATGTTCCTTACATTGGTGATCAGTGGGAAGAATGTTCCTTACATTGGTGATCAATGGGAAGAATGCTCCTTACATTGGTGATCAGTGGGAAGAATGTTCCTTTCATTGGTGATCAGTGGGAAGAATGCCCCTTACATTGATGATCAGTGAGAAGAATGTCCCTTACATTGGTGGTCAGTGAGAAGAATGCTCCTTTCATTGGTGATCAGTGGGAAGAATGCTCCTTACATTGATGATCAGTGGGAAGAATGTTCCTTACATTGGTGATCAGTGGGAAGAATGTCCCTTACATTGGTGATCAGTGGGAAGAATGCCCCTTACATTGATGATCAGTGAGAAGAATGTCCCTTACATTGGTGGTCAGTGAGAAGAATGTCCCTTACATTGGTGATCAGTGGGAAGAATGCCCCTTACATTGATGATCAGTGAGAAGAATGTCCCTTACATTGGTGGTCAGTGAGAAGAATGCTCCTTTCATTGGTGATCAGTGGGAAGAATGCTCCTTACATTGATGATCAGTGGGAAGAATGTTCCTTACATTGGTGATCAATGGGAAGAATGTTCCTTACATTGGTGATCAGTGGGAAGAATGTTCCTTACATTGGTGATCAGTGGGAAGAATGTTCCTTACATTGGTGATCAGTGGGAAGAATGCCCCTTACATTGATGATCAGTGGGAAGAATGTTCCTTACATTGGTGATCAATGGGAAGAATGCTCCTTACATTGGTGATCAGTGGGAAGAATGTTCCTTACATTGGTGGTCAATGGGAAGAATGTTCCTTACATTGGTGATCAGTGGGAAGAATGCTCCTTACATTGGTGATCAGTGGGAAGAATGTTCCTTACATTGGTGATCAGTGGGAAGAATGCCCCTTACATTGATGATCAGTGGGAAGAATGTTCCTTACATTGGTGATCAGTGGGAAGAATGTTCCTTACATTGGTGATCAATGGGAAGAATGTTCCTTACATTGGTGATCAGTGGGAAGAATGTTCCTTACATTGGTGATCAGTGGGAAGAATGTTCCTTACATTGGTGATCAGTGGGAAGAATGTTCCTTACATTGGTGATCAGTGGGAAGAATGTTCCTTACATTGGTGATCAATGGGAAGAATGCTCCTTACATTGGTGATCAATGGGAAGAATGTTCCTTTCATTGGTGATCAGTGGGAAGAATGTTCCTTACATTGGTGATCAGTGGGAAGAATGTTCCTTACATTGGTGATCAGTGGGAAGAATGCTCCTTACATTGATGATCAGTGGGAAGAATGTTCCTTACATTGGTGATCAGTGGGAAGAATGTCCCTTACATTGGTGATCAGTGGGAAGAATGTCCCTTACATTGGTGATCAGTGGGAAGAATGTTCCTTACATTGGTGATCAGTGGGAAGAATGTTCCTTACATTGGTGATCAGTGGGAAGAATGTTCCTTACATTGGTGGTCAGAACAATGACCTATACTGGGTTATATACACGTTCAAGCCAATATGTAGATTTGTCACTGTAATGTTTGCACATAGACTTCAGAATCTTTTATTTTTTTATTTTATTTTTTTTCGCTATCTTAAACCTGCTTTCCCCTGCCACTCCCTTTTCCCTCACCACCCCAAAGTCTTTCCACACCCCCAGGGAGGTTGTTCCACTTTTAGAGCAGTGAGGCCCCAATATGCAGAATCATAAATGCACCTGCCTATCCTCCTCTGCTTTTTTAAAGCCTAACTGCACGAAAATGAAAAAGGTAATCAACCATTGAAGTGGGCCCCCCAAAGGGTTAAATGCTTGTTTTGTCCAGGGTTATAGGAATAAAGTGTAAATACTTCCCATACTCCTCGCTCCAGCGATGTGACCGGTCCCCTCTTGTCTGCTCTGTAAGCTGCAACCAGCTCTGGTCACGCTCCAGCCTCCTCAGTGCACCATACACGGTTAATATACCTGGATGGTACACAATGACACTGAGGCTCTGCCCACAGTCCAGATCTTGGGGATGAGGAAGAGAGCACCAGAGCGAAGAATCGGGTAAGTGAAAGAGGCTGTTCTATAATCCCCTTGGCTAGGAGTGTCAAACTGTATTTTATCATGGGCCACATCAGCATTATGGTTGCTCTCAAAGGGCCAGTTATGTCTGGAAGACTAGATGTCCAGAGCACCCTACTCCTTTACAACAGAACAGATGTCAAGAGCCCCCCCACATCAGAAGTTAAGAGTCCCCCACCCTCCCTTACATCACTGTGCACCTACCTCACCTTGTGCTGCTGCCAGGAAGAAGCTGGGGTCCTCCTCCGGACTCTGCACTTTCTCCTTCCCAGCTCCGGGAAGAAGAAAGTGCAGAGTCTGAAGGAGGACCAGAGGAGGGCTGGAGTCAGCTGCCGGTGTCTGCTGATTGCTGAGACCAGGGGAGGTGGAGACGAGGGGGTGCTGCGGCTGCACAGAGAGGCGCAAGATCTGTAGGAGTTCTGTCCTCTCTGCTGCCAACTGTTGAGATATGGGGAGGCAGCGAGGAGCCTCTCCATGGCTGCACAGAGAAGTGCAGGATCTGTCGGAAGAGTTCTGTCCTCCTGTCTGCTGCTGACTGCTTAAACAATGTAAGGGCGGAGACAAGGGACTGCAGGAGAGGTGTGAGGGCCACATGAAATGGCCTGGCGGGCCATATTCGGTGTGGGCCTTGTGTTTCACACATGTGTTCTAGACACAAAAAGCCATTAATCCTCACAGGGGAGGGTGGCCCACTGCAAGGGTGGATATTTTTTCTTTTCCTGGAGTTGGGCTTTAACCTTTCCTGTATATTCTAATAGTGAATGTTCAGTATGATCCTGTCTTGGCTATCCTTCTGCTATCTGTAGTCATTTTCTGTTTCTCTTTTAGCTACGGGCTGCTGTGGAAAGTGTTGGGGCAAAAAATAATTTTAAAAGCTGCTTGCTGGCCGCCTTGCTCTTACTTTTATGGTGGAGGTGGCTTCTCCTGGAAACCCGAGGAGCTGATGCTCTTGCAGATTAGATGCTAAAAAAGTGTCACATAGTACTGGGGCTCTGGTGAGGCACTTTGTGGGTGAAGCTCCTGAAATGACATTGTGTCTGTCTTCTCATCTTCCATTTTTCTATTTCATCATCATTCTTTCCATTTCTTCTGTAATCTTAAGAGGATCTTTTCACCAACGTGAATTAATTGCTTGCACAGTAAGTTGAAGCATTTCCCTTCTTGTTGTGAAATAGCGTGTGCTTTGTTTAAAGGGTCAGTCCACCCGAAGCTAAGATTTGAGTCTTCACATCTGCTGTGGCCATTATGAGGGACTCCCACTCTCCTTGTTAGAACTTGAATTTATTTGAAACGAAGAAGAAGGCAAATAAAGTAGCAGAATGGGATAAGGTGGCCGGAAAGACCCAAAGTTCCAAGTGGGTTGGAAGACTCAAAGGTGTCCCAGGTTGGAGGGGATGACCCAAAGGTGTTCAAGACGGGCAGGAGGACTCAAAAATATCCACCGTTGGTGGGAGGACCCAAAGGTGTCCCAGGCGGGCGGGAGGACCCAAAGGTGTCCCAGGCGGGCGGGAGGACCCAAAGGCGTCCCAGTCGAGCACAAGGCTTATTTCAATTTTGGGTGGATGGAAGACAAAAATATCCATTGTTGGAGGAAAGACCCAAAGGTGGCCCAGTTGGGAGGGGGGACCCAAAGGTGGCCCAGTTGGGCGGGGGGGCCCAAAGGTGGCCCAGTTGGGCGGGGGGACCCAAAGGTGGCCCAGTTGGGCGGGGGGACCCAAAGGTGGCCCAGTTGGGCGGGGGGACCCAAAGGTGGCTCAGTTGGGCGGGGGGGACCCAAAGGTGGCCCAGTTGGGCGGGGGGGACCCAAAGGTGGCCCAGTTGGGCGGGGGGGACCCAAAGGTGGCCCAGTTGGGCGGGGGGGACCCAAAGGTGGCCCAGGTGGGCCGTAGGGCCCAGAGGTGTCCCAGGTGGGCGGGAGGACCCAAAGGTGTCCCAGGTGGGCGGGAGGACCCAAAGGTGTCCCAGGTGGGCTCTGGAGGGCCCAGAGGTGTCCCAGGTGGGCTCTGGAGGGCCCAGAGGTGTCCCAGGTGGGCTCTGGAGGGCCCAGAGGTGTCCCAGGTGGGCTCTGGAGGGCCCAGAGGTGTCCCAGGTGGGCTCTGGAGGGCCCAGAGGTGTCCCAGGTGGGCTCTGGAGGGCCCAGAGGTGTCCCAGGTGGGCTCTGGAGGGCCCAGAGGTGTCCCAGGTGAGCGCGGGAGGACCCAAAGGTGTCCCAGGTGGGCTCTGGAGGGCCCAGAGGTGGGCTCTGGAGGGCTCAGATGTGTTCCGGGCGGGCCCAGAGGTGTCCGATGTGTTCCGGGCGGGCCCAGAGGTGTCCAATGTGTTCCGGGCGGGCCCAGAGGTGTCCAATGTGTCCTGGGCAGGCCCAGAGGTGTCCCTGGAGCGCCCAGAGGTGTCCCAGGCAGGCGGGAGGAGCCAAAGTTGTCCTATTTGAGCGCAAGACTTATTTCAATTTTGGGTGGATGGAAGAATTGCTGAATTGCTCACCAACCTCTTATGTCTCCTGGGGACTACAGTGGCAAGATATCCCATCTGAATTCTACATAAATACAACTTACACAAGGAGAGTGGGATCCCAATGTCACTGCTGTGGCAGGTGGGTGGAGTCCAGAACACAGATGCAGAAATCTCACTTCAGGAGTATTATATATAATACATAAAAGATTAGTAATTAATTCAAAGATCAGGAATTAATTCTAAAGAAAACTGCAGACTCGGGTGGACTGCCCCTTAATAACATACAGCCTCATGCATGAAAAGTCTTCTTGTTGCCCACAGTAAAAAAAATAATTTTTAAATGACAGGTGATGGGTTTCTAAGGGTAACAAGAACACTTTTTATTTAGAATAGTGGTGCTGAGTGTTCTGTGTACATGTACAGCTACCTATGACTTCTAGAGAAAGTTTGCCCAGATTGGGCAGCGGTCAACCCTGCTAGGCTGGTCAACTTTTCAGCAGTTATCCATAGGGCATCAGCAAAAAACAGTCATCTGTAAAAAAAATAAAGAGTTAGCTCATGGTAAAAAAAACATCTTATCATTCTTCTGCTTTGCTCTCATTCAATGTTTAAAGGGACCTAAGGAATTTTTAAAAAATGCTGCTCATGTTAACTGTCTCCTTAACAAATGCACCGCACTCCCTCTTAGGAACAATCGCCATTTTTCAGGTCCTATGGCTTTACTAGTCACTGCAATATAGCAGAATTCAAACATCCATCATTCTTATTGTCTTCTCCTCCTTATCAGAGGTCTACACCAATATAATAAAACCTGACCTATCTTGTCACCCTTTGCAGTGGTCTTTTCAGCCACTAGATGGCACTGCGCATATAGTAAGCAATATGATCAGCAACAGCAGTAGAAGACCTTGAGACCGAGATTTTGAGGGTACCAAAGTTTACAGAACTTTCTTCCACAGAGAAATCGCATACTGATGTGCTCATTTGCATATTCAGGACAGATCAATACAAAACACTCTTCTTAGTGCTATATATTTGAACATATTTACAGCATAGTCTTACGAATATATATATATATATATATATATATATATATATATATATATATATATATAATATTGCGCTTTTGGTGGTATCCCATGGTTCTTCAAAATGAATTGCCTAAAATCCTAAAGACAATCAAACTAGACTGATGAGCACATTGCTTTTTTGTTTGTTACTTGCCCATATTCCCTTGGCATCCTGTGGATTTTGTGCCTGTATTCCCTGGCATTTAGTGGTTATTGTGTCCTAATTCCCCTGACATTGAGTGTTTTTTCACCCCATATTTCTCTAAAATTGAGTGTTTTTTTTTTTTGGCCCCTATTTCTCTGACATCTAGTTGTTTTGTGCCCATATTCCCCTGGCTTCTACTGTTTTTGTTCCACTATCCTTTTGGCATCATGTGGTTATTGTGCCTGTATTCCCCTGGCATACTGTGGTTATTGTGCCTGTATTCCCCTGGCATACTGTGGTTATTGTGCCTGTATTCCCCTGGCATCCTGTGGTTATTGTGCCTGTATTCCCCTGGCATCCTGTGATTATTGTGCCCTTACAACGCTGTTCATACTAGGGGTCGACCGATTATTGGAGGCCGATATTCACAAAATTTCAAATAATCATGATCGGTCAAACATATTGATATTGGTCAGACCTCCCCCTGTCCCCTCGCTGCAGTCTCTGGCAGGTGACGGTGGCAAGCTGCATCTAGGTGGCAGGTGACGGTGACGAGCTGCATCTAGGTGGCAGGTAACAGTGGCAAGTGACCGTGACGAGCTACATCTGGTAGGCAGGTGACAGTGACGAGCTGCATCTGGGTGACAGGTACAGTTGCCACCTCATCACTTTAAACCCGAACACATATGAATTACACAAGTTCTGAGGCTAATTAAGGTGGTAATTAAACTCACTTGGTGTCTTATCTGCATTAAATCAGCCTCAGAACCTGTGTAATTCATATGTGTTCGGGTTTAGAGGGATTAGGTGGCAACCCTAGTGGCAGGTGACAGTGATGAGCTGCATCTGGGTGGCAGGTAACAGTGGCAAGTGAAATGCTGCATCTGGTTGGCAGGTGACGGTGATTAACTGCATCTGGATGGTAGGTAACAGTGGCAAGTGACAAGCTGCATCTGGGTGGCAGGGGATGGTGACGAGCTGCATCTGGGTAACAGTGGCAAGTGACACGCTGCATCTGGGTGGCAGGTGACGGTGACAATCTACATCTGGCTGGCAGGTGACGGTGACAATCTACATCTAGGTGGCAGGTGACGGTGACAATCTACATCTGGGTGGCAGGTGACGGTGACAATCTACATCTGGGTGGCAGGTGACGGTGACAATCTACATCTAGGTGGCAGGTGACAGTGACGAGCTGCATCTAGGTGGCAGGTAACATTGGCAAGTGACCGTGACGAGCTACATCTGGTAGGCAGGTGACAGTGACGAGCTGCATCTGGGTGACAGGTACAGTTGCCACCTCATCACTTTAAACCCGAACACATATGAATTACACAAGTTCTGAGGCTAATTAAGGTGGTAATTAAACTCACTTGGTGTCTTATCTGCATTAAATCAGCCTCAGAACCTGTGTAATTCATATGTGTTCGGGTTTAGAGGGATTAGGTGGCAACCCTAGTGGCAGGTGATAGTGATGAGCTGCATCTGGGTGGCAGGTAACAGTGGCAAGTGACATGCTGCATCTGGTTGGCAGGTGACGGTGATTAACTGCATCTGGATGGTAGGTAACAGTGGCAAGTGACAAGCTGCATCTGGGTGGCAGGGGATGGTGACAATCTACATCTGGGTGGCAGGTGACTGTGACAATCTACATCTGGGTGGCAGGTGACGGTGACAATCTACATCTGGGTGGCAGGTGACGGTGACAATCTACATCTGGGTGGCAGGTGACGGTGACAATCTACATCTGGGTGGCAGGTGACGGTGACAATCTACATCTGGGTGGCAGGTGACGGTGACAATCTACATCTGGGTGGCAGGTGACGGTGACAATCTACATCTAGGTGGCAGGTGACGGTGACGATCTACATCTAGGTGGCAGGTGACAGTGACGAGCTGCATCTAGGTGGCAGGTAACAGTGGCAAGTGACCGTGATGAGCTACATCTGGTAGGCAGGTGACAGTGACGAGCTGCATCTGGGTGACAGGTACAGTTGCCACCTCATCACTTTAAACCCGAACACATATGAATTACACAAGTTCTGAGGCTAATTAAGGTGGTAATTAAACTCACTTGGTGTCTTATCTGCATTAAATCAGCCTCAGAACCTGTGTAATTCATATGTGTTCGGGTTTAGAGGGATTAGGTGGCAACCCTAGTGGCAGGTGACAGTGATGAGCTGCATCTGGGTGGCAGGTAACAGTGGCAAGTGACATGCTGCATCTGGTTGGCAGGTGACGGTGATTAACTGCATCTGGATGGTAGGTAACAGTGGCAAGTGACAAGCTGCATCTGGGTGGCAGGGGATGGTGACGAGCTGCATCTGGGTAACAGTGGCAAGTGACACGCTGCATCTGGGTGGCAGGTGACGGTGACAATCTACATCTGGGTGGCAGGTGACGGTGACAATCTACATCTGGGTGGCAGGTGACGGTGACAATCTACATCTGGGTGGCAGGTGACGGTGACAATCTACATCTGGGTGGCAGGTGACGGTGACAATCTACATCTGGGTGGCAGGTGACGGTGACAATCTACATCTGGGTGGCAGGTGACTGTGACAATCTACATCTGGGTGGCAGGTGACGGTGACAATCTACATCTGGGTGGCAGGTGACGGTGACAATCTACATCTGGGTGGCAGGTGACGGTGACAATCTACATCTGGGTGGCAGGTGACGGTGACAATCTACATCTGGGTGGCAGGTGACGGTGACAATCTACATCTGGGTGGCAGGTGACGGTGACAATCTACATCTGGGTGGCAGGTGACGGTGACAATCTACATCTGGGTGGCAGGTAACGGTGACAAGCTGCATCTGGGTGGCAGGTGACAGTGACAAGCTGCATCTGGGTGGCAGGTGACGGTGACAATCTACATCTGGGTGGCAGGTGACAGTGACAAGCTGCATCTGGGTGGCAGGTGACAGTGACAAGCTGCATCTGGGTGGCAGGTGACAGTGACAAGCTGCATCTGGGTGGCAGGTGACAGTGGCAAGTGACATGCTGCATATGGGTGGCACGTGACGGTGACAAGCTGTATCTGGGTTGGAGTTGACGGTGGCAAGTGACACGCTGCATCTGGGTGGCAAGTGATGTACAGAATATTGGCACCTGTTATCGGCCTGAAAGGAGGCAAAAAAATCGATATTGGCCCTGAAAAAAATGATATCGGTCAACCCCTAGTTCATACATGAGGCCGCTTGTGCTGAAATCAATCCCCCCCTAACAGCGGCTGTCCAGATGATGCATTTCCTCAGTCTAGTGTAAGATATGATAATGAATTCATTTCATGTTGGCATTACTGTTCATTGTTGGCTCTGTGCTGTGAAGGTGTTCAGGTATTGTGCTTCATCCGCTCTTAGACAGTCAGCACTGACACCACCCAAACCTGAAAATGTAGTCTTTGGTGGAATGTGAAGTTTAAGTAAACATCAGTGATGTTGACCCAGAGCAACAGGTAGCAGCCATTTACACAGAGGGTGTAACTCTTAATGGTAACTTGTGGTTTGCCTGTAAAGGGGAAAAACATGTTTTTAATGCTGGCCCCCTGCAGCTGCTTATACCTTCCTTTGCTCTGATGCTGCTCCGTTCACCTCCCATGGAAACACTGTGACGTTCCAGGTATGGGACTCGTATGCCTCCTCACACCTAGCATTGCACATGGTAATTTGCAGACAGAGGTCTCAGCCCTCTGTGAGCTCCAAATTGGGACTCTATGCTCCTACAAGGTTCCTTCATCTCCCTCTCAGGATAACGGAACATGGAGGGAAGAGAACTTTAAGCAGCTCCAGGGACCCTTACAGGCTGCACTGCCACATATCCATTGGGGAAACCCACTTTATTGGGGTGCATACCTGTAAAGGGCCGCTAAAGTTTCAGGTTCTCCGCTGATGTTGTGTGCTACATTTTGATCAACATTAATAGTAGCTGTGACCATGGTTTGAGCTCTTCAACATTTGATCGCTGTAGCTCTTCCATAAATGCTGGGTCACCCAAGATTTTTCTCTTAGTCCAGGAGTCATAACAAGATTTTAAAGCGGAACTAAACCCTTCAATTTAACTGTTTCAGAAAACAGTTACGTTCCCGTCATGCCGGGAATTCTAACTGTCACGCTGCTTGTCCTCTACAACCAAACTGTCAAACCATCAAGTGCCTGGTGTCATAACTGATCACATGTGCCGCACCATGGCAGTTGCAGATCAGAGGCCAAGATGGAAGCTTCCTTGGCCGAAAAGAATAGGATTTAGTTCATCGTTGATGGGCTTTGGCTGCAAATGCAGCATGCTTTTGACATCTCTTTTGAGACTCTTCTGAGATCCTTCAGACATCATTGACTGGAGCAGATGACCTCCTCCTAAGCTGCGTCAACCCACTTCAAGCTGCTTTTGCATTCTCGTAGACCTCTATAGGGAGAGACCCAGTTCTGGACAAAAGCCCATCAGCACTGGCCATTCGTAATTTTCCTACCAGTCTACCGGGTGTTCTTCATTATCTCTGTTTTGTAGGGACGTTCTTTGCCTTGCTTTGTGTTTCCAGTCCCCATATCACATTTTGGTCTTTTGCCACAAGTGATCTTTACACACATGGTGCCCTTATATGTGAAGAATTATATAAATGGCTGCTGATTGCAGCCTAGTACAGTGTAGCTTACAGCAGCTTCAGGCCATGCATGTGTGGGTAGCGTAGGATAGATTGACATCTACATCAAAACAAATTTTATATTCTTAAAGAAGAGATCACCTCTTCCTCACCACATTTTATTAATGCGTTCTGTTCCCCAGGGGAACACCGTACAATGTAGTATTCTGTGTGCAACAGTTTTTAGTAAATCTCCCTCATTGTGTTTTAACCCCTTTACGCCCACCCAACACATAGACTATATTGTCAAAAGTATTGGGACGCCTGCCTTTACACACACATAAACTTTAATGGCGTCTCAGTCTGTAGGGTTCAATATTGAGTTGGCCCACACTTTGCAGCTATAACAGCTTCAGCTCTTCTGGGAAGGCTCTCCACAAGGTTTAGGAGTGTGTCTATGGGAATGTTTGACCATTCTTCCAGAAGAGCATTTGTGAGGTCAGGCACTGATGTTGGACGGGAAGGTCTGGCTCGCAGTCTCCGCTCTAATTCATCCCAAAGGTGTTCTATCGGCTTGATAGCTATCAGGACTCATTTGGTGGAGGGGGGATTTGTGCAGGCCAGTCAAGTTCCTGGCTTTGTGCACTGGTTGACCTTGATTTGTGAACTGGTGCGCAGTCATGTTGGAATAGGAAGGGGCCATCCCCAAACTGTTCCCACAAAATTGGGAGCATGAAATTGTCCAAAATGTCTTGGTATGCTAACGCCTTAAGAGTTCCTTTCACTGGAACTAAGGGACCAAGCTCAACCCCAGAAAAACAACCCCCCTCCACCAAATGATTTGGACCAGTGCACAAAGCAAGGTCCATAAAGACATGGATGAGCGAGTTTGGGGTTGGAGGAACTTGACTGGCCGGCACAGAGTCCTGACCTCAACCAGATAGAACACCTTTGGGATGAATTTAGAGTGGAGATTGAGAGCCAGGCTTTCTCATCCAACATCAGTTCCTGACCTCACAAATGCGCTTCTGGAAGAATGGTCAAACGTTCCCATAGACACACTCCTAAACCTTGTGGACGGCCTTCCCAGAAGAGTTGAAGCTGTTATTTACCGGGACACCTAAGCAGGTGGGAAGGAGTTTAGGAGTTTTAAAGCATTTTCTATTTGTTGCCATTGACTATAATGTTATGCATTTATTTTATCAAAGCACACAAGGGATGCAGCAAGCCGTAAATTAAAAAAAATATATATATATATATATATATATATATATATATATATATATATATATATATATATATATATATATATATATATACTGATGTGAAGAGCTTCATAGATTATATTGGTAACCAGTTTTTATGTGCTTTTAGTGAACTGTTATCCTGCGTATGTAGCAATGTAGCTGAGCCCTAACAGAGCAGCGCACAGCAATTCAGAGGCTGCATTTGACCTGCTTTGCATTGCTCTTTGTTCCTTTGGGCACAACATGTCCTAATGAGGTGCATTTGATCTGCAGACAGAGGTAAGATGCTGCATTTATGTTTGAATAGAATGCCAGTCAACTTGACCCCTAAAGCCGCTACGCATCTAATGCTGGAGAGTTGCTGCATCCCTATAGTGTTCTTCAACGGGGTTACTGGACAGGTTGTGAAATGTGTGTGCAATTATTCAACTCTTGGTGCATCTCTTTATATATCTGCAAATCTTGTATATAAGTAATTATTATTACTTATTATTATTATTATTAATTATAAATATTCGATGCACCAAAAAAACTGATATTTCACCTATAGGTGGCGTCTGTTGGGCCTGGGGAAGTCACCTGCTGTAAGTCCTGATGGTGTTCCTGCCCATCTTGGAGGGTTTTGGGTTCGCTCCCAGCTTGTAGTGTTCCCACTTCCCGTGTCTCCAGCGTCCACCAATAACGGAAATATCTGTACTGAAGCGGAGTGATCCTTTAATTTTAGATTTGAAGCTGAGGTTCAGAGCAACCATACTAATCTTCTTTCCTTTGCAGGTGGATTCTTACACAAAGGCGCAAAGCTGTTTTTCCGACGAAGGCACCAGCAAAAAGACCCCAGCATGAGCCAATCTCACAACGACCTGGTCTACCTGGAGCAGCAGGGGGCCCCGGAGCACCGCAAGAAAGGCGCCAGGCTGTCCCGCCTCCTGAACAAGAAGCTCCTCCCGAAAACGAAACACAAAAACAAACTGCAGAGCCGGCCTGGCGAGGGGGAGCAAGAATAAAAAGCCATGCGGGGGGGGGGGGGGGGCTTGGAGCGCGGACAAGCATCTCCCCCCCGCGGGCAGATAATTCTGGCGGGAGGGCAGTGCGGAGAATGTCCTCTCCCAGATGAAATCATCATGTGAATCCATTTTCCTTCTTCTAGCTCAACACTGTGAGACATTTAGGAGCCTGCAGAAGAGAACAGAATGGCCGCCTCCTGTGTGTGTGCGTATGAGTGTGTGAGGGAGGCGAGTTTACTTTAAAGAGGTGGTAATTAAGCAAAACGCCCATGTGATAAGGCTTTGATGGAAGTGGCCATGCCCAGATTTCTACTTTTGCACAGATAAAGCCTCACTGCCCCAAAATGTGGACCACAAGTCGGACAGCTTGGTGGGTAACACTCCTGCTGAGGAAGTCCTGGGTTTGAACCATGCCAGTGAACCTTACCGCATGGAGTGTGGGTGTTTCCCAAGCGCCTGCATGGCGGTTCCCGTTACTTAAAACCCAACTCCAGCCAAACTTTTTGTTTTGTTTAAATAGAGTGGGAAAGGGTTAGGGCTGTTCTTCTCAGCCATGGTTCCATGGAGCCCTTTGGTTCCTCCAGAAGATGCTTAAACTTTGGCCGATTGAACTTCCATTTGATGGTGCCTACAAGGTTCCAGAACCAACGCCACTTGGCAAAGCCAGCAGCATGGCGTCAATTATCTTTTTAGCTTTGTATAAAGGGTGGAACCTTCATAATGACCACCAGAGCTGTTCTTCTCAGCCATGGTTCCATGGAGCTCTTTGGTTCCTCCAGAAGATGCTAGGGGGGTTGCTTAAACTTTGGCCGATTGAACTTCCATTTGTTGGTGCCTACAAGGTTCCAGAACCAACGCCACTTGGCAAAGCCAAGCATGGCGTCAATTATCTTTTTAGCTTTGTATAAAGGGTGGAACCTTCATAATGACCACCAGTATAAGGGGCATTTTTGCCATTGACCTCGTTGATTTTAGTAAAGGTTCCTCAAGACCTGAAAATTTAGCTTTTGGGAGATCTAACCTTACTTCCTGTCAGGACAGGAAGTGATGGGAAATCTCTCCATTGGAGAAATGTAAAAAAAAAAAAACATTTTAGGATAACTGTAGAAGTGTTAAAAATTCTTCTCCTGTGATGATGACTCCATTTCATATTCAGGTGCCATGGAGACATGATCACCAATATAAGAGGCGTTTTTGCCATTGAGCCCTATTAATTGGTTTTAGTAAAGGTTCCCCAAGACCTGAAAATTATTTTAGGGCTCCTCTAGGGTAAAAGGGTTGAGAGAGGCTGGGTGGAGGCTCTGACACATTTTTTGGCAACTGGGTGCCTTTTGGGGAGATCTAACCTCCCTTTCAGGACAGAAAGTGATGGGAAATCTCTCCATTGGGGAAATGCACAAAAACACATTTTAGGTAGACTGTAGAAGTCCTAAAGATGACCCCATTTCTTCTTCTCTGGGTGCCATGGGGACAGGAAGTGAGGGAAAATCTCCCCAATGGTAATCAGAATTCGATCCCCTACCCTCTCTCTACAAAACATAAAGCATCTATGGTTTTAGGGCTCATTCACACTTTAGCAGTGTGTCCGCGTTAAAGTGGTTGTAAACCATTACATATACCCAGTGAAGGGGCTATCCTCAAGTGATGCACAGAGATGAAACAAGTATTACATAAGTTGTACCTATTTATCTGCATCCTTCTCTACATCTGTTCAAAGTGCAGAATTTATCAAGTTTGAGAGTTCAGAAAGCAGGGGGTGGAGAGCTGAATTTACACTTGGCATAGCTCAGTGAGGAGACCTCTGAGAGCTGATTGAAAGCAAGGGACAGACCCCCTTCACGAGCACATGGGAACAGAGCTGAGGCTGCCAATCAGCTTGGAGGTGCCTCCCCTGTCATCTTTTTTTCTCTTGGTGTCAGGAAAACTTGTCGGACGTGAGCCAAACTGATAGCAGAGGAATGAAGCAGCAGACAGAAATGACACTTTTAATTGAGACAAGTACGCACTATAGAGGGATATGCTTTGTTCATATTTCATGTCTGAGGTTTACAACCACTTTAATACAATGCACTGCTGTGCATATTGTAGTGCATTGCATTGGCAGAAAAGATGTATGTCCTTTTTTCTCCTTTTTTTTTTTTTCTTTTTTCTTTTTTTTTGGCTTTAGTATGTTGACACTCACTTGAATGGGCTGTCATCATGCAACACACAATGTGAAAAAATGTGCGTAAATGCGCCAGGACACCAAGTCTGAATGAGCCCTTTCCTTTGTATTCCTTTCTTTCTGGATAGAGCAGCACTGTCACTATTAGCCCCGGTTCACACTGATGCGACTTGAGAGTGTAAAGTCGCATGACAATTCACGCCCCATTAAGACCCCTTTCACACTGAGGCGGTTTTCAGGTGTTTTAGCACAAGAAATGGTGCCTGAAAAGCGCCTCCCATTCATTTCTGTGTGACTTTTCACACTGGGGCAGTGCGCTTGCGGGACGTTGGAGCATCTTTGGGGCGGTTTGGGAGCGTTGTATTTAGCACTCCCAAAATGCCCTGGCCCTCGCCTGAAAAGCAATTTGGAAGCGCCGCCACATTGGCGCTTTTAACCCCTTCTTTGGAGATAGAAGCGCCCCGCTGGCGGCCAAAAACCGCAGCAAAAACTAGCGGCACTTCAGCGCTAATGCGGCCCCAGTGTGAAAGGGGTTCAACTGCAATGGAAACGTTCTAATCGTGCACGAAGCTTCCTGCACTACGCTTAGTGCGACTTTAATACGACTTCATTTGACTTTTATTAAAGAAGACGTATGGAAGCCACGATGAAGTCGTGCAGGGGTGTCGGCTTCCAAGTCGCAGCAGTGAGAACCCAGCCTTGGAGAGAATTACCCTTACTTCCTGTCAGGACAGGAAGTTTTGGGAAATCTCTCTAATGTGGACACAAGAAAAAAAAACATTTTTATTGCAGTCTGCTGCTTCCTGTCCAGGTGACCACTGCACCCTCTTCCCCTGCTTCTTGTAAAGGTGTCACCGGGGGGGGTAGGTAATCTCTGCAAAAGTGTCATGGACAGAAATACAGATGGAAAATGTTATCTCTTCTCCACTTTATCTAAAAATAAAAAAAAGAATGGCTGTAGTTGGGATTAAATGACCTGATTGGTTCCGGGGTGTATATAATAAATGTATTGGGGATCTTCAGATGTAAGGCAGAGGTTGATTTGGGTGATTCTTTGGGATTGTAAAGAGAGAACAGAGTCGGGGAGCAGCTGCTACTTTCGGAGCCTCAGCACACAGGCCCTTTTGCTTTGTGACAGGTTCCCTTTAAGCCATAGGAGAAGTGTTTGCATTGTGGCGGAGCGCTGTGAGAATGGTGGACTCGTCAGCACAGACTAATAGCAATATGTTCTTTTATCTGCTCTTACACTCCTGAGATTTTTTTACCCATGATGCCTCTGGGCCCGGGTTCCGTTCCTGGCAGAAGAACAGCAGAGTGCCATCAATGCAGATCAAGTATGCGGGGTGAACCGGCAGGCCATCCGAAAAACACTAACAATGTATTATTAATGTTATTATTATATTTTTGGGCATATAAAGAGCTTTATTGAGAGATGTTTGCAGCGTGTGATAAACCACAGTGCAAGGTTTGCTATCCAGTCATTCATCCAGGCTTGTAAAGAGCTGTAATCCACAACAACCAATCAGAGTTCAGTCCCTAGAGATCGATTTGCTATTGGATATCACACATTGCATATCCTATTTGGCTAACTTGCAGATGGATATTAAAAACCGTACATTGCTTATGTCATCACTAAATGTGAACACTGCAAAGAATATTTGGGAAAATACACCAAGGAAAGGCTGCAAATAATGCAGCAAAAAACACAGAACAGTGGCGGACATAGCAGTGGGCCGCTGTGCATGAACGTTTTTGGTCCCCATTGTTGGTGTCATTGGAAGGAATAATGCCCCATCATTGGTGTCATTGGGAGGATTGGTGCCCCGTCATTGGGAGGAATGGTGCCCCATCATAGGTGACATTGGAAGGAATGGCGCCCCATCATAGGTGACATTGGGAGGAATGGAGCCCCATCATAGGTGTCATTGGGAGAAATGGTGTCCCATCATTGGAAGGAATAGAGCCCCATCATTGGTGTCATTGGAAGGAATAGAGCCCCATCATTGGTGTCATTGGGAGAAATGGTGTCCCATCATAGGTGTCATTGGGAGGAATAATGCCCCATCATAGGTGTCAGTGGAAGGAATAGTTCCCCATCATTGGGAGGAATGGTGCCCCATCATTGGTGTCATTGGGAGGTATGGTGCCCCATCATAGGTGTCATTGGGAGAAATGGTGTCCCATCATAGGTGTCATTGGGAGGAATAATGCCCCATCATAGGTGTCAGTGGAAGGAATAGTTCCCCATCATTGGGAGGAATGGTGCCCCATCATTGGTGTCATTGGGAGGAATGGTGCTGTCCAGCATCTGACCACCTCTTGTGTAAATTGGCCCCCTAAATCTCAGAGGGTCCCTTACACAGGTCCTTGGTATGCACAAAATGGTGTGACCACCCCTGACCAGAAACCTCGCCCATACATACATACTGAGAATGTGTGACCAATGTAATCTCATAATGATGGTCCTTCACAAGGACCCTGCACTAAAAACAGAGGCCAGGCAAACCTCTTCCATTGAAATAGCAGTTGTCTGACTGTCATGCTGATCCTCGGACTCCTAATACACACATATTCAGCCTGAATTCCTGAGCTGTATACCACCCAATCAATAAGGTGATGGGGTCAGTAATGTCTACAAATCCATACGGCCATTTATCTCCTGTATAATAAGACAAGGGAGGGGCTGAGTGGTTGCTATGGACAACACAGGCACTCTTTAGTCATTTTTATCACCCCTGTATTAACGATGGTATTTGATCAATTATAGTATTCGGTCATTGCAGTGTTGGCAAAATATTTATAACCAATTTATTATTAATTAATAACACAAAATCAGGTATATTTTCACTGTCAGTATTGCACATTTTCTATACTATGCAAGCATTTGGCTTCATTTATGGGAGCGTGAAAGGGGCTTAGTTGTTAAGCCCGTAGCTTCCAATCAGATCTCATTTTTCTGTAGTCAGCTCAATTCTGATTGGTTCCTTTTTTCGCTGGCTTATTGAACTATCCCTCTTTAGCCTCTAAACATTTACCTCGGTTTTTTAAAATGACTCGAGGAAGGCCTGAGCCAATGTCCTAATGACAAGTCAGATGATGGCCGTCACGACCTGAAATATGTTTTTGCCTATAGCAACCAACTCTTCTTTTCTAACATTTTCTAATTTTGGATGGAGTGGTGAGGAGGGGGGTTACAAGCCCTGCCAGGTTTTTATTGCCGTCTGTGTCCCCATTAGGATGATTGACCTCAGAATTTTTGCTCGTAACCATCGCCATTGGGAACAACAGTGATGGGAAAATCCCAAATTTTGAGGGCCCTGTTATGGTAATGCCCGCTATAAAATGCTCCCCTAATGCATGGCGCCGCAACATGTAGCAATGCTGCTCATTACATGGTGCCACCCCCCAAGCCAACGCACTGTACAGTCGAGTTTGACGCACCACGGTGCATAGACTGTGCGTTACTGTGCATAGCATTTTGAAAAAGGGTCTTGTATGGTTTTTTTTTCTTTTTTTGTTTTTTTTATCCATTGTGGCACGTTGACAGCCTTTTTCTAACGTATGGGCTACTTTAAAGTGGCTCGTTCTCCTTCACCAAAAAAGCTTTGACCAAAGCTGAGTAATACCCTTGTTATAGATGTAGGCCGTTTATGTACCTCCCGAAGGCTGACTGAAAAACTCCCAGAGATGGCATCATCCCATCCTGGGATGTTGCTAAGATACTCCCAGCTGATTCAAACCCCTTCACATGTGCTTTCTCTTCCCTGTGAACCTGTATGATGCTTTGGGTCTTTAGCCTACTATAGCCGTATCCAATGGGTTTCCTGTGTAGGTGCAGGCTGAGTAAAGAGGCCGTCATGACTCTATGCAGACTGTAAAAGAAAAATCCCAATCGCCACATACAGTGGAAGGCCGTCCATCACATGAATAGTAACAGCATAGGCGTGCATAGCATTAGCGTGTGCACTCCGAAGATCAAACACAAGGTACCAATCACTTACTGTGTTCATTCAGAAAGGGAAGGAGCCGGTAAATTTACATATTTACAGGCCCCTTCCCCCCACTCATCCTAAAACCATTCCCCTGTGTGTGCCTGCAGCAGCTGGTGGGAGGGAAGAGGAGAGGGCGGAGGCATCTGCTCTGCACAGAGTGATTGGGGTGTACACACCTATGTGTGGCAGGCCCAGCTCCGTTTAGGTAATGCCCCCGACGTGTTTCGCTCTACCCATGGGGCTTTTGTTATTTTTTATTTATTTTTTCTCGAAGTTTATTAGAAAACAAAACAAAGAAAAACCTTACAGCTCACAAATGAACATCAGCGCTTATCATACCTTCCAATTACAGATAGTATATTAGCACGGTGAACTCAATGACAATCACCACCCAGTATTGTGTGATTCGGGTAATTCCACCCAACGTTCCAATTATATGTATAGCATCTTAAAATCCTGGACTCTACTATGCAGAGGTGTTCAGGGGCTTAGTTATTGACCTCCATGATTAAGCACAGTGGGTGGGACGAAACGTGTCGGGAGGAGTGGCCTGGGCTTGCACACTGTGTGGCTATCAGGATATTTCTCTCTCTTCTCTGTCACACTAGCTCTGAGCCCAGCGATGCTGCAATGGAGGAGATAGTCCACCACACATGTGCAGGGAGCTCGCTCCTGTGATAGTGGGGGCAGACCAGTGACAGGTGGGAGTGTCAACATTTTGGCATAAAGGCAGGACGGGATGATGCCATCTTTGGGAATTTTGCAGCCAGGTTTCAGGAGGTACTTAAATGGCTTACACCTACAGCAAGGGCATTTTTTATTTTAATCACAGCTGCACAGTTTTTCGTCTACAGGTGCCCCTTACCTGCATAGACAGTTTTTTTCGGTAATGGTCAACTACCCCTTTTAACGCAATCCATGCCGCTGGTTAACGCATGTGCATTAATGCACCGCAGGGGAACATGCCATTGTGATCACCGGGACAGGAGTTGAAGGGAAATTTTCCAATAGGGACACTTTTTCCGGTGACAACTGTTCTTTACTATTTTGTTTTCTGTCTGCAAGACAGAGAAGTTACCCAAGTGGGACACAGGTGGCATAAAAAATAAAAACCTAACAAGGGATTTAATAATTTCCTACATCATCCACAACAACAAAAAAGCTTTATAATGCACTTTTAACTTCTGATATATAAGAGATGGTGGGCCTTGCCTATCAATGTGTCTCATAAATCAGGCCACCTCTATCAGCCTGTGCTGCTCCCAGTATGATCTGTACAAATAGGAGCGTTAAATTGGCTACAACTGCGTGAGAAGGTTCCGCAATCGGATAAGTGACGTCTTTTTTTCAGGAGCAAACCTTGCATGTATATACTGTACATAGTAGAAAATTTAACGGAGAGCACAATCGGTAGCAACCAATGAAATGTTTGATTTTATGTTTGAACATGCAGTATAAAATAATAGCTGGACTCTTATTGGCTGCTGTGGAAAACACCTTTAGTATTTTGGGTTTTTTTTTTTTTTTTCTCTGCTCTTAATGACGTGGCCATGTTGTATTTTCCTATTTCATAAACCTTTTGGTGCCCATAGAAAGGACATTCTGGAACAGATTATCATTATCATTATTATAATCATTATTATGACTATTCAATGGAATGTGTTCAAAAACCCCAAGGCATTGGCTTGATTTGGGGGGGCGACCATTGGAGACCCATTGGAGACCTGCTTTAATTTGTCCAACAATGGCAGATAAGAGCTGTCAACATGGGTTGAAGGGTATCCATGGACAGGGCTGGATCGTCTGACATTTGGCCCAATTAGGTGGTCACTTTGCTGGTATGGTGAAAGCTGGCCATACACCTTACAATCTGATTGTAGATGAACTAAAACTATGTAATGCGAAGGACTAGTTAAAAAAAAAAAAATTTGCACTGGATAAGGGGAACAGAGTCTTAGGAAATCTGTTGCTGGTGAGTTGGTACCAATCTCAGAATAGTGTAACATAGGCCTTACCCTGAGATAAACCAGGAGGGGGATACGCCAAAGTCCTACTTACTTTACAGAAAGGACCGATATATCCTATAAAATGGGAGGCTGCAGGCACGAATGAATGCCTGCATGAATGTGTTTTTCATCCATTCCCAGACAAGGCTGTCCAATGAGACTCGGCTCCCTGCTCGCGTGATAGGTAAAGACCCTCCTGGTTCACTCCTATACCTACTCATATCCAACCTGAAGAAAGGGCGATATAGTAAAGGAAGGTGATCATTAAATGTTGGAATATTTTTAAAATATACTTAAAAGCAATTTTTAAATTATTTATTATTTAAATTTTTTTAATTGCATTTTCATAATCAGGGATTTCAAGTACACGACGCAGTAAAAAAGGGCCGGTGGGTGGGAAATGGAAGGATCCATAGTATCCGAGGGGGGGAAATGTGTAGTCTCACCTTTTAAGGCTGCATTCACACCTGAGCAGAGCGACTTTCAGGCGTTTGCTTTTAAGAGTTTTTGAGCGTTTTTATAAGCATTACAAGCATTTTAGAAGCGTGTCCCTCACATACGCATACACTGTAGTACTCGCGTGGTGGATGAGGCCTACAACAGTGCTTTTTGCCTTTTGAAAATAGAATGACATACCAACTTCTTCAAAGAAGAGCCCTATTACTACTATGGATCATCCAATCCCCACCGCCGTCACTTTATTAGCCTGTGTCATGATATCGGAATACCCGGCTATCTATGCAAGGGCCCATTTACATCTATGCGTTGCGTCATCGCGCGTTAGGTCAAGCATTAATGTTCGTTGCATAAATGCCGCTCCCAACCTGTGCCAATGCACCCTAACATGGCTAAAACTGCAGCACATAACAATGCGTTGTCATGTGTTACTGCCACAAGGCAGGTGCGTTGCCTTTGTGCTGCCTTTCAAAAATAATGGCGCATTAATGCATGCTACGTGCGGTACTGCAACACGGAAGTGTGAATGGGGCACCACATATTTGCAAATTTAACAATGTTTATGGAAACCCAATCACTCTAATCTCGTATGCGCTTTCACATGTTAGTTTCAATTATTTGCATTAAAAAATAAATGTTTATAAATCAAAATCATTTTTTGTGATCCTGCCATGAAGGTTTTGCTTGTTCAGAACTCAAAATGGCTACAAAATGCTGTCAAAAACAGCAGGTTAATGTAATTAGTCACCTGACTAGAAGCCGTTATTAGGGTGTGAGGTAATCCAAGAGCGCGTACAAAATGGTTGCCATGGTGTTTTGTGATCGGGCCTCCTTTTTTCCCCCTCCTTGACAGAATTTTGTAGTTACTTTGGGTTCTAAACAAGCTTCAGGCTAAGAGAATAACACAAGGGAAAAACGGGGGGAAATGGAGGGACTTTTTGATACCCAGGCTAATGTACGTTTATCACCTGACTAAGAGCAATCATTAGAATATGAGGTAATCCAGGACTGCGTACAAAATGGCTGCCATGACATTTTGTGATGGAACCCTCCCCTTTTTACCTTCTTTGACAGCACTTTGTAGTTTTGGTTTCTAAAAGAACACAAGGCTAATGTATATTATCACCCAGCCCGGAGCCCTCATCCGTGTGTGTGTGTGTGTGTGTGAGGTAATCCAGGCATACAAAATAGCTGCCGCATTTCTTTGAGATTCCCTGTACAGTAAACCATTTCCTCCACGTCATTTTAAAGCTCTTTTTTTTTTTTTTTTTAAGGTAAAACTTCTCATTTCCTTGGATGGCCCTCTACTTATCTTTCCCTTATTTTATTAGATTTGAAGTGTGAATGACTGATGAGTGAATTGACAAATAAAGTTTTATGTATTCAGAAACGCGGGTATTGACTTCTGTTATCAGAAACACTGAGAAACCCCTCGGCTGCCGGCACGGTCTGCGTTTTGTTTTCAAGAAATTCGAGAAGTTCTGTGGACTTCTGGGACGGAGCGGGGGTTCACTGTCCTGCTGTACAAAACTTATCGCTGAGGTAGCATTAATAGCCATATTAAATGATGAATTATGCAAATAATATACTTTATATACTATTTAATGCCGCAGAGAAATAATGTAGGAACTTTTTGGGGTTTTTTTTGTTTCTTGAGTTTACATTTGAACAACCAGTGAAAAGAATTAATTTTTTTTTTTTTTTGAGCAATTCATGACTGTAAAATGAGATCCTTGATTCTTCTAAAATGAGAAAATATAATGTACATGTTCTGTATTAAAAAAATCTTCACCTCTTACTGTTATTTGTGAATCTCAAATTTAATTTCTATCCGATTGACATGTAATTTTTTTCATTAAAGACTTTTTTTTTCTACTTTCCCTGTAGATTCATCCAATCCTGTCCTTGTATCTCTGGATAATAAAAAAGATCAGGGCCCATTCGGACGGGTGATTAGCTTCTCCGCTGCAACAGAGAAACTTTGGCCTTTCCCCCATGCTTTGGGGGTCTATTTAGGCCCCTTTCACACTTGTGCGACTTGTTCTGCGACTTGGGACTGCAAAGTCGCATGACAAGTCGTTCCCCCATGATTCCCAATGATAACCATTCATATCTGTGGGACTTCAAGTTGCACCGACTTCAAAGTAGTCCCTGTACTACTTTGGTCTGGCTTTCATGCGAGTTGAGGTCCATAGACCTCAAGTTTACACAGGCATTAAAAATTGCAGCCGCAAAATCGCAGGATTTTTAAGTAGTGGCAGTGTGAAAGGGGCCTTATTGGGTTAGTTTGTTTTTATCTATAGACACCCCTTATCTGCATAGGCAGTTTGCTGCTAGAAATAAACTCTGCAGCTGTGACTGAAGTTGGATAATACCCTTGCTATAGGTGTAGGCCATTTACATGCCTCATGAAGCCTGACTGGAATACTCAACGTCGCTAGAGTCAAAACATAAATTCCTCACATTGGGACTTTAAACCGGGCCACAAACGATAGTAAAAAAATATTCAAAATTTATTAGACATTGATAAAATATAGCAACATGAACATGGGAATATACGCAACAAACACAAGTATTGGGAGCAGAAATGGAGACCAGCTGCAAGGAGAAGCCCAGAGCTTTTTCAGACAGACAGAACTGCCAACGCGTTTCAAAAAACAAAATGCAGATCTTCTTCAGGGACAAGGGGCTTGTGGGTTCCAGATCTGTAGCTTATATCCCAAATGTTGATGCTCCACCCAGAAAGACAAAGAACATAACTCAAAAATGTAAAGAAAGCTATGTCTGTCAGAGCAGCGCACAAGCAACCGAAAATGTGAATGACATCAGCCAGGGGTCCGTATTATGTGGGATGATCTTATACCACTAAGTTATCTAATAACTCTATATAGACCGTAGACCTCTGCTCTACCTTGCCAGACACCTCCAGCCACATCATTTTGACTCCAACTTTAAGATCCATAAGGCACATCCAGATATCTGGCTGATGGATACAACTAGGGTTGTCCCGATACCACTTTTTTAAGACTGAGTACAAGTATTGATACTTTTTTTCAAGTACTCGTCGATACCGATTACCAATACTTTTTTTTAATGTCATGTGACAGTGGTACGTGTGTCAGTAGTTTTTTGTTTTTATAATTTTATTTTTTACAAATAATTTTTTTTTATTATTTTTTACAATTTATTTTATGTTTTTTTTACAATGCTTTCTTTTTTTTTTAAGGGGGATGGGGGGGGGGGAGTGGACAGTGTCAGTGTGTTTTTTTTATTTTGTTTTTTATTATTTTTTACAATTAATTTCTTTTTATTATTTATTGCAATTCTTTTTTTTTTAAATTATTATTAGCCCTGTTGGGGGCTTTGGTAAGATATCAGGGGTCTTACTAGACCCCTGGCATCTCCCCTTTGGGAAAGGGACTGAGGACACATGTTTCCCAGTCCCCTTCTCAGCAGCCTCAGCTCCACTGAAAATGAATGGAGAGGAGACCGAGGCGGGGGGAGGGGTCAGAGGAGGAGAACGGAGGGGGACAGCAGCACGGAGGGGGCAGAGGATAAGAACGGAGTGGAACAGGAGAATGGAGGGGGCAGAGGATGAGAACGGAGGGGGACAGCAGCACGGAGGGGGCAGAGGATGAGAACGGAGGGGGACAGCAGCACGGAGGAGAACAGAGGGGGCAGGGGATGAGAACAGAGGGGGCAGGGGATGAGAACAGAGGGGGACAGGAGAACGAAGGGGGCAGAGGATGAGAACGGAGGGGGACAACAGCACAGAGGAGAACGGAGGGGGCAGAGGATGAGAACGGAGGGGGACAACAGCACAGAGGAGAACGGAGGGGGCAGAGGATGAGAACAGAGGGGAACAGCAACACGGAGGGGGCAGAGAATGAGAACGGAGGGGGACAGCAGCACGGAGGGCAGAGGATGAGAACGGAGGGGGCAGAGGATGAGAACGGAGGGGGACAACAGCATGGAGGACAGCAGCACGGAGGAGAACAGAGGGGTCAGAGGATGAGAACGGAGGGGGACAGCAGCATGGAGGAGGACAGCAGCACGGAGGAGAACGGAGGGGTCAGAGGAGGAGAATGGAGGGGGACAGCAGCACGGAGGAGAACGGAGGGGGCAGAGGATAAGAACAGAGTGGAACAGCAGCACGGAGGGGGCAGAAGATGAGAACGGAGGGGGACAGCAGCACGGAGGAGAACGGAGGGGGCAGGGGATGAGAACGGAGGGGGACAGGAGAACGGAGGGGGCAGAGGATGAGAACAGAGGGGGACAACAGCACAGAGGAGAACGGAGGGGGCAGAGGATGAGAACAGAGGGGAACAGCAACACGGAGGGGGCAGAGAATGAGAACGGAGGGGGACAGCAGCACGGAGGGGGCAGAGGATGAGAACGGAGGGGGACAGCAGCATGGAGGAGGACAGCAGCACGGAGGAGAAGAGAGGGGTCAGAGGATGAGAACGGAGGGGGACAGCAGCACAGAGGGGGCAGAGGATGAGAACGGAGGGGGACAGCAGCACGGAGGAGGTGTTTCTGGCTGCAGCTAACTGTCCAGTTTGTATGCAGCCGTAGCACAGAGTGCTTCTGTGTCAAGAGGCCACCTCTGAACACATCATCTTATCTGCCTTCATTTGCCCGTCTGAATGAAGTCTTGCAAGATATGGGCTTTCATGCCATAATTACTATATTTAGGTTTACCCTCTTAATAGTTATTTGGCATTGGCAGTGCCATTTTTGAGTACATTACAGAGAGATTAGCTGTACCTTCCCCCACTGGTCATCATGTGCTCTTGCGCACATTTGGATGGAGTAGGGAAATGTTGGATAATCTGCTGTTTTTTAAAGAGCTGTTCACACCCCCAATTTCTGTCCCAGCGCCAGCGGCTTTACCAGACAGGAAGTAAGGAAAAATCTGCAACAAGAATGCAGACAGCAATAAAGAGGTTGTAGTGGTTCCCTGGATTACTTAAAAAATTAAAAAGCCTTTTCATTTCTGTCTGTGTTGTTGTTGGTAATTTACCTTCAATTCCAGCATATGAAACAGTTGCCACCTGGATAGGAAGTCTGAGGACTTTTCTCCAGTGGAGCCTCAGTTACCCGTAAAGACTCAGCAGATGTTCTGATCCTACCCCACTCTATCCGAGGCTGGATATGCACAGTACAGAAGCTCATTCTTGAAGGATTTGGGTTCCTGAGCTTTCCCATCACCCAACAGGAAGGCCAACTGATGTCACCCTTGCCTAGGCTAGTGTGCCAGAATCCAGGGGTGGATTTTTTTTTCTTTTCCCACGTCATTGACATGAAGGCATAGACAGCCAGGAAGTTACCATTTTTGAAAGGAGATCAGCAATGGCAGCCTGCATATCTTTCTTCGTATTCTGTTTGTTGAAATGGAGCTGTAGTTGTTTCTGTTAAAAAAAAAAAAAAAATTGAGCCGTCTAATTAACTCAGCAAGTCTGTTTAGGCCTTGGGCACTGCTTCTGTACACCAGACCAAACTATTAGCGTTTTGTCGGTAACCTAAACATTTTAATTTTCTGCCTTGGATCAGTTTTTTTATTTTTGGACCAGTTAAATTTAAAAAAAACGTCTCTGGTTGGCCCCTGCAGTACTTCTTTTTCAGTATTATATGCTCTTAGTCTCCTAGGATGAATAACTGCCACCTTCAAAGAAGAAGAGGAAAGACCATAGGCATCACTGGACCCAATGCCAGATTTAAACCTTGGTGGGGGGGGGGGGGGGGGGGTCAAAATAGAAATTATATGACAAATACAAAACTAAAATGAATGATAAATTGCATTTATGGTCGAAGCCAAGCCCTTCAACCGGGATGGATGTGAACCACATCAACACGCCATAAGACTTACAACATGAAGTGTGCCCTGGTCTGCTGGTCGGTATACCAAAAAAGGGGGCATACCCAAGATAAGTAATAGATGTTTGTGGAGAGAAATGAATTTGAGAAATGCCCTGAAAAAGGGGATGGGAGGGAGGGTATCGCGCACAGGAACCGACAAAGACCACAGATTAGTGGGCTGGTTAAATACCCCCTGACTCCTCCCATAAATTCAGGCCACCATACTGGATTTCTTATTTTTTCTAAAAAACATAAGTTAGGTTCCACAGATGACACGAAAAAAAAACCACTGGCTAGGAGTCGACTTCAATACTACACTCGGTACAAGAAACATAAGGAAGGAAGGTCCTCTTTTCTCGGCCGATTTCATCCAACGCTCTACTATGTGATTCTGCCCGAATTCCGTTCCAGGGTCACGTCTGTCCCGAATTTGACCAATTTCGGAGAAATCGTGCTATTTTTACCCTATTCACGATCACAGTTTCAGATTCGCCCCTTGATCCAAAGAGGGTCAAGCAGGGGAGTGAGCTCCTCTCTCGTGTTTCTCACTGTGATAAAGTGATACTAAAGTCTTGCTTTTTTTTTTTTCTTATATAAATAACAAACATGTTACCTGCTCTATGCAGTGGTTTTGCACAGAGAAGCATCTTCTCGGGTCCCTTGCCGCTGTTCCTGGCCCCATCCCTCCTGCCGAGTGCCCCTATAGCAAGCACCAGAGATGTGCTGCTGCTCTGTGTGTCCATTCAGACATGGAGCCGTGGACCAGCCCCACCCCCTCTCTCCTCATCGGCTCACTGACTTTGATTGACAGTAGCGGAAGCCAATGGCACCTACTGCTGTGTCTCAGCCAATCAGGTGGGAGAGTCTCACTGGATCTAGATGGGATCTAGATCAGGTAAGTACTGGGGGCTGCTGCACGCAGAAGGTTTTTTATCTTAATGCATAATGCATTAAGATAAAAAAACCTTCTGCCTTTAGAACCACTTTAACTTCACTTCCACATGATGGGGTCTGGGCTGTTGCCTGGCACTTTTCAACATTTTCTGGTCTTTTCCCTTGTCCCACCCACTTGTCTCACATAAACAAGGCAATAAATTCTGAAGTTTACATTTATTAAAAATAAAAATCCCATGTACACAAGTATTCACAGCCTTTGCCATGACACTCAAAATTGAGCTCAGGTGCATCCTGTTTCCACTGATCATCCTTGAGATGTTTCTACAACTTGATTGGCGTTCACCTGTGGTAAAGCCAGTTGATTGGACATGCTTTGGAAAGGCACACACCTGTCTATATAAGGTCCCATAGTCAACAGTGCATGTCAGAACACAAACCAAGCCTTGAAGTCCAAGGAATTGTCTGTAGACCTCCGAGACAGGATTGTATCAAGGCACAGATCTGGGGAAGGGTACAGAAAAATGTGATCAGCATTGAAGGTCCCAATGAGCACAGTGGTCTCCATCATCCGTAAATGAAAGAAGGTTGGAACTACCAGGACTCTTTCTAGAGTTGGCCACCCGGCCAAGCTGAGCGATCGGGCCCTAGTCAGGGAGGTGACAGAGCTCCAGCAATTCTCTGTAGCGAGAGGAGAACCTTCCAGAAGAACAGCCATCTCTGCAGCACTCCACCAATCAGGTCTGTATTGTAGAGTGGCCAGACGGAAGCCACTCCTCAGTAAAAGGCACATGACAGCCCGCCTGGAGCTTGCCAAAAAACACCTGAAGGACAGGACTCTCAGACCATGAGAAACAAAATTTGCTGGTCTGATGAAACAAAGGTTGAACTCTTTGGCCTGAATGGAAAGCATCATGTTTGGAGATAACCAGGCACCACTCATCAATGGCCAATACCATCCCTACAGTGAAGTATGGTGATGGCAGCATCATGTTGTGGGGATGTTTTTCAGCGGCAGGAACTTGGAGATTAGTCAGGATCGAGGGAAAGATGAATGCAGCAATGTACAGAGACATCCGTGATGAAAACCTGCTCCAGAGCGATTTGGACCTCAGACTGGGGCGAAGGTTCATCTTCAAATAGGACAACGACCCTAAGCACACAGCCAAGATAACAAAAGAATGGCTACAGGACAACTCTGTGAACGTCCTTGAGTGGTCCAGCCAGAGCCCAGACTTGAACCCAACTGAACATCTCTGGAGAGATCTGAAAATGGGTTATATAAATAGAGGAAGTTGAAAAAATTGACTTTCCAGGCACCAATTATAGAAAAATAAACAATAATATTTTATTAACAATTAATACATCACGATAAAAAAAACCATTTAAAATACTGCAAACTAATTGCAATAACAGCTAAACCTCTCCAATATGGACTATAAATGTCAGGAATCATGCCATGTAAGACATGTATGACTTAAAGTGGGGTTCCACCCAAAAAAACAAAACATAAAAAATCCTAAAAAACAAAACAAAAAAACATTTGGATATTTATTTTTTTTTTAACTTACCTCTGAATGCCTGTTGCTAGGTGGTCCCTCGTAGTCTGCCCCTTATTTTGCCTGGGCTGGTGACATCACTTCCCCCTCGACACAGGAAGGGCTCCGCTCTGCTCCCTCCCTCCTGTCAATCAGCTGGGACCCATTACAGGTCCCAGGTGACTGAGCGGCCAATCACGGCGAGCGGCTGCTGACTTTTAATTTTTTTTTTTTTTTTAATGGCCCCCCTGGGTGGAACTCCTCTTTAAATAGATAATAATATTCACTGTGGGCTCATAGGCTCTACATGTTTTGCGAAAAAAAAAAAACGCTTCTTCAGGAGCTTGATAAGCGTTCTAAGGAGAGAAAGAGGCAATAAATGCTTGTAACAGTAATATAAGCATCCAAATATAGCATAATTATGTACTAAAGGTCTCAACAAATGCATGAAAAACTGCAAGATAGCATCAAAGTGCGGCCAAGCAACAGGCGTGCAATGTGCGCAGCAAGCAACATGTGGGGATGTGCCAGATAAAATGTGGTATTTCAGTGACCATATATAGCAAAAGGGGAAAATAAGATCCCCAAGTGTATCACTAAAGTAAGTAAGTATGTAAGGCAACCACACACCACAAGCACCTACTGATGTGCAAATGAAAGCACAATCATGCAAACTAGGCATACCTGTGTAAAAATCAGTAGCAGCTAAGATCTCTAGATGTTATCTCACAATATGCTGAACAATAGGGGGGGGGGGGGGGGGGCATCAAAACATATATATACAGGGCCATCTTTAATATTGATTGGAGCCTGGGCAAAAATTTTCTTGGGCACCCCCCCCCCCCCCCCATACAATTTCACTCTCCACCTGCTCTGAGACATACAATAAATAGCAGCTAGACTTAAAATCAGTTTACTGTATCAGATCAGGCAGCAATTGCGATTGGTTGTCAGCGGTTACGGCATATCATTACTGCTGCTTACTGACTAGTTGCTAGAGGTTACAGCACACATTATGGCTCACTGAGTAGTTGCTAGAGGTTACAGCAAATGATTTCTGCTTCTTAATTGGTTGCTAGAGATTACTGTACAGTATTACGGCTCACTGATTGATTGCTAAAGGTTACAGCACATCATCTCCTCATCTCCTCACTGCAGGGGGGCATGATATACATATGAATGCAGCCCTTATTTACATATGAATGCCGCCGGACACAGCTATTTACTTATGAATGCTGCTGCTATTTACATATGAATGCCGGTTATTTATATGTAAACACAGGGTCTGCAGGTGAGTCGTCTGTACACAATAAGGCAGAGCTGGGCAGCATTAGTACCAGCACTTCACACTGAGATATTGGGACACAGCACAGGACTAAAAGGACTTCAAAGGACAAGGGAATTTAAACTGACATAGTTGGCAAGTATGAGGCAGCTGCTTTGGGCCCCACAACAATGACAGCGCCCAGCGCAGCTGATCCTTTTGCCCTGCCTTAAAGACGGACCTGTATATATAATAAATATAGAAAGAAAGTCAGAAAGGGTAATAACTGAAAGGTATAGTAATGTTGGTCTCACCTGATATTTATAGTAGTATATTTAGAGCATGTTAGGACCAAACCAATACATTTTGGACCAGCATAAAACCCAGAAAGCTAAACATCATGGAAAGATGACACCTGCTGACACTGCAGCAGCATACAGAAGCAATCATAGGCCATGAAATCCACATAGTCTGCAAAGGCAAAAGTGCACCAATCAATATAGATCAATATAAGAAAGAAAGAGTTTATCACCAGGTATTTAGATGAAATAAGGGAACTACATACCAAGCCAGAAACAATAAGGACACATGGATGGATCCTAGATGGAAACCACTCGTGGGTTAGATGCCATAATATAAGGCTGTGGTCAGCAGCCTTATATACACACATCCCAATCAAGTGTGCTGAAAGACTTCCGCATCACCTGACTCGGCCGAATATGGATGCGCATGCAATTCCTCCCGGATGTGCATGCGCCTACTGTGTAGGCGGAAGCCAAACGAAGTCGAGCCGAGTGAGCTTCCCAACAAGGACCAAAGGGCTCCCCCCAGAGGAACCGCCGGCAATAACAGTGCACAGGTGTGCACAATAGGCATGGATGGAAAAGCCTAAGCTGCTAGAAGAGCAAGTAGCCAGGGGTAACACCGAGGGGAGCGCCCAAGGCCTAAGGCCCCTTTCACACGGGCACCATCAGTTTAGCCACGTTAAAAACGTATCAGTTCTTATCCGTTGCTTCATCTGTCTTCTGTTCCGTTAATATCCGTTTTCATCCGTTAATGTACACGTTTACATCCGTTTTTGTATCTGTTTTCATCCGTTTACAGCAGTTTCTGTGCCTTTAAGGAAATTACCCAGAAAGCATTGCTCCTCCCAGCCTACATTGCCATGTGTGAACAATTTGCCGACTACTTTCTATCTCCATCAGGAGAAGTTCCATGGCAGTACCAATATATATATAGATATTGCAGTGCAAATTTAAATGTATTAATTCATTAATTTGGTTATTTCATTGTGTTTTGATAGCATAAAAAGACACAAAAGCACATGATATGTTCAAAACAGTTTTAGTTTTATTATACTGCATAACCCTTTTAAAAAAAAGTTTTTTTCACTTTGTTTTTTTTATTTGTCAAGGTATGAACTTTGAATTATTTCTTCAAAACGGATCTTAACTGATCGGACGTTGACGGACATTGTCAGTTATTATCCGTTTTGACGGATCTGGACGTAGCCTTGTATGTTAAAAAAAAAACGGATAAAAACAGAAGCGGAGGTTAACGGATGGTCATCCGTTTGCCCATAGGAATGCATTGTCGTCCGTTGACGGATGGAAGAAAAACGGATAGACGGCCGTCCGTGTGAAAGGGGCCTCATGCCACAAGACTGCTACAGATGTGACGAGACTGCGGCTGGGTGGCCGCACATGTGGTCGATAGCGCCACATACCATATTAAGGGAAACCGATCGATGCAATCACGCAATCACATACATGAAGAGACCATTAGCTAGTTCAATTTAGAAATTTACAAGATAATTTTTGCATATATATATATGTAGCGGTATGTTCACCACTTGGTTACTAGCAATCCGCCAATCACCCTGCTGCCAGACCCCCATCTATCAGTTAAGACAATGAACAGTCATTTGCACAGTTTTGTTACGTTTATTTCAGGATATAACTTGACTGGGAGAAAGGACGATATGAGATGCCCATAGCATTTAGCATATCATCAGAGGTTATTCTGTTTCCGTGGCCTTGCAAACTGGATGCACACCTTGCACCACCAGTCTCCTTCCTTGGAATAACTTCTCTGCAGACTATTGCTCCTTCTTTTCTTGTACAAATCCTTCACTGCAAAACTATTGACTTTCTATTTCTTCACTTCCATTGGGAAAAAAAAGAATCGCTCTGAATAATTCCTCCTTGCAGACCATAATGGTATTGCCTATGCGAATCAAAGAGCCAGAAGCCTACACAGCCTCTTCCCGATGGCCCAGAGAATCAGACAGCCACACAGTCTTTTGGACGGCATTACCATTATGCTTAACTAGACCAGAGATACACGGTACCTCCCCATTATGGTCTGACACGTGGTAATGAGCGGACTACTGCTTTCAGCCAGTCCATGACTATCAATGCTGTGTTCCCCGGCCACAGCATTCTGCACTGACCTTGGATAGCTTCTCCTCTTTTGTTTCTTTCGCACTGACCTTTCTTTAAACAGATAGCTCTGTGTCCCCGGTCACAGAATGCTGCTCTACTCTCCCCCGCTTTACTGATACTTCTTCTGTCCTGATCTTCTCCAGCATACAAGTCCTGTGTTCCCCGATCACTGCAGCTTGATACTTCTGAAAGCAGGGAAGGCACCTCTGAGTCAGAGCACAGGTGGCCACGCCCCCCACTACACCAAACACTCCCAGTCCCAAATCAAAATAACAAGGCCCAGCCTAAAGCACAGGCCTGGCCAAAATTCCCTTGGACCCTGAGCTATAGAAAAATACTAGTCTAGCACCTACCTTCAGGTAGAGGGTGCTACATATATATATATATATATATATATATATATATATATATATATATATATATATAAAAAAAAACAGACAACAAATATGAACCTAATAATAATAGCATATGACAAAGCATTTGGACTTTAAATATACAACAGCAGGAAATTCCAGAGCTAAATAATAAATAGTTGATAATAAATCCAACCAAAAACAGAACACAAAAAGCAGAAACAGAAACCGAAGCAACACTGCAATGTGTTATAGCAGTCATAAATGGCAAATTCAAGACTAATATATGAGACATCAGGACAAAAGTATGTGGAACATAGAAGAAAAACGATAATGATAAATCGATAAGTAAAAAAACTAATCGAAATATAGCGCATATCTATAAAAATGATTTCTATGATATTAATTCATTAATTCCAGGTAGATGTGTAGCATTCAAACGTTCTATCCATTTGGCTTCCTATTGCAATATTCTTTTGTCCCAATCACCCCCCCAGAGTCCTGCTGTATGACTGCCAGGACTATGAAGGTAATTAGAGATGTATTGAATCTGTGGTAGAGATCTAGATGTCTACTTATAGGAGTCACCATTTTACCATTGGTGGATGTATAGATGTGTTCGTTTATCCTCTGACGCAGTTGGCAAATTGTCTTACCGACATAAAACGCCCCACATTGACAGGTCATGAGATAAACGACTCCCTGGGTACTACAGTCCACCCGAAAATGGGGATAGAAAAGTTCCCCATTGGGAAGACTGAATCTAGAACCGGGAGGAGGAGAAGGCCAGAACAGCTCTATGATATAGGAGACTGGAAGCGATGAGCTTACATCACTTCCGTTTTCCCCGAATGTAAACAGCACCATTTTTAAATAGGGAAATCATTTGATCACCGATCTTGGTGTGATCAGATGCTTTTTAAGGGCAGAGGAGACATCTGGGGTCTAATAGACCTCAGATCTCTCCATAAAGAGTACCTATCACTGCCCATTGCTATTGCAGGGGATATTTAAAAATTTTAAAGCGACAGTGTAAAAATTATTTAAATGAAATCAATTAGACCCCTTTCACACTGAGGTGCTTTACAGGCGCTACAGCGCTAAAAATAGCGCCTGTAAAGAGCCTCTCCTGTCTCTCCAATGTGAAAGCCAAAGGGCTTTCACATTGGAACGGTCGCTGGCAGGACACTAAAAAAGGACAAAAAAGTCCTGCAAGCGCTCCTAAACCGCTCCTGCCCATTGAACTGAATGGGCACCGCTGCCGAAACCACTGGCAAAGCGCCGCTGCAGCGGCACTTTGCGGGTCGTTTTAACCCTTTTTTCGACCGCTAAAAAAGCGCCCCGCTATCGGCTGAATAGCGCCGCTAAAGCGACAGTAAAGCGCCGCTAAAAATAGCGTTTGCCGCCGACTGCTCCAACGCCCCAGTGTGAAAGGGGCCTAATAAAAAAATAAAAAACAATTTTTTTTAAAGCACCCTGCCCTCCCCCCCCCCACATGCTAACGCGCAAAGCTGAACACACACGTTGGTCCCACATATGCACATGTGAGGTATCGCCACAAACGTCAGATCGTGGGCATTAATTCTAGCACCAGACCCCCTGTGTAAATCCAAAGTGGTAACCTGTAAAGGCTTTTAACCACTTGCTTACTGGGCACTTTCACCCCCTTCCTGCCCAGGCCAATTTTCAGCTTTGAATGACAATTACTCAGTCATGCAACACTGTACCCATATGACATTTTTACCATTAATTTCACACAAATAAAGCTTTCTTTTGGCAATATTTAATCACCTTTGGTTTTTTTTATTTTTTTGCGAAATAAACAAAGAAAGACCGAAAATTTTTAAAACAAAAAAAAAAAACAGATTGGCAGCAGTGGTGGCACTGTTGAGACCAGGGCCGGCCCAAGACATTGTGCTGCCTGGGACCAAGAATGAAATGCTGCCCACCCACAAAAAAAATAAATAAATCACGGCAACCAAAAGGCCCCCACATTCATTATTTTATATCATGATAACTAAAGAGGACCGGTCATGGCGGTCTACATGTATATAGGGGTATATAGAGGACCTATCATGGCTCTATACATGTATATAGGAGTATAAAGAGGACCTGTCATGGCTCTATACATGTATATAGGAGTACAGTATCTCACAAAAGTGAGTACACCCCTCACATTTTTGTAAATATTTTCTTCTATCTTTTCATGTGACAACACTGAAGAAATGACACTTTGCTACAATGTAAAGTAGTGAGTGTACAGCTTGTATAACAGTGTAAATTTGCTGTCCCCTCAAAATAACTCAACACACAGCCATTAATGTCTAATCCGCTGGCAACAAAAGTGAGTACATCCCTAAGTGAAAATGTCCAAATTGGGCCCAATTAGCCATTTTCCCTCACCAGTGTCATGTGACTCGTTAGTGTTACAAGGTCTCAGGTGTGAATGGGGAGCAGGTGTGTTAAATTTGGTGTTATCGCTCTCACTCTCTCATACTGGTCACTGGAAGTTCAACATGGCACCTCATGGCAAAGAACTCTCTGAGGATCTGAAAAAAAGAATTGTTGTTCTACATAAAGATGGCCTAGGCTATAAGAAGATTTCCAAGACCCTGAAACTGAGCTGCAGGCCTCGCAATGGTCCACCAAAGAAGTTAAGTGCACGTGCTCAGCGTCATATCCAGAGGTTGTCTTTGGGAAATAGACGTATGAGTGCTGCCAGTATTGCTGCAGAGGTTGAAGGGGTGGGGGGTCAGCCTGTCAGTGCTCAGACCATACGCCGCACACTGCATCAAATTGGTCTGCATGGCTGTCGTCCCAGAAGGAAGCCTCTTCTAAAGATGATGCACAAAAAAGCCCACAAACAGTTTGCTGAAGACAAGCAGACTAAGGACATGGATTACTGGAACCATGAACTGTGGTCTGAGACCAAGATAAACTTATTTGGTTCAGATGGTGTCAAGTGTGTGTGGTGGCAACCAGGTGAGGAGTACAAAGACAAGTGTATCTTTCCTACAGTGAAGCATGGTGGTGGGAGTGTCATGGTCTGGGGCTGCATGAGTGCTGCCGGCACTGGGGAGCTACAGTTCATTGAGGGAACCATGAATGCCAACATGTACTGTGACATACTGAAGCAGAGCATGATCCCCTCCCTTCAGAGACTGGGCTGCAGGGCACTATTCCAAAATAACGACCCCAAACACACCTCCAAGACTATCACTGCCTTGCTAAAGAAGCTGAGGGTAAAGGTGATGGACTGGCCAAGCATGTCTCCAGACCTAAACCCTATTGAGCATCTGTGGGGCATCCTTAAACAGAAGGTGGAGGAGCGCAAGGTCTCTAACATCCACCAGCTCTGTGATGTCATCATGGAGGAGGGGAAGAGGACTCCAGTGGTAACCTGTGAAGCTCTGGTGATCTCCATGTCCAAGAGGGTTAAGGCAGTGCTGGAAAATAATGGTGGCCACACAAAATATTCACACTTTTGTGCCCAATGTGGACATTTTCACTTAGGGGTGTACTCACTTTTGTTGCCAGCGGTTTAGACATTAATGACTGTGTGTTGAGTTATTTTGAGGGGACAGCAAATTTACACTGTTATACAAGCTGTACACTCACTACTTTACATTGTAGCAAAGTGTCATTTCTTCAGTGTTGTCACATGAAAAGATAGAATAAAATATTTACAAAAATCTGAGGGGTGTACTCACTTCTGTGAGATACTGTATAAGCAGACCTGTCAGGGCTCTATACATGTATATAGTAGTATAAAGGGACCTGTGCGTGGCCGGCGGCCGCGATGACCACCGGCCACCTGCGATCGCTCCACAGAGAGCCAGACCGGGGATGTAAACCGGCAGATCCCCATTCTGACAGGGAAGGAGAGATAGATCTGCTGTTCCTAATGATTAGGAACAGCGATTTCTCTGCTCCTCCAATCAGTCCCCTCCCCCCAAAGTTAGAAACACCTCCCAGGGAACACATTTAACCCCTTGATCGCCCCCCTAGTGTTAACCCCTTCCCTACCAGTGACATTTACACATTAATCAGTGCATTTTTATAGCACTGATTGGTGTATAAATGTCAATGGTCCCAAAAATGTGTCAAAAGTGTCCGATCTGTCCACTGCAATGTTGCAGTCCTGCTAAAAATCGCAGATCGCCGCCATAAAAATAATAATAAAAATACCATAAATCTATCCCCTATTTTGTAGACGCTATAACTTTTGCGCAATCTAATCAATGTACGCTAAATGTGTTTTTTTTTAACAAAAATATGTAGAAGAATACATATCGGCCTAAACTGATGAAGAAATTTGTGGGTTTTTTTAGGGGTTTTTTTATATTTATTATAGCAAAAAGTAAAAAAATATTGTTTTTTTTTCAAAATTGTCGCTCTTTTTTTGTTTATAGCGCAAAAAATAAAAACCACAGAGGTGATCAAATACCACCAAAAGAAAGCTCTATTTGTGGGGAAAAAGGACATCAATTTTATTTGTGTACAGCGTCGCACGACCGCGCAATTGTCAGTTAAACCCACGCAGTGCCGTATTACAAAAAATGGGCTGGTCATTAAGGGGGCAAATCTTCCAGTCTGTAAGTGGTTAATCAGGGCTTGGCAAGGCAAGTCCCTCTCAGGACCTCATGTCTCACACAACTTGTGATGTGTGTTTCTACTTAACAGTTTTGATTTGAATCCACGTTGCTTATTGTCACTTGCCAACGTCACCTGCCACTTGTTGCGGATTGTCACTTGCCACATCACCTAACAGATGTTGCAGATTGCCACTTGCCATGTCACCTGTCACACGTTGCTTATTGTCACTTGCCACGACATCACCTGCCACACGTTGTGGATTGTCACTTGCACACGTCATCTGCCACACATTGCGGATTGTCACTTGCCACGTCACCTGCCACATGTTGTAGATTTTCACTTGCTATGTCATCTGCCACACGTTGCGGATTGTCACTTGCCACGTCACCTGCCACATGTTGCAGATTGTCACTTGCCACGTCACCTGCCACACGTTACGGATTGTCACTTGCCACGTCACCTGTCACACGTTGCTTATTGTCACTTGCCACAACGTCACCTGCCACACGTTACGGATTGTCACTTGCCACGTCACCTGTCACATGTTGCTTATTGTCACTTGCCACGACATCACCTGCCACACATTGCGGATTGCCGCCTTCCACACGTTGCAGATTGTCACTTGCCACGTCACCTGCCACGTCACCTGCCACATGTTGCGGATTGTCACTTGCCACAACGTCACCTGCCACACGTTGCAGATTGTCACTTGCTATGTCATCTGCCACACATTGCGGATTGTCGCCTGCCACACGTTGCAGATTGTCACTTGCCACGTCACCTGCCACGTCACCTGCCACGTCGCCTGCCACGTCACCTGCCACATGTTGCGGATTGTCACTTGCCACGACGTCACCTGCCACACGTTGCAGATTGTCACTTGCTATGTCATCTGCCACACATTGCGGATTGTCGCCTGCCACACGTTGCAGATTGTCACTTGCCACGTCACCTGCCACGTCACCTGCCACGTCGCCTGCCACGTCACCTGCCACATGTTGCGGATTGTCACTTGCCACGACGTCACCTGCCACACGTTGCAGATTGTCACTTGCTATGTCATCTGCCACACATTGCGGATTGTCGCCTGCCACACGTTGCAGATTGTCACTTGCCACGTCACCTGCCACATGTTGCGGATTGTCACTTGCCACGTCACCTGCCACATGTTGCGGATTGTCACTTGCCACATCGCCTGCAACACGTTGTGGATTGTCATTCAAATAAAAAAAAGTGTTTTTTTTAAAAAAATAAATTGCGTTTGAAAAACTGCTGTGCAAATACTGTGTGAAATAAAAAATTACAACGCCCACCATTTTATTCTTCAGGGCCTCTGCTTTCAAAAACATATATCATATTTGGGGGTTCTAAGTCATTTTCCAGCAAAAAAATACTGATTTTCAAATGTAAACATAAAGTGTCAGAAAAGGGGCCGGTCTTAGAGCGGATATTGAGTTTCTATTGGCTGGCTGTGTGTCATGCAGGTGTCATCCTCCCTTCACACCTGACAAGACAATGCCCCGTATAATGGGGAGGATGAGGCTACATAAAGACTACACTTCCCAGCATGCCCCACGAGCCCAGAGCGCCGCTTCCGGTCCTGCGTGATTTCCGGAGCGGATTGGAACCCGGAGTGTGGATTCGGTTCCCCCCCCCGAGGCGGGGGTTCCCGCGGAGAGGTACGGGGAGGGAAGAGAGGGGGTGCGGGCGGTGGAAGGGAGGAGAGGGGGGGGTCCGGACGGTGTGAGAGGACGGGGAGGGCCGGGCTCTGGGCCGCACCCGCTCCATCTGCCAGGCCGATTGTTCTGTGTAGCTGTGGGGGTGGGGGGAGCTCTCCTCCGCTCCGGGATGCCAGGAAAACCCGGCTGTGTGCCGAGCGCTGACATCCCTCCGGGCCGGGATCTGTCCTCCTCCTCCTCATCATCATCATCATCCTCCTTCCCGCATCCCCCCGGGGGGCCACACCATAGGACCTTCTATCATCTCTGTCCTCTGTCACTGATACACCATTCATCATCTTCATCCTCCTCCATTCATCATCTTCATCCTCATCCTCCATTCATCATCTTCATCCTCATCCTCCTTCTCCATCCTCTGCTTCACCCTCCTCCCTCAACACACCATTCATCATCTTCATCCTCCTTCTCCATTCATCATCTCCATCCTCTGCTTCAATCTCCATCCTCTCCCCAACACTCCATTCATCATCTTCATCCTCCTCCCCCAACATCCCTCCATTCCCCACAACTCCTCATCTCAATCCTCTGCTTCTATCTCCTCAACCTTCTCCCCAACATATTTCTGTCTCTCCTTGTCCTCCTCCCTCTTTGTACCTTCATCATCGCTTCCCTCCCCCGCTCATCTCTATCCTCTGCTCCAAACCCTCCCTTGTTCTACCCCCCCTCCCCACAATTCTCTGCTTCTACTGCGATTGGCTGTAGGCTCTGTTCCCCCCCCAACATTTCTCTATAGGGTCAGTACCCCCCCCCCCCCCATGTGTCTCTCTAGGGTCCGCCCCTCCCCAAAGTATCTCTCTATAGAATCTGTCTAACTATGTGCCCCCTCTTTCGCCTTTGCCCCGAGGTATCTCCTCTTTAGCACCCCACCATCTCCTGATGTCTCCCTTCTCTTCTCTGGGTCCCCTCCCTGATGACGTCTCCCTTCTCCTCTTTGGGTCCCGTCCCCCTGGTGACGTCTCCTTTCTCTTTTTCTGGGTCCCATCCCCCCTGATGACGTCTCCCTTCTCCTCTCTTGGTCCCGTCCCCCCTGATGACGTCTCCCTTCTCCTCTCTGGGTCCCGTCCCCCCTGATGACGTCTCCCTTCTCCCTCTCTGGGTCCCGTCCCCCCTGATGACGTCTCCCTTCTCCCTCTCTGGGTCCCGTCCCCCCTGATGACGTCTCCCTTCTCCCTCTCTGGGTCCCGTCCCCCCTGATGTCTCCCTTCTCCCTCTCTGGGTCCCGTCCCGCCTGATGACGTCTCCCTTCTCCCTCTCTGGGTCCCGTCCCCCCTGATGACGTCTCCCTTCTCCCTCTCTGGGTCCCGTCCCCCCTGATGACGTCTCCCTTCTCCCTCTCTGGGTCCTGTCCCCCCTGATGACGTCTCCCTTCTCCTCCTCTGGGTCCCGTCCCCCCTGATGACGTCTCCCTTCTCCTCCTCTGGGTCCCGTCCCCCCTGATGACGTCTCCCTTCTCCTCTTCTGGGTCCCGTCCCCCCTGATGACGTCTTCCTTCTCCTCCTCTGGGTCCCGTCCCCCCTGATGACGTCTTCCTTCTCCTCCTCTGGGTCCCGTCCCCCCTGATGACGTCTCCCTTCTCCTCCTCTGGGTCCCGTCCCCCCTGATGACGTCTCCCTTCTCCTCCTCTGGGTCCCGTCCCCCCTGATGACGTCTCCCTTCTCCTCCTCTGGGTCCCGTCCCCCCTGATGACGTCTCCCTTCTCCTCCTCTGGGTCCCGTCCCCCCTGATGACGTCTCCCTTCTCCTCCTCTGGGTCCCGTCCCCCCTGATGACGTCTCCCTTCTCCTCCTCTGGGTCCCGTCCCCCCTGATGACGTCTCCCTTCTCCTCCTCTGGGTCCCGTCCCCCCTGATGACGTCTCCCTTCTCCTCCTCTGGGTCCCGTCCCCCCTGATGACGTCTCCCTTCTCCTCCTCTGGGTCCCGTCCCCCCCGATGACGTCTCCTTTCTGGGTCCCGCCCCCCCGATGACGTCTCCTTTCTGGGTCCCGCCCCCCCGATGACGTCTCCTTTCTGGGTCCCGCCCCCCCCCATGACGTCTCCTTTCTGGGTCCCGCCCCCCCCCCATGACGTCTCCTTTCTGGGTCCCGCCCCCCCCCCATGACGTCTCCTTTCTGGGTCCCGCCCCCCCCCCATGACGTCTCCTTTCTGGGTCCCCCCCCCGATGACGTCTCCTTTCTGGGTCCCCCCCCCCCCCGATGACGTCTCCTTTCTGGGTCCCGCGCCCCCCCCCCCCATGACGTCTCCTTTCTGGGTCCCGTCCCCCCCCGATGATGTCTCCTTTCTGGGTCCCGTCCCCCCCCGATGACGTCTCCTTTCTGGGTCCCGTCCCCCCCCCGATGACGTCTCCTTTCTGGGTCCCCCTCCCCCCGATGACGTCTCCTTTCTGGGTCCCGCCCCCCCCCGATGACGTCTCCTTTCTGGGTCCCGCCCCCCCCCCCCATGACGTCTCCTTTCTGGGTCCCGCCCCCCCCCCCCCATGACGTCTCCTTTCTGGGTCCCCCCCCCGATGACGTCTCCTTTCTGGGTCCCCCCCCCCCCCGATGACGTCTCCTTTCTGGGTCCCGCGCCCCCCCCCCCCATGACGTCTCCTTTCTGGGTCCCGTCCCCCCCCGATGACGTCTCCTTTCTGGGTCCCGTCCCCCCCCGATGACGTCTCCTTTCTGGGTCCCGTCCCCCCCCGATGACGTCTCCTTTCTGGGTCCCGTCCCCCCCCGATGACGTCTCCTTTCTGGGTCCCCCCCCCCCCCGATGACGTCTCCTTTCTGGGTCCCGCCCCCCCCCCATGACGTCTCCTTTCTGGGTCCCGCCCCCCCCCATGACGTCTCCTTTCTGGGTCCCGCCCCCCCCCCATGACGTCTCCTTTCTGGGTCCCGCCCCCCCCCCCATGACGTCTCCTTTCTGGGTCCCCCCCCCCCGATGACGTCTCCTTTCTGGGTCCCTCCCCCCCCGATGACGTCTCCTTTCTGGGTCCCGCGCCCCCCCCCCCCATGACGTCTCCTTTCTGGGTCCCGTCCCCCCCCGATGACGTCTCCTTTCTGGGTCCCCCCCCCGATGACGTCTCCTTTCTGGGTCCCCCCCCCCCGATGACGTCTCCTTTCTGGGTCCCGTCCCCCCCCGATGACGTCTCCTTTCTGGGTCCCGCGCCCCCCCCCCATGACGTCTCCTTTCTGGGTCCCGTCCCCCCCCGATGACGTCTCCTTTCTGGGTCCCGTCCCCCCCGATGACGTCTCCTTTCTGGGTCCCGTCCCCCCCCGATGACGTCTCCTTTCTGGGTCCCGTCCCCCCCCGATGACGTCTCCTTTCTGGGTCCCCCCCCCCCCGATGACGTCTCCTTTCTGGGTCCCGCCCCCCCCCCCGATGACGTCTCCTTTCTGGGTCCCGCCCCCCCCCCCCATGACGTCTCCTTTCTGGGTCCCGCCCCCCCCCCATGACGTCTCCTTTCTGGGTCCCGCCCCCCCCCCATGACGTCTCCTTTCTGGGTCCCGCCCCCCCCCCATGACGTCTCCTTTCTGGGTCCCCCCCCCCGATGACGTCTCCTTTCTGGGTCCCCCCCCCCGATGACGTCTCCTTTCTGGGTCCCCCCCCCCCCGATGACGTCTCCTTTCTGGGTCCCGCGCCCCCCCCCCATGACGTCTCCTTTCTGGGTCCCGTCCCCCCCCGATGACGTCTCCTTTCTGGGTCCCGTCCCCCCCCGATGACGTCTCCTTTCTGGGTCCCGTCCCCCCCCGATGACGTCTCCTTTCTGGGTCCCGCCCCCCCCGATGACGTCTCCTTTCTGGGTCCCGCCCCCCCCATGACGTCTCCTTTCTGGGTCCCGCCCCCCCCCATGACGTCTCCTTTCTGGGTCCCGCCCCCCCCCATGACGTCTCCTTTCTGGGTCCCGCCCCCCCCCCCATGACGTCTCCTTTCTGGGTCCCCCCCCCGATGACGTCTCCTTTCTGGGTCCCCCCCCCCCGATGACGTCTCCTTTCTGGGTCCCGCGCCCCCCCCCCCCCCATGACGTCTCCTTTCTGGGTCCCGTCCCCCCCCGATGACGTCTCCTTTCTGGGTCCCGTCCCCCCCCGATGACGTCTCCTTTCTGGGTCCCGTCCCCCCCCGATGACGTCTCCTTTCTGGGTCCCCCCCCCCCCCGATGACGTCTCCTTTCTGGGTCCCCCCCCCCCGATGACGTCTCCTTTCTGGGTCCCCCCCCCCCCCGATGACGTCTCCTTTCTGGGTCCCCCCCCCCGATGACGTCTCCTTTCTGGGTCCCCCCCCCCCCCGATGACGTCTCCTTTCTGGGTCTCCCCCCCCCCCCCCCCCGATGACGTCTCCTTTCTGGGTCTCCCCCCCCCCCCCGATGACGTCTCCTTTCTGGGTCCCCCCCCCCCGATGACGTCTCCTTTCTGGGTCCCCCCCCCCCCCCCCGATGACGTCTCCCTTCTCTTTTTTTGGGTCCCCCCCCATGACGTCTCCCTTCTTTCTGGGTCCCGTCCCCCCCTGATGACGTCTCCTTTCTGGGTCCCGTCCCCCCCCGATGACATCTCCTTTCTGGGTCCCCCCCCCCCCCCATGACATCTCCCTTCTCTTTTTTGGGTCCCCCCCCATGACGTCTCCCTTCTTCTTTCTGGGTCCCGTCCCCCCCTGATGACGTCTCCTTTCTGGGTCCCGTCCCCCCCCCTGATGACGTCTCCTTTCTGGGTCCCGTCCCCCCCCCTGATGACGTCTCCTTTCTGGGTCCCGTCCCCCCCCCTGATGACGTCTCCTTTCTGGGTCCCGTCCCCCCCCTGATGACGTCTCCTTTCTGGGTCCCGTCCCCCCCTGATGACGTCTCCTTTCTGGGTCCCGTCCCCCCCTGATGACGTCTTCCTTCTCTTCTCTGTGTCCCCCTACCCTTCTCTACCTAATGTCGCTGATTGACTTGGCCCTTTGGGCGATGGCAGATTTCAGATATAACAGATGAACTATCTATGTCTATAATGGGAATCATTCCGGAACTCCCTGAAGTTCAGTAAAGCAGGAGTTGTGTGGACCATTAATAGTGTCCGGAGCCCAGCTATACCACCAGCGATGCAAACTAAGGAAGAGCTCGTTATACGGCAACACTTGGGGGATTTAGCCTCATATTCATTCTCTGAAAAGCTCCCAAATCCCAGATCCATGTACTACATATTAGAAATGAGACCATGATGCCCAAGAGATAAGACACTCTACCCATACTACCACGTGCCTAGAACACCCATCAGGTGCACTGGTAGATAATATCCTTCAAAATATTATTGTGACTTAGTAGGGGGGCATGTCAGACCTCTGCGGGGAGACCCCTGCTTCCACCCACAGAGCAAAGCATCACTCTACAGCATGCTGGCAGGGGGGCAGGCTTTTTCAGTCAGGCTGTGGCTGCTAAAATCCCATTATCACACCAGCGTTTTGTAGTTCGAAGTTCCAAAAAGCTGGAGGAGGAAAAAAATAAATTTATTCTCTATGTAGATAGTTTACATTTCCACTCCAAGTCACGTGAAGCCAAACACCAAAGTTCTGGAGCTTTTTTTTTTTTTTTTTTTTGTGACTCAAATTGGGCAGATTTGCGTGTTTTTTGGCAGGTTTTTTATACCCAAAGAAATTAATGGAAATGCACGTTTAAGCACAATTTTCTGCTCCAATGAAAAATGTGAAAAAAAAAAATAGTAATATATGAATGAATAAATAAATGTAAAATAAATACACTATCCATCCCCATAAATAAAAATATGTAATAATAATCCCTAACCTTAAAATATAAATATTAAATTAATATAATGGACACCCAAACAAAAAATAAAATAATTTAAAAAAAATGTGTGTGTGTGTGTGTGTGTGTGTGTGTGTGTGTGTGTGTGTGTGTGTGTGTGTGTGTGTGTGTGTGTATACACACACACACACACACACACACACACACACACACACAAAACTATCATATTTTCAGCTTTTATTTCTTTCTTTATTATTATTAGTTTTGTTAGGGTAAGGGGTCATCGTTAATGTTAAGATTAGGGGTTAATAATTTTATTGTCATATTATTTCTCTTCTTTTTTTTTTTTTTTTAGTATTAGGGTGTTATAATAAATTTAAAATAAATACAATATTATTATTATTAAAATATATATAATTTAATAATATTAATGTATTTATATTAAATTTATTATAACACCCTAATCCTAAAAAAAAAAAGAAAAAAAAAAAAGAGAAATAATATGACAATAAATAAAATTATTAACCCCTAATCCTAACATTAACGATGACCCCTAACCCTAACAAAACTAATAATAATAAAGAAAGAAATAAAAGCTGAAAAACCTAGCAACAAATGATGCAACAGATGATAGTTTTGTTTATTGAAAAAAAATGCCAGAGCTCAAAAACGCGTATCAGAATGCGCCGAAAACGCTCATAAAATGTGAAAAACACTAGAAAAATGCTCAGACACCATGCTCGGGTATCTTTATAGTGAATGTAAAGATTTGTGGTGTGTTTGTGGTTTTTTTTTTTTTTTTTTTTTTTTTTTTTTAAATATATAACAAACATGTCATACTTACCTGCCCTGTGCAAGGGCTTTGCACAGAGCGGCCCCGATCCTCCTCCTTTTCTGGGGTCCCGCAGTGGTGCTCCTGGCCCCTCCTCTACTCCAGTGCCCCCACGGAGAGCCGCTTTCCATGGGGGCACTCGTGCGGGCGTGCTCCGGAGTCCTGCCACTGTGTCCATTGACACACAGCAGAACTCTGCTCCGCCCCTGGCTCTGGATTTGATTGAGAGCAGCAGGAGCCTACGTGACCTATGTGCCTCCCAGAAGACAGCAGGGGGGGGGAGGGGGGCGCAGAGGAGGGGCCGGACATGGCGTAGATCGCTGTGGATACTGCCGGAAGTGGGAGCAAATACCTGTATTAGGCAGGTATCTGCTCCTCCCCCCTGAAAGGAGCCAAATGTGCCACTGGGGGGGGGGAGGAGGAATCCGGACAGCGGAAGTTAAATTTTTGGGTGGAACTCCGCATTCAATTTGCTCAGCAGGAGACTGACTGGTTCTCTCTATAGAGCCGGTTCACACATCTCCGCAGCGGCTCCAGGGCGAATTGCACAGATGTCCTGTGCGTCTTTTGGTCCGTTTTCAGGTCTGAAATCAGACCTAAAACGGTAAACGAGGACGCACCGGACCCCTGCAGTGAGCCGCTTTGTGCTCATATGTGAACCCAGCCTTAAAGCGGAGTTCCGCATTAACAGAAAAAAAAAAAAATTAAGTGAGCAGCTACAAATACTGCAGTTGCTGACTTTTAAAATAAGGACACTTACCTGTCCAGGGAGCCCGCGATGTTCTCACCCGAAGCCTTGCGGCATCACAGCCTGGTTCCCTACTGCGCATGAGTCGCGCTGCGCGTTCTGAGTGGTCCCTGCTGTCTTCTGGGACCTAGGTGTCTCCCAGAATACAGCGGGGGGGGGGGGCGACAGAGGTGGGGCCAGACATGGCGAGGATCGCTGCGGATACTGCGGCGATCTTTCGCCGGAAGTGGGAGCAAATACCTGTATTAGACGGGTATCTGCTCCCCCCCCCCCCCCCCTCCCCCCATCCCCTTGTAAAGGAGCCATCGGAGAGGGGGAGGGGAGGAATCCGGACAGCCAGAGTTCCATTTTTGGGTGGAACTCCGCTTTAAGGTGAAAAATCCTGAGACTTTACAACCCCTTTTAAGGAAACAACTAGAAGACTTTGCAAACCATTTTGATTACACCTGCTAATTTATTTTATTAGTAATAATATTATGCTAATTTAACTAGTTGCAGACTTCGGGCGTTCTACACACACACCCCAAAAAAAAATCATCATTATACACAGGGCATGTACTGCCCTACTTCTTGGACCCCCCTAGTATACCAACTTCTTCTTCTCTGAGTATATTGTAATGTCGGTGTTCCGTCACCTGCGCATGTGTACCAAAAAAATAATTTCTTTTTTCTTTTTAAAAGTGCCCCGTCAGGCAGAGCTCACGCGCAGAAGTGAACGCATGTGAGGTATCGCCGCGAACGTTGGAGCGAGAGCAATAATTCTAGCACAAGACCTCCTCTATAACTCAAAACTTGGTAACCGGTAGAAATTTTTTTAAACGTCGCCAATGGAGATTTTTAAGTGCCAAAGTTTGTTGCCTATTCCACAAGCGGGCGCAATTTTTAAGCGTGACATGACGTTGGGTATCAATTTACTCGGCGTAACATTTATCTTTCACAGTATAGAGAAAAGTTAGGTTAACTTTTATTCTTGTCTTATATTTTTTTTAATTCAAAAGAAGTGTATTTTTTCCAAAAAAATTGCACTTGTAAGACCGCTGCGCAAATACGATGTGACATAAAGGATTGCAACGACCGCCATTTTATTCTCTAGGGTGTCTGAAAAAAAAAAATATATAATGTTTGGGGGTTCTAAGTAATCTTCTAGCAAAAAAAAAAAAATGATTTTAACTTGTAAACAAAGAGGCTCAGTCCTTAAGTGGTTAATAAAAAAAAAAAAAAAAAAAAAAACACATTACACATAGGCACCCACTTAACCCCTTGATCATCCTGGATGTTAACCCCATTCCCTGTCAGTGTATATTATTAGCACTGATCACTGTATTGGTGATGTCAGTGGCAGTTAGTCAGTCCCCCCCCCCCCCCTCCCCCTCCAGCGTCAGTCTCAGTAGTTAAAAGGAAAGCAATAATGGTTAAAGTACAGTTATCCTTTATGCTTTTAGCACATGTCACTTGACCCAAAACTGTAAATCAGGTCATAGAAATGAAGATCTAAGAATTCTGGAAATTAAAGTGGATCTAGAATCATTTACCGTATATACTCGAGTATAAGTCGAATTTTTCAGCACATTTTTGTGTGCTGAAAGTGCCCCCCTCGACTTATACTGGAGTCAAGCACTTTTCTGCAGCAAAAAATTTCATTTTCCAAACCGACTTTGGGGCCCCGTATCTCAGGGCCACTTGGTGCTAGAAACCCCAAATTTGGTATGCAAACCCAGTGGACCTAGTACGACAATATATTCAAAGCTGAAGTTCCTAGCACTAAGTGGCCCCGAGATACGGGGCCCCAAAATCGGTTCGGAAAATGTCATTCTCTGCTGCAGAAAAGTGCTTGACATTTTCTGAACCGACTTTGGGGCCCTATATCTCAGGGCCACTTGGTGCTAGGAACCCCAAATTTGGTGTGCAAACCCAGTGGAACTTGTACCATAACATATCCAAATCTTGGGTTCCTAGCACCAAGTGGCCCTGAGATACGGGGCCCCAAAACTGGTTCAGAAAATGTCATTCTCTGCTGCAGAAAAGTGCTTGACATTTTCTGAACTGATTTTTGGGGCCCTGTATCTCGTGGCCACTTTGTGCTAGAAACCCCATCTTTGGAAATGTTATGGTGCTAGTTCCACTGGGTTTGCACACCAAATTTGGGATTCTTAGCACTAAGTGGCCCTGAGATACGGGGCCCCAAATTCGGTCAACTGTGTCTATCTGCAGCAATGTCATTTCGGGACCCTTTGGGTTCAGAGACCCCAAATTTTGGCTGCAGCTAGGGGGCATCTAGGAACCCTTAACTACCGAGTTTGAAGTTCAGGGGACCTATGGCTGCAAATGGGCACAGTGAGGCATGCAAATGGGCACAGTGATGCTGCAAATGGGCATTGTTGACCCTCTTTTCCACTTACAGTAGCTGTGCATTTCTCACCCTCGTCTTTATACTCGGGTCAATAAGTATTTCCCATTTTTTTGTGGTAAATTAGGGCCTCGACTTATACTCGGAACGACTTATACTCGAGTATATACGGTAATAGTGTGTGTGTGTGTGTTTTTTTTTTTTTTTTTTTTTTAATAAAATCTAAATAAATACATTAACAAACATGTTCTACTTGCCTCCACTGTGCAGTTGGTTTTGTACAGAGCAGCCCGGATCCTCCTCTTCTTAGGTCCCTCTTCGGTGCTCCTGGCTCCTCCCTCCTGTTGTCGAGTGCCCCCCCACAGCCAGCAGCTTCCTAAGGGGGCAATGGAGCAGAGTCACAGCTCCTTTTGTGTCCGTTCCGACATGGAGCCCCGACTCGGCCCCGCCCCCTCTCCCCTGATTGGCTGACTGACTTTGATTGACAGCTGCGGGAGCCAATGGTGCAGCTGCTGTGTCTCAGCCAATCCTTAGGAGTGTCCCGTACAGCTTAGACATTGGTGGAGATCGCTGGAGAGAGAAGGGGCTCAGGTAAGTAATTGGGGGGGGAGGGGGCTGCTACACAAATTTTTGTGTTTTTTTTTTTTTTTTTTTTTTTTTTTTTTTAAATCTTAATGCATTAAGATAAACCTTCTGCCTTTAAAACTCCTTTTAAGAGCCACTTCACACTGGTGCGATGTCAGACATCGCATGTAATTTGCACCGCATTGCTGTGCAAATCGCATGCGATATCTGTGCAATCCGAATTCTGCCATTTTAACTGGCTGAATTTGCATTGAATTCAGACCAAACTCGTGCAGAACCTTTTTACACCCATGCGATCCAATTCCTGTCTGAATTTGCTGTTCGCACTGCGATCTGCGAACCAATCTTGGGGTGCTGTTAACTTTGTATTGAGAGCCGCAGTGGTTCGCGGAGGGCAGTGTGAAGCACCGGCGATTTAGGTGCGATGCGGGAACCAGTACTGGATTCGCAGCGTTTCCCGCATCGCACCATTGTGAATCGAGCCTTCGGCTGCATTCACACGGGTGATTCGGCCGGTGTGAATAGTAGAAGCTGGAATCAGATTCCTGTTGAGGCAAGGTGAGGGCGCTGGAGCCGTTCACTATAATGACAGGTCCCCGGCGGCTGCAGCTTTTCAGCTCTCTGCACAGCCAGCAAATTCCTGCAGCGATCGCTGTTGGACATACACAAAGTGCATCCAGCAGGGGTCAACACAGGTAAATTATTTACCCGCTTCAGTCCCGGAAGATTTTACCCCCTTCCCGACCAGAGCGCTTTTTGCGATTCGGCACTGTGTCGCTTTCACTGACAATTGCGCAGTCGTGCGACATTGCACCCAAACAAAATTTACGTCTTTTTTTTTTTTCCCCCACAAATAAAGCTTTCTTTCGGTGGTATTTGATCACCTCCGCGGTTTTTATTTTTTGCACTATAAACAAAAACATAGCAACAATTTTGAAAAAAACGCATTATTTTTTACTTTTTGCTGTAATAAATATCTAAAAAAAAAAATTTCCCCCCCCCCCCTCAGTTTAGGCCTATATGTATTCTACATATTTTTGGTAAAAAGAAAATCGCAATAAGCGTATATTGATTGGTTTGCACAAAAGTTATAGCGTCTACAAAATAGGGGATAGTTTTATGGCATTTTTATTATATATATATTTTTTTTTTCATTCAATGCCAATCAGTCAGCTGATCAGGAGAGAGAGAGGGGGCCGGGTCGGGCTTTCGTGTCTGAATGGATACATAGAGCTCTGACTCGGCTCGGGTGCTCCCTGTAGCTGGCTGTGGGGGGCACTCACCAGAGGGAGGGGCCAGGAGCAACACGGGGAGGGGGACCCCAGAAGAGGAGGATCTGGGCTGCTCTGTGCAAAACCAACTGCACAGAGGAGGCAAGTATAACATGTTTGTTTTAAAAACGAGCCTTTTTAATCACTTTAAAGTTTTTTTTTTTCTCTAGAATTGCCTAACTCAATTATATACTCCTGGAGTAAAAATTGAATAACCATTTTGTATTAAAGATTGAACATGCACTACAGACACAGATTTAGGACTTGGTTCACGCTGGTGCGACTTGGGATTTGACTTGTGAAACCCCAAGTCGCCTGGCATATAAAAACCCATGTTTAGTTAGAGAGTGGTCTTAATTGGTGCTACTGAAGTTGCCCCGACTATACTGTATCGGTAGTTTCTTTTGTTTTTATGTATTGAATTTTTTTTTTTTTTTTTTTTAATCCTTTTTTCTCTCTTCTCTTTTTTTCTCTTTTTCTCTTTTTTTCTTTTTTCTTTCTCTTTTTTTCTTTTTTTTCTTTTTTCTTTCTCTTTTTTTTTTTTTTTTTCTTTCTCTTCTGTTTTCTCTTCTTTTCTTTTTCGCTACCGAGAGTCCATTTTCTTTCCTTTCCTAGTGAACAGCTTTAGCAACTGTCTCTACTCCCCTCTTACACCCTTTAGCCCCCATGCAAACTGGACGTTAAAATAACTTTATAAAAATGTCAGTAGCTTTGCAGTGATTATTTTTTCAACGTTTTTGCAATAGTGTTTTTAGCATTTTTCCGGGTTAGCGTTTTTTTTTTTTTTTTAATGGCTCAAAAACATTTTTGAGCTTTTTACAGCTGAAAAACGTCTCTCGGAACACACTAGTTTTGTTTTGTTTTTTTTACTGCTCAAAACGCCACTGCCCAAAACTGATGAAAACAGCCTATGTGTGCATGGGACACATAGGATAACATGATGGAGAGTTTATTGACTGTAGAAAAAAAAAACGTCTACAGCCAAAAACAGCTGCTGTAAAAACTTCAAACGCCCAGTGTGCATGAGGCCTAAATGTTTTGGTGGTCCACTTTAGTTGCTAGAATCTTTAATGTGTCGTGTTCTAGTTAATAACTGCTCTGATTTAAATTTTTTCTTTTTGCAGGTGTTTTATAATGGCACAAGGAGCAATAGATGAATCAGTGTTCCTATGTAAGTGTTTATTTGTTATAACCAAAGATATTATGTTGAACCCCTTTGCTGTGTTTTGTGTCTTTTTTTTTTTTTGTTTTTTTTTTTTGTTTTCTTTCAAATGAACGGTCCGCATGTGTGAAAGAGGCCTAATGCCCCGTACACACGATCAGAATTCCCGACAGAAAAAGTCCAATGGGAGCTTTTCATCGTATATTCCGACTGTGTGTGTGCTCCATCTGACTTTTTACGTCGCAAGTTCAGACGTACTTGGATAGAGAACATGTTCTATATTTTTCCGACGGAACAAATTACTATCGGGGAAAAAAACGCTCGTCTGTATGCTGTTCCGACGCACCAAAAACGATGCATGCTCTGAAGCAAGTAGGAGACGTCGTACGTGTTGTATGTCACTGCGTTCATGACGGTCGGAACTTGGTGTGACCGTGTGTATGCAAGACAGCTTGAGTGGAATTCCAACGTAAAAACCTTCAGAGTTTATTCTGACAGCAAAACCGGCCGTCTGTACAGGACATAAGGGTTTATTCTCTCCTTACTGACACCATAAGCACCAACTTCCTGTGACCTGGGGGGTATTTTCATATCTGTTGTTGCCTCCAGTAATATCTAATGCTTTCATTTTATTCAGTGTGGCCATTTTAAAACAAAGCCATCAACACTGACAAGATTGTATTCTGTTGATTGGAGGGGGCTTCCCTGCTGGCAGAACACAATGATCACTACTGGCTGCTATAGCCACCGGCAGTGATTGCATGAAAAAAAATCTGGCAGGCTTGTTGTACTGAAATCTGTTGATTGGATCAACTTCAGTACAACCAGCCAGTCCATAGATAGATCGAGCCTTGGCTGGTCCCTGCTGAACCGGTCGATTTCAATCCATCTATAGCCAGCTTAAAGAGTAGATTCAGCCCCCCTACGAGAAATTTAAAGTCAGCAGCTACAAATACTGCAGCTGCTGACTTTTTCTATATGGACACTTACCTGTCCAGGAAAGGGAGGTATTCTAATGGTGGCCATACCCACCGATCAATCCTTATTCCCCCCCCCCCCCCCCCTTTTTCTTTTTTTTTTTTTTTTTTCGTTCAGCCCACAAGCTGCATGGGAAAAAAAAAAGATTACAATATATGCCCAACAAGGACCAGCAACGTACTGGTATGTTGCTGGACTTTGAGTAGTTATACCAGAATGATGCTTGCAGGTTTAGGTATCATCTTGGTATCATTCTTTTCAGCCAGCGGTCAGCTTTCATGTAAAAGCAATTCTAGTGGCTAATTAGCTTCTAGACTGCTTTTACAAGCAGTGGGAGGGATCGCCCCCCCCCCCCACCATCTTCCATGTTTTTCTTGGGCTCTCCTGTCCCAACAGGGAACCTGAGAAAGCAGCCGGTGGTTCCGCCAGCTGACCATAGAGCTGATCAGAGACCAGAATGGCTCCAATCATCTCCATGGCCTAAGAAATCGGAAGCTACGAGCATTTCATGACTTAGGTTTCCCCGGACATAAACAGCGCCATTGGGAAAGCATTTTATCACACTGATCTTGGTGTGGTCAGATGCTTTGAGGGCAGAGGACAGATCTAGGGTCTAATAGACCCCAATTTTTTCAAGAGTACCTGTCACTACCTATTGCTATCATAGGGGATATTTACATTCCTTGAGAGCAATAAAAATGATAAAAAAAAATGAAAGGAACAGTTAAAAATATAATAAAAAAGCAAAATAAATAAAAAAAAAAAAAAAAAAAAGCACCCCTGTCCCCCCGTGCTCATGCGCAAAGGCGAATGCAAGCGTCGCTCTGGCGTCAAATGTAAACAGCAATTGCACCATGCATGTGAGTTATCACTGCAAAGGTCAGATCGAGGGCAGTAATTTTAGCAGTAGACCTCCTCTGTAAATCCTAAAATGGTAACCTGTGAAGAAGTTTGCAGTTTGTCGCCGCTGCACGTTTGTGCGCAATTTTAAAGCATATCTTGTTTGGTGTCCATGTACTCGGCATAAGATCATCTTTTACTGAGAGGCATGTCGAGTCCATGGAATATTTTACATTTTGCCACAAGTTTTGGGAAAATTAACTTTAACTTCTTTTTCTTTTTTTTTTTTTTTACACAAAGTTGTCACTAAATGATAAATTGTTCAAACATGGCATGGTTATTTTTGGAAATACACCCCAAAATACATTCTAGCCTCTTACAGGACCCCGAAAACCAATCACCGCCTTCAGGCATTCTAAAGGCGTAAAATGGTGATTTAACTTCCTCACTACCTATCAGTTACAGAGGCCCTGAAATGTCTAGATAGCACAACCCCCCCCCAAAATGACTCCATTTTGGAAAGTAGATACCCCAAGGTATTTGCTAAGAGGCATGGTGAGTATTTTGCAGCTCATTTGTTTTTGAAAATGAAGAAAGAAAATAAAAATGTGTTTTTTTGTTTTTGTTTTTTTTGGGTTTTTTTTCCCAATTTTCAAAACTTTGTGACAAAAAGCGAGATCTGCAAAATACTCACTATACCTCTCAGGCAATAGCTTGGGGTGTCATTTGGGGGGGGGGGGGGGGGGGGGTTGTGCTATCTGGGCGTTTTATGGCCTTTAAAACTGTGATGGGTAGTGAGGAGTGAAATCAAAAATTTACACCCTTAGAAATCCTGAAGGTGGTGATTGGTTTTCGGGGTCCCGTACACAGCTAGACTCCCAAAAAGTCCCACACATGTGGTATCCCCGTACTCAGGAGAATCAGCAGAATGTATTTTGGGGTGTAATTTCACATATAACTATGCCGGGTGTGAGCAATAGATCATTTAGTGATAACGTTGTGTAAAAAAAAAAAATATATATATATATTTATTTATTGCAGAGGCAATCAAATGCCATCAAAAGAAGGCTCTATTTGTGGGGAAAAAAGGACATAAATTTTGTTTGGGTACAGCATTGGATGACCGCGCAATTGTCAATTAAAGCAGCGCAGAGCCAAATAGCCAAATTGTAAAAAATGCTCCGGTCATTGAGCAGCCAAATCTTCTGGGGCTGAAGTGGTTAATGTGATCGAGGGCTGAGGTTGCTCTGTATTCTTATCTACACTCTAGAAAAACTTGTTTGGTAAAATAAAATGCTTGAATGTTTGTTAAAGCTAAAAAAATTCCCAAGGAAGGTCCCTGCAATAGATTTGGAGATTTTTACTCGCTCCTCTGGCAGCCCTTGTCTCCGATCTCCTGTCCATTCCAGGGCTGCGACCTCCATCAGTCTCTCCAGAATTCAGCATTTCCTGAAGTGTCGGATACTCGTTCCATCCTCCTACCCCAAAGCTGATCGATGAAAGGGTCAGAAGATGAAACCGCGGGGGACATACGGGGCATCTGGCACTCTCTCAGAAGTGTTGAATTGATGGATGGTAGGAAACACATGCCACCATGTAAAAAAAAATTAAAAATGTTTTATAGCAAGGATCTTTCTTTAGAATTTTATGTAGGCCTTTAAAATTGCTTTTAATTACATTTTTTAAATTTTTTTATTTTTTTTATTTTTTTTGTCAAACCTGCAATTCTGCTATGTGTAGGGTGTGACGACTGTGGCCAGTACCATGACTCGGAGTGTCCAGAGTTGGGTCCAGTGGTGACTGTCCAGGACTCTTTTGTTCTGAGCAGAGCCAGGTGAGTAGATGAAAACGAGAAAAGACGTGTAACCTAGTTTACATTGCTTTTAATGCATTCCTAAACCCGCAACAGTAAAATCTGTCTGTATATGCGGAATAGTATGCTTGTTTTAATCACTGTGGATGAAAAATAAAAAAACAATTGCGCCTAGGACAGTGGTTCTCAACCTGGGAATTGGGACCCCCTCGGGGGGTCGAATGATGATTTGCCAGGAGTCACCGAATCCTGGGCTGTTCCTAAAGCCCGCACCGATCTCCCAGCCGTTTTGCGGCCGCCCAGCTGGGGCTGTCCCTGGAGCCTGTTGCCGCCCAGCTGGGGCTGTCCCTGGAGCCTGTTGCCGCCCAGCTGGGGCTGTCCCTGGAGCCTGTTGCCGCCCACTCAGCCTCTTCGCAGCCACCCATTCAGTTCATGGCATGAGTGGGGGGGCAGAGACTAGAGGTCAGCTGACTGGTGAGGAATATTAAGTGGGAGGGGCTGGAGGACAACCTATCTCCGGATTTTGGCATAGGTGTCACTACTACAAGACACCACAGAGCTGGAGACACAGTGAGTAACACTACCTGTGATTAGAGTTGCCATTAAAAGTCCTCACTGCAGTTCTCAGATCAGCAGATGACCTTGATCAAGAGCACCTAAGTTGGTTGATCCCAGCTCCCCGCCAGCACGGCCACCGCTCATCCCAGCTCCCCGCCAGCACGGCCACCGCTCATCCCAGCTCCCCGCCAGCACGGCCACCGCCCATCCCAATATCCCAAAAATAGAGAATACATGGAAGGGAGAGGAAAAGAGGGGGAGGAACAAAGAAAAAGAGAGAGAAAGAATAAGAGAACAAGAAACACTGCTAGAGAGAGGGATGGGGAAAAGAAACAAGAAATTGGGATAGAGCAAGCTAAAAGGGAAAGAAAGGAGAACAAAGAGAGTGGTACATCTTAAAATGTACCATAAGTGGTTTTAATACTGTACGAGTGGAAGGGACTCAGGGAGCGCTAAATGTCCATGGGTTAGGGGTGCAAATGACTTGTCTTGTCTTGGGTGCTGATAACCCACCCTACGAAAATAATTTTACTGTTAGGGGTCCCCACAACTTGGGAAATTTTATCAAGGGGTCACAGCACTAGAGGGGTTGAGAACCACTGCTCTAGGATAAACAGTGAACTAAACCCTTATGTACACTTCTGCTGCTAAACGCATGTTTAGGATCAGTTGGATGTTTTTTTTTGTTTTTTATTTTATTTTATTTTTTTCAACTGCTCCTGAACTCTCCTCTGTTATCTTATCAGTACATGTACACAGGGTCATTTATAGTCGTTTCTAGGCAGTTAAGTTTAGAGGCTTTTTTTTTTTTTTTTTTTTTTTTTTTTTTTTTTTTTTTTGGTACACAAAAAAATGGGTTCAGAAGCTGAGTTTAGAGGCATTTCAAGCTCCAAACGCTTCTAAGCGCGGTAACTCGCGTTTTATGCACGTTTCGTTTACAGGCGTTTTTTCATTTTTGGCTTCTAAAACATGTATCTATGCATGTAAACATGGCAAAACGGACGTTTTAAACGTGGGTTACTATCTGTCAAGTTAAATCGTTCAGGAGAGGTTGTAAAAAACATCCTGTGTACATGAAGCCTTAAGCTGGCCATACACCATACAATTTTCCTGTTCAATTTTCTTTAGATTTACCTTCAACTATGTAGTACAAGGGCCTGCCTGATTGCATCCAAATTGAAAGTGTTTAGGTTTCACCTCCTATTATATGGTTTTGGTAAATCTAAAGGAAAGTTGAACAGGAAAATTGAATAGTGTATGGCCAGCCTTACAAACTCTATGCAGCAGCTGTTTCAATCTAGTGATAAAGGTGAAAGCTGTGTCTTAGGAAAAATCCTGCAAACAAAGGTACTCCCAGCTGATTCATAAACAGGTGAAATTCCTACTCACCAAATGAAGTGGGCCCTCATTACCGTATAACAAGAGAGGGCAAAAGCACTTTATGGTCTCAAAGACCAATAGAAACCAGGACAGCCCAGAGAGGAATCCTACACTCTGCGAGGTCCAACCAACGATCAGATCTCAGCGATCACAAGCTTCATTCACGGACTCCAGCCGATAACTCCCTTCCATTCTCCGTGCTCCAGATGGACAAATGGCATTTAAAAACAAAAAGAAAAAAACGGGCTCCGCATAGCATAAACCAGCATAGTTTATTGAAAAACTTTAAAAAATGTTTAAAAACAGTTCTCAGCAAAAATGATAGTAACAGCTTGCTATAATCACTGATGGGACATTAAAGGTCCTCACAAATTCTCCAAACCAGCAATAAGCTTACTGTAGATCATCTAAAACTTGCTCCAACTAGGATACACGGTGTGTTGCAGAAAGCTTTAGATGCTTTACAGCAAGTTTTAGATGATCTACAGTAAGCTTATTGCTGGTTTGGAGAATTTGTGAGGACCTTTAGAGCCAGTTCACACAGGGGCGACTTGTCAGGCGACCTAGCCGCCTGACAAGTCGCCTCCCGTTCTGTACAATAGAACCGTTCTAATAGGAGCGACGCAAGTCGCTCCGACTTAGAAAAAGGTTCCTGTACGACTTTGGGGGCGACTTGCATAGACTTCTATACAGAAGTCGTTTTGCAAGTCGCCGCGGAAGTCTTTTGCAGGTCGCCTCGCTGAGGCGACCTGCAAGTCGTGCCGCCCCTGTGTGAACCGGGGCTTAATGTCCTATCAGTGATTATAGCAAACTGTTACTATCTTTTTTGCAGAGAAATGTTTTTAAACATTTTTAAAGTTTACAATAAACTATGCTGGTTTATGCTATGTGGAGCCTGTTTTTTCTTTTTAAATGCCATTTGTCAATCTGGAGCACGGAGAATGGAAGGGAGTTATCGGCTGGAGTCTGTGAATGAAGTCTGTGATCGCTGAGATCTGATCATTGGTTGGGCCTTGCAGAGTGTAGGGGTGTGGAGGATTCCTCTCTGGGCTTTCCTTTGGGATCACGGATCATCAGTTACCATCGGTTCCGTTTTCCATTTGGTCTTTGAGACCACAAAGTGCTTTTGACCTCTCTTGCTATACGGTAATGAGGGTCCACTCCATTTGGTGAGTAGGAATTTCACCTGTTTATGAATCTGCTGGGAGTACCAACGTTTGTTTCCTTCACTGTGGGATATACAGCACGTTCACTTCACTTTTATTATTTATTTTTTTTGTTACATATATCATCTTTTTGGTTGGACTTTTTTTTCACTGGATACTTATTTTACCTTCATTGTGTGTGTGTGTGTGTGTGTGTGTGTGTGTGTGTGTATATACAATTTTTTGTTTGAATTGTTAATTTTTTTTTGTAGAGGATTGTTTCACTATATATTATATATTTTATATAGATATAGAAAAAAAGTCCAAGAGGTTGCTGCACTTAAAAACTTCTTTGCTTTATTTCACAATATCTTCAGGAGAGATTTACAAAGCAAGCATAATCCTTTCAAGCAATATCAAAGGCAACAATTGCCTACACAGTTTCAGACATGAGTAGATTCAGATATGGATGGATGGATTACGTTTCGGGCTAGTAAGCTTACCCCCTTCCTGAGATCCATTGAAGCACATCATGTGTGCTTCAATGGATCTCAGGAAGGGCGTAAGCTTACTAGCCCGAAACGTAATCCATCCATCCATATCTGAATCTACTCATGTCTGAAACTGTGTAGGCAATTGTTGCCTTTGATATTGCTTGAAAGGATTATGCTTGCTTTGTAAATCTCTCCTGAAGATATTGTGAAATAAAGCAAAGAAGTTTTTAAGTGCAGCAACCTCTTGGACTTTTTTTTCTATATACAAGGTCGGTGGGAAGACCTGATTGCTGGCACTAAACTGTAAGCAGAGTGCGGTTCTCCTCTACAAGTGAAAAAAAAAATATATAAATATATATATATATATATATATATATATATATATATATATATATATATATATATATATATATATATATATATATATATATATATATATATATATATATATATATATATATATATATATATATATATATATATATATATATAAATAAATATTTTGTTGTGGAACCTAAGGGGTTAATCCTCTGCATTGTGTAAAAAAGATGTTTGATGCTGTCTTCTGATTTCCCCCCCCCCCCCCCCCTTTTTACTGTCCCCAATCCATCTGCTGATAGAACAGAGCCTTGGGGGCACTCTGTACATGCTCAGTTTAGTGTGGTATCCTGCAAAGTATGGCTCTCTCTATTAGAAACTGATTTAGTGTTGAATATGCACGTGTAGGCGCTATGAGTTTAACTACACTATGTGTTTTTTTTTTTTTGTTTTTTTTTTTAATTCTTAGATCGTCTATTCCTGCCAACCTGGAGATCAAAAATATCGGAGATGGCACAGAGGGGGTGTTCGCCGTCACTTCATTGGTCAAGCGGACTCAGTTTGGGCCATTTGAATGCAAGAGAGCCGCCAAATTAGACAAGGAACCCGTCTTTTCTCTTAAGGTAAAGCTTGCTGATTCTCTTGATTCCCTATCTAAATGGTTTTTATAACATAAGTGGTATTCCCATTGTTCCACAGCATGTGTACCCTTCAGAAAGACTACGTGGTCTGTGTCCCACCCTAAAGCCCAATTCAATCTTAAAGAGGTTGTAAACTCTGAAGGTTTTAAAATCTTTTATGTGCCACCCCCCCCCTCCTAAATACTTACATACTTAGGCTCGATTCACACAGGGGCAACACGACTTCAACGCGACTTTGCAACGCGACTTCAACGCGACTTCAACATGACTTGTGGATCCGACTTTGCCCTGCGACATGTGTCCGACTTTCAATGAACGGGGATCCGACTTGGATCCCCGCCACTGTGTTTGGTATGAATCTTTAGGGGGAACTCTGCGCCAAATTTTAAATAAAAAACCGGCATGGGTTCCCCCTTCAGGAGCATACCAGGCCCTTGGGTCTGGTATGGACCTTGAGGGGAACCCCCTACGCCGAAAAGACGGCGTGGGGGGTCCCCCCCAATCCATACCAGACCCTTATCCGAGCACGCAGCCCGGCCGGACAGGAATGGGGGTGGGGACGAGCGAGCGCCCCCCCCCCCCCTCCTGAACCGTACCAGGCCGCATGCCCTCAACATGGGGGGTTGGTGCCTTGGGGGAGGGGGGGTTGGTGCCTTGGGAGGGGGGCGCGCTGCGGCCCCCCCACCCCAAAGCACCTTGTCCCCATGTTGATGAGGACAAGGGCCTCTTCCCGACAACCCTGGCCGTTGGTTGTCGGGGTCTGCGGGCGGAGGGCTTATCAGAATCCGGGAGCCCCCTTTAATAAGGGGGCCCCCAGATCCCGGCCCCCCACCCTATGTGAATGAGTATGGGGTACATCGTACCCCTACCCATTCACCTAGGGAAAAAGAGTCAATTTAAAAATAAACACTACATAAATTTTTAAAGTATTTTATTAGACAGCTCCGGGGGTCTTCTTCCGACTTCGGGGGTCTCTCCGGTTCTTCTCCACGCTCTCCGGATCTTCTGCCGGGCTCCTCCGCTCTCTTCTGCTCTTTTGCCGCTCTTTTGCTAAAGCGGAGGAGCCCGGTCTTCGGTCTTCTGCCTTCTGCCCTCTTCTCTTCTTCTGATGTTGACACGACGCTCTCTCCGGCTAGAATGCTCTCTGTGCGCTCTGCTCTGACTTATAAAGGCGGTGACCCCGCCCCCTTATGCCGTCACAGTCCCTGGGCATGCTGGGATTATGACGACATAAGGGGGGCGTGGTCATCGGGTGATGACCACGCCCCCTAAACCGTCACAGTCCCAGCATGCCCAGGGACTGTGACGGCATAAGGGGGCAGGGTCACCGCCTGTATAAGTCAGAGCGGAGCGCTCAGAGTGCATTCCAGCCCCAGAGAGCGTCGTGTCAACATCAGGAGAAGAGGGCAGAAGGCAGAAGATTGAAGACCGGGCTCCTTCGCTATAGCAAAAGAGCGGCAAAAGAGCAGAAAATAGCGGAGGAGCCCGGCAGAAGACCCGGAGAGCGCGGAGAAGAACCGGAGAGACCCCCGAAGTCGGAAGAAGACCCCCGGAGCTGTCTAATAAATTACTTTAAAAATCTGTGTAGTGTTTTTTTTTAAATTGACACTTTCCCTAGGTGAATGGGTAGGGGTTCGATGTACCCCATACTCATTCACATAGGGTGGGGGGCCTGGATCTGGGGGCCCCCTTATTAAAGGGGGCTCCCGGATTCCGATAAGCCCTCCGCCCGCAGACCCCGACAACCAACGGCCAGGGTTGTCGGGAAGAGGCCCTTGTCCTCATCAACATGGGGACAAGGTGCTTTGGGGTGGGGGGGCCGCAGCGCGCCCCCCTCCCCCAAGGCACCAACCCCCCATGTTGAGGGTATGCGGCCTGGTACGGTTCAGGATGGGGGGGCGCTCGCTCGTCCCCCACCCCCATTCCTGTCCGGCCGGGCTGCGTGCTCGGATAAGGGTCTGGTATGGATTGGGGGACCCCCCCCACACCTTTTTTTTCGGCGTAGGGGGTTCCCCTCAAGGTCCATACCAGACCCAAGGGCCTGGTATGCCCTTGGAGGGGGAACCCATGCCGGATTTTTATTTAAAATTTGGCGCGGAGTTCCCCCTCAAGATCATCTGAGCACAAGTCGCATGCCGAAGTCGGATCATGCGAGACGGCGATCCGACTTTGATCCGACTTCAATGATAGTCAATAGGCTGAAGTCGGATCAAAGTCGGATCAAAGTAGTACAGGGAGTACGCTCTGAAGTCGGAGCGACTTCAGTAGTGTCTATTAAGACGCTCCCATTCACTTAAATGTGAATCTCTTTCTGGGGCGACTTGAGGACGTACAAGTCGGATCCCAAGTCGCCCCAGTGTGAACCGAACCTAAGTCCAGCACTGTGTCAAAGAGCAACAGCATTGCTCTCTCCCTCACTAGACTCGGAAGTCAGCGGGAGCTATTGGCTCCTGCTGCTGTCAGTCAAATCTGGTGATGAGAGGGAGCGTGCGTGTGTGTGTGTGTGTTAATGGCTCGCACGAGTACCTCAAAGTCGAGGGCAGGATGAGCCAGGAGTGCCAGTGGGGGACCCCAGAAGAGGAGGATCAGAGCTGCTCTGTGCAAAATGAGGTCCTTTTTTACAATCGCCTTAAGGCTTGATTCACACTGTTGTGGCTTGAAAAGTTGCGCGACTTATGGTGCTTGCCGACCTGCTAACGCAGACATACTGTGGCAGGTCGGCTCTCCTGCGCGAACTGACGTACCTGTACGTCAGTCTGTACAAATCTAGCGGAGGAGCGTGCCCCGCGGACTCTGTCTGCCGGTGGCCCGCGATTGCCTTGTACACAGGTAGAACGGGGAACTGCCTATGTAAACAAGGCATTTCCCAATTCTGGCAATCGCACTGCTCATTGACACCCGCAGCAGATCATATGGACGTCGTGTAATTGGCAAGCAATGCAATGTGGGGAAACACAGCAAATCTTGTGCGTTTCCCGCATCGCTTCAGTGTGAACCAGGGCTTAAACTCTTTTCCCCAAAGTGACTTTTTTTTACCAGTGCCTTTTTTAAAGCAGAGTTCCGCCGTGTTGTGTTTTTTTTATTTTTTTTTTAAAGTCAGCAGCTACAAATACTGCAGCTAGTGACTTTTTTAAAATAAGGACATTAACCTGATCAGGGCGCCCGCGATGTCCTCATCCGAAGCCGGCCCGTCCCTCAGCTCTGGGTGGAGGCGCCGCCATCTTCAGTAAGGGAATCGGAAAGTGAAGCCTTGGTCCCCTACTGCGCATGCGCAAGTCGCGCTGTGTGTTCTGAATGGTCCCTGCTGTCTTCTGGGACCTATGTGTCTCCCAGAAGACAGCAGGGGAGGGGGGGAGGCGAACATGGTGTAGTTTTGCTGCGGAATCTGCAGCGCTTTTTGCGCACAAATACCTGGTGGACACAGCTGTGACAGATCGGGCTGCTGCGCAACCCCGCGAGAGGTGTGTTCTGGTAGGATGTCATATGACTCCGTTCCAGAACAGTGCTCCCGCCGGCCGTCATTTTACTATTCGCTAGGCGGCAAGGTGTTGATTAAAACCTGGTGATCCTGCCATTGAATGGGACTTTTCCTGACAGAATGGCAGCACTAAATGCCCGACAGTAAATTCACTACCTTTTGTCACCCTGTTCAGCACTTCTAACCTTTAGGCCTGCAGAGTTGCATTGTTGTGTACATTGAGGAGGAGGATTATTAGTGTTGTCATTCCTCCAATGTCATTCAGCGCAGAACATTGAGGTTGACATTCTGGAAGTGACAAGGAGCCCCCTCCTGGATCCCTCCTCCGCTCTTGTGCTGTCTTTTATGATGCTATCCGAGATTAAGAGGGTTTTGGTGCTTCAGGTTGAAGATAAGTCTAAAAAATATTGTGTGTGTATATTACTATTTTTTTATTTATTTTTCAGTAAATTTAACTTTTTTTTTTTTTTGTTTTTCTGCCATAGGTGTTTCAGAAGGATGGAATGATGATGCTGTTTGACACCTCTAGTGAGTATGAATGTAACTGGATGATGCTGGTGAGGCCGGCAACGGAATTCAGCCACCAGAACCTGACCGCATTCCAGCATGGCAACGACATCTTTTTCACTACCTCTCAGGACATTGCGGCTGGCACAGAGCTGCGAGTGTGGTACGCCGCTTTTTATGCAAGGAAGATGGATAAACCTCTGCTGAAGCCTCCTATGCCCTGTCACAATGGTGGGTTCCAATGGGGCTTCATATAATTCAGGAGATGTGTACATAGAAGGCCAATACATAGAGCGGGTCTCTGCCAGGGCCCCAAATATTTGTTGGAGACCTGCGGTGCATCTGCTCACACTCTGGACTTCTAAAGATTGCAGCACGGAAGAGGGGTTGGGGATAGAGAATTTATTTGGGTTTTAAAGGAGGTTGATGTGGGTTTAAAGGGGGGTTAATGCATTTTTTTTTAATGCATTAACCACTTCAGCCCCAGGAGGATTTGCCCCCTTTAACTCTCAATTGCGCGGTCGTGCGACGCTGTACCAAAACAAAATTGATGTCCTTTTTTTTTTTTTTTTTTTTTTTTTTTTAACCACAAATAGAGCTTTCTTTTGGTGGTATTTGATCACCTCTGCGTTTTTTTGGGGGTTTTTTTTGCGCTATAAACAAAAATAAAAAGAGCGTAAATTTTAAAAAACACAATATTTTTTATTTCCTGCTATAATAAATGGCTTCATCAGTTTAGGCAGATTCTACATATTTTTGGGGGATTTTGACATTATGCCCCCCCATCTCGGTCCCTAAGGTGGCTGCTTAAGCTCCCTAATGCTGGTGCCGGCCCTGGTCTTACAGGAAGTGTTACTTGCAGGATCATCAGGTGAAAATAAACGAGGTGGGAAGCCTGAAAACTAATACAGCCACCGAATCTCCAAATATTTTTTGTTTCTGGGTTTAGATTCACATATCTCCAGGTGATATCCCCTTAATTTCTTGCAGCATATAATGGCCATCCTGTCAGGTTAAATTTAAAATTTTTTATTTTTTTAGTTGTAAACTTTTTCATATTGTAAGCTGATGCAAGGTGCCTGGTATTACCACCCAGCAATTTTGTGAATATAATTTCCCTTTGTACACCTGGGGAGCCTCAGTTGGCACTCTGCAGTGCTTCTTTCCTCCAATATCCCCCCGCTGAGTCTCCCCATCACTGGTTGGGATAGGGACGTGGTGGAAGAAGAGCATTTCCAGGGCACGCAGGGCTCAATTTATTTCAAATTTAGCTGCTACCAGACACTTTGTCCTATTGTTTGGGGCATGGTGTTACATTTGTAGACTGTTTTTTGTCAGCACAGGTTCACGTTAAATTTTTTTTTAATCTTTCTTGTACGCAGAGGTGGGGTTTTTGGCAACTGAACCTGTGAAAGAGGTCAGCGCAACGTCTTCAAAAAACAACCAGATCGCCTCATCCAAATCCAAAAAAAGGAGGGCTGCTCGTCCTCTAGCAGCATACTCGTCAGGTGCAAGGAAGCGCTGCTCTGGTCAAATGACAGGTAAAATGTTGGCTCAACTTTATTGAGGCTCTTCCATGTTTAATAAAGGCTAATTCTAGAATAGTGCGGTGACTGGCTTTTTACTGCATTGTAAAACTCCTGATACCGCAAGTATCCATTGTTTCCTATTCACACTGCAACACAGCCCGGATCTTCACTGCAGCATGCTGCATTTTACTGCAGTGTGTTGTACGGAATCTCCATGGCACTTTACAGCAGCACAGCACATTGCCCTGCTATACAGCAACATGAATGCAGTGTACTTTTGTACACTTCACATAAAGTTTGTCCAAATACAGAAAAAGATAAGGAGCTGTGTCTGATGCGCTGAATGCGGACCACGCTGCCCCCTACAGCATTTGGGAATAGACCGCTATCAGAGAGGTAAAGTGCTCCAGCAGCTGTCCGTTATGTGAATATATAAATTCCTATTAACCTGAATATTTCCCCTGCCAACCAAGTGGCAGCCACCTACATAAACCCTTACCTCCAGCATTGCCACTGGGTTCTTCACTATGCAGCTCTGCCCAGAGCCGCACCACGTTTGTAGAAACCAGTCCTGGCTGGGTCCAGCTAATGTTGTGCATGTGCAGTTCTTTCTTGTGGTTTAAGGACTGGACCTCCTAGATGGCTGAAGGCTGCCATAAGTACAGCTCATAAATGAGAATTGGTGGGTAGAACGGTGTGCATGTGCAGTAGCAGCTGGATGTGGTCTTGATTTTATTTATTTTTTTTACCTGCAAAGGTTGTGTTACTTTAGGCAGGACCACATAGCAAAGAGCTCAGGGATAGGGCTGATGGTAAGCCTATAGATGGGTAGATATTCATGGATAGAGTAAGGGGTGTGTATGTGTTTTATATACTGTATCCCACAAAAGTGAGTACACTCCTCCCACATTTTGTAAATATTTTATTCTATCTTTTCATGTGACAACACTGAAGAAATGACACTTTGCTACAATGTAAAGTAGTGAGTGTACAGCTTGTATAACAGTGTAAATTTGCTGTCCCTCAAAATAACGCAACACACAGCCATTAATGTCTAAACCGCTGGCAACAAAAGTGAGTACACCCCTAAGTGAAAATGTCCAAATTGGGCCCAATTAGCCAATCCCCCCCCCCCCCGGTGTCATCTCACTCGTTAGTGTTACAAGGTCTCAGGTGTGAGTGGGGAGCAGGTGTGTTAAATTTGGTGTTATCGCTCTCACTCTCTCATACTGGTCACTGGAAGTTCAACATGGCACCTCATGGCAAAGAACTCTCTGAGGATCTGAAAAAAAAAAATTGTATGCTCTACATAAAGATGGCCTAGACTATAAGAAGATTGCCAAGACCCTGAAACTGAGCTGCAGCACGGTGGCCAAGACCATACAGCGGTTTAGCAGGACAGGTTCCACTCAGAACAGGCCTCGCCATGGTCCACCAAAAGTTGAGTGCACGTGCTCAGCGTCATATCCAGGGGTTGTCTTTGGGAAATAGATGTATAAGTGCTGTCAGCATTGCTGCAGATGTTAAAGGGGGGTCAGCCTGTCAGTGCTCAGATTATATGCTGAACACTGCATCAAATTGGTCTGCATGGATGTCGTCCCAGAAGAAAGCCTCTTCTAAAGATGATGCACAGGAAAAGCCGTAAACAGTTTGCTGAAGACAAGCAGACTAAGGACATGGATTACTGGAACCATGTCCTGTGGTCTGATGAGACCAAGATAAACTTATTTGGTTCAGATGGTGTCAAGCGTGTGTGGCGGCAACCAGGTGAGGAGTATAAAGACAAGTGTGTCTTGCCTACAGTCAAGCATGGTGGTGGGAGTGTCATGGTCTGGGGCTGCATGAGTGCTGCCAGCACTGGGGAGCTACAGTTCATTGAGGGAACCATGAATGCCAACATGTACTGTGACATACTGAAGCAGAGCATTATCCCCTCCTTTCAGAGACTGGGCCTTGGGGCAGTATTGCATCATAATGACCCCAAACACACCTCCAAGATGACCACTGCCTTGCTAAAGAAGCTGAGGGTAAAAGTGATGGACTGGCCAAGAATGTCTCCAGACCTAAACCCTATTGAGCATCTGTGGGGCATCATCAAATGGAAGGTGGAGGAGCGCAAAGTCTCTAACATCCACCAGCTCTGTGATGTCATCATGGAGGAGTGGAAAAGGACTCCAGTGGCAACCTGTGAAGCTCTGGTGAACTCCATGCCCAAGAGGGTTAAGGCAGTGCTGGAAAATAATGGTGGCCACATAAAATATTGACACTTTGGGCCCAATTTGGACATTTTCACTTAGGGGTGTACTCACTTTTGTTGCCAGCGGTTTAGACATTAATGGCTGTGTGAGTTATTTTGCGGGGACAGCAAATTTACACTGTTATACAAGCTGTACACTCACTACTTTACATTGTAGCAAAGCGTAATTTCTTCAGTGTTGTCACATGAAAAGACAGAATAAAATATTTACAAAAATGTGAGGGGTGTACTCACTTTTGTGAGATACTGTGTTTGTTTTTTGTTTTTTTTCTGCTGCCTTTGTCTCATAGGAAAGGCTTCACTTCCTGTCCCAGAGTGAAATGAGGAAGTCTTTGCAAAGCAATTTGGCAGTTGTCGCCAGGAAAGTTTGTTTACCTTTTTTACGGACTACGGAACACCTGCCTCACTATGTTATGGAGATGAGAGGAGGGGTGTAATCCAACTAAAGAGCAAATGGCCTAGGGTTTAGAGTGAGGGTTGTCGCCCTAGGAAGTGTTATGCTGAACCTTCCAGCAACGGAATATAGCAACCATGTCTTAGGACTGGTAAGCTGCAATATATAACAGTGTAGATGACCTGTAACCTATTGCTGACTACGTAACGCATAAATGCGGCAGCAGGAAAGATGAGCTTTAACGTCCAGCTGCCACACGTATGTGTCCACGGCGGCTAGAGGTTGTGTGGCGAGAGTCCACTCAGTGCCCACTCCCAGCACAGTGACCGAGCTGTCGCCCACAGAGCCAATCACAGCGGTCACATGAAGGAGAAGCTGGCACGAAGGGAATAAACATGCCCTCCATTCAACCACAGAACATTTGGAAGTAAAATCATATAAACCATTGTTTTTATTGTGGTTTGTGATGTCTGTGAACAAGAACTGCAGTCTGAAATGTTTTCATTGTACAGCTTTGTATCTCGGTTATACAGTCCTGTTTACACACCTCTGCTGCACTACAGTTAGGAGGGTCACTCTGTTTCCTGGTACAGCTCTTTTGGGTCAGCTGTCTGCTTGTTAAGGATGGGCTCGGGTGTGTTGGTAAGCCCACGTGCCCGTGCCTGCCAGGAAGCTGACACTGCGCAGCGCCAATCACAGGCAGTGAGACATTTCCTGATCTGTGCAGCCACGCATCGGGAAATGTCTCACTGCCTGTGATTAGCGCTGCGCAGTGTCGGCTTGCTCGTGCACGTGGGGTTGCCAACACGCCCGGGCCCATCTTTACTTCTTATAGAGAAGCATAATGAAGATCCATATTTAAATTAGACTGCTGGGGGGGGGGGGGGGGGGGGTGGAAATTCAAAGCTGGATAAGGAAGTAAGTGTGGCAGAGGTGTCAAAACTGCAGGACTTGCTCAGCAGAAATAAAGCTCAACTCCAGGTAACTAAAAAAAAATGACGCCTAGTGCCCACACTGAAAGGGTTAAAGGACAAGTTCACTTTTGGAACATGTTGCATGTTCCACCCATGTCCAGCTCCTGCCAAATCTCCGTCTCCAATCCATCTTTCTCTGTGATGTTGGGTGGGGGTTGTTCTCCCTGCACCGGTTGTCACTTTTGTAAAAGAACGCGGCTTGGTGGGGCTCTGCCCCATGTGGCTGCATCCTTTATTCAGTTTCCTGTGAATGAATGAACTACAATTACCCTCTGTCACCGCGGCAGACGGCTTGTAGTTCTGAATGAACTGCGAGGGTGCTGATGAGCACCCTTTTTGTATTTCATTTCATTCACAAGCCCTGCAGCTTTCAAACTGATAGCTCATCTGGAGGTACAGGCTGAAGGGCTTGTGTGCAGAAGCCTGACATTGCTTGATCAGTTAATAAATGCACTTTTATTTAAATTTTTTTTTTTTTTTTTTTTTTAGCGTGTGTGTGTGTGTATATATAATTATAATTTTATTTATTTTATTTTTTTTATTGCTAATGTTTGGGGTAGGCAACCTCGGCCCTCTAGCTGTTTTGAACTACAAGGAGAAGGCCTTCAAAAAATACAAGGTTGAGGGATCATCCTCAGCATTCAGACTTTATAAAGAATGCAATAAGAAATGTAAGGGTGCAATTAGGACGGCTAAGGTAGAACATGAAAGACACATAGCGGAGGAGAGAAAAAAAATCCCAAGAAATTCTTTAAGTATGTAAACAGTAAAAAAGGGAGGACAGACCATATTGGCCCCATAAAGAATGAGGAAGGACATCTGGTTACAAAGGATGGGGAGATGGCAAAGGTATTGAATTTATTCTTCTCCTCAGTCTTCACAAGTGAATCGGGGGGGCTTCAGTAACCAAAACTGCAGTGTTTATCCTCATGACACATCACAGGAAGCACCTCCATGGTTAACAAAGGACGGAATTAAAATTAGACTTGAGAAACTTAACATTAATAAATCACCGGGACCAGATGGCTTGCATCCGAGGGTACTTAGGGAACTCAGTCAGGTGATTGCCAGACCGTTGTTCCTAATTTTTACAGACAGTCTATTGACTGGAATGGTACCAGCTGATTGGAGAAAAGCCAATGTAGCACCAATATTTAAAAAGGGCCCAAAAAACATCCCTGCGAATTACAGACCAGTTAGCCTAACATCAATAGTATGTAAACTCTTAGAGGGGATGATAAGGGACTATATACAAGATTTTAGTAATAAGAATGATATCATTAGCAGTAATCAGCATGGATTCATGAAGAATCGTTTTTGCCAAACCAATCTATTAACCTTCTATGAGGAGGTGAGTTGCCATCTAGATAAAGGAAGGCCTGTAGACGTGGTGTATCTGGATTTTGCAAAAGCATTTGAAACAGTTCCCCATAAACGTTTACTGTACAAAATAAGGTCCGTTGGCATGGACCATAGGGTGAGTACATGGATTGAAAACTGGCTACAAGGGCGTGTTCAGAGGGTGGTGATAAATGGGGAGTACTCAGAATGGTCAGGGGTGGGTAGTGGGGTTCACCAGGGTTCTGTGCTGGGACCAATCCTATTTAATTTGTTTATAAACGACCTGGAGGATGGGATAAAGAGTTCAATCTCTGTATTTGCAGACGATACTAAGCTAAGCAGGGCAATAACTTCTCCGCAGGATGTGGAAACCTTGCAAAAAGACCTGAACAAATTAATGGGGTGGGCGACTACATGGCAAATGAGGTTCAATGTAGAAAAATGTAAAATAATGCATTAGGGTGTAAAAAATATGAATGCAATCTATACACTGGGGGGAGAACCTCTGGGGGAATCTAGGATGGAAAAGGACCTGGGGGTCCTAGTAGATGATAGGCTCAGCAATGGCATGCAATGCCAAGCTGCTGCTAATAAAGCAAACAGAATATTGGCATGCATTAAAAGGGGATCAACTCCAGAGATAAAACGATAATTCTCCCGCTCTACAAGACTCTGGTCCGGCCGCACCTGGAGTATGCTGTCCAGTTCTGGGCACCAGTCCTCAGGAGGGACGTACTGGAAATGGAGCGAGTACAAAGAAGGGCAACAAAGCTAATAAAGGGTCTGGAGAATCTTAGTTATGAGGAAAGGTTGCGAGCACTGAACTTATTCTCTCTGGAGAAGAGACGCTTGAGAGGGGATATGATTTCAATGTACAAATACTGTACTGGTGACCCCACAATAGGGATAAAACTTTTTCGCAGAAGAGAGTTTAATAAGACTCGTGGCCACTCATTACAATTAGAAGAAAAGAGGTTTAACCTTAAACTACGTAGAGGGTTCTTTACTGTAAGAGCGGCAAGGATGTGGAATTCCCTTCCACAGGCGGTGGTCTCAGCAGGGAGCATTGATAGCTTCAAGAAACTATTAGATAATCACCTGAATGACCGCAACATACAGGGATATGTAATGTAATACTGACATATAATCACACACATAGGTTGGACTTGATGGACGTGTGTCTCTTTTTTCAACCTCACCTACTATGTAACCTACTATGTAACTATGTAAGTCCCATGAGAGATTGCAAGACCCTAACAATCAGGCATGATGGGATTTGTAGTTTCAACACAGCTGGAGGGCCGAGGTTGCCTACCCCTGGTTTAGGGGAACAAAAACGATTTACTTCCTTTCTCCTCTGTGCTGTTAGACCAGTCTTTGCAGCCTCTTCTTCCCCCATGCTCTAGCCAAACAGGATCCTGATGTCATCTGGAGGAAAACTGAGTCCATAGCCCTGCATTGAACATGTTGACATCGAGGGACCAGCCTATGCCAGAGGGGGAATGTCCAACACAGACAGCAGTAAAAACATGGCAGACTCTAACCCTCTCACTATATTCAAATTTTGCATTTAGTTAAACTTTGAGACTATTTTGTGGTTATTCTAAAGTAATATTGTTTTCCCTTTCAGTTACCTGTCAGGAGAACAGTGATATCATCCATGTGGAAACGTGCGAGTGGGTGTGTAAAGTGTGCAATACCACCTTCCTCGAACCCAACCTGCTAACCGGTATTACTTGTCAACTACTGTTCTGATCTTTGATGCTATGACTGGTTAAAGGGCACTTTTAATGGTTTGGTGGTCAGGTTTTTTTATTCATTTATTTTTAAGTCCTGGTTCACACTGATGAGATGCGGGGAAACGCAGCGACTCCTGTGCGTTTCATGCAGCGCATTGCAATCGTACGGCGTCCATGCGATCTGCTGCGGGTGTCATTGAATTGACACCCCGAAACGGATTGCAAAACACAGTGCGATTCTGTGAACACCCATGTGATTGGATTCAGGTGCGGAGAGAAAAAAGGGTCCTGCACCATTATGGTGCAGATGCGATTTGAGCCATACAAAATGTGTGGCTCAAATCGTAACGCACAGACTTTACATGTGATGTGCACAGGGATGCGACTCCTGTGCGAATCACATGCAATGTTTTTGCACACACCAGTGTGAACCTAGGCTGAAGAGAACGTCGCCCTGCTTGTTTAGGGTAAAATTAAAGTGTCTTGGTAAAGCCGCACAACTCTCAAGACAAAATGTTGGGTAAAAAAAATATATTTTTTTTAAATTTTCTGTTTAAAGACAAAACATATCCAATAAAATCACATTTTTTCATAGATTTTAGGTCAAAATATATTCTGCTACGTCTTTGGTTAAAAAAAAATAAATACATTTGTCTGTGAAAGTTATAGCGTGTACAAACTATGGAGTATATATTTATTAAATGTATGCAGCTATGAATCTTTACTGGTAATGGGCAGTGATCAGCGACTTATAGTGGGACTGTGATAGTGTGGTGGGTAGTCTAGCATTAACAGACCCTTGCTGACTGACACTGACATCAATAGTGACACTAATATACAGTGATCAGTAATAATACTGTACTAATGACACTGGCTTGGAAGGGGTTAACATCTAGAGGCAATCAAGAGGTTAACAGTGTGCCTAACACGTGTAATGTGTGCTGCTTACTAAGTGATCTGGCTGTTTGTTAGTTTTTTTTTCCCCTGCTTTGCTGATTTGTGTACAGAGCCCTGTGTGTCTGAAAACACAACTCTCTGTGTTGCGATTGGCTACAGGTGATCAGCAGGTCTCAATCATTGGCCAGGACCTGCTGACCAAATCCTGCCGTAGCCAGTAACAGCAGGGGGCGTACTCATGCATGCCTCTAACCCAGGACCGGCTGGATGGCGTACATGTAAGTGATCCATCCACTTCCTGGGCCGCTCGCCCGCAGTAAAGGTACTGTGGGCAGGCAGCAATCGGTTAGTGTTTAACACTTTCCCGCCCGGCTGAGCGGTAGCTTTCCCATTCTGACTGGACATCATATGACATCCTAACGGCTGTGTCCACAGATGACTGATCAGTGTACCGGCTTGCTGCCGGTACCATGTGACCGATGCGACCAATCGCAGCCTGTCACGTGACCTTTCCATGCCATCCATTGTGTACAATTGTGTTGCTAGCTGTGATTGGTCAATTTGATCACAGGACCAATCACTACCCATCTGTACCATGTGATTAGCGTTGCCAAATCACAGCTAGTCGCAACAAAACGATCACTTTCATTTAGTAAAATGCTTGCTTATAGCAATGTAATTCACTGCTATAAGCAAACATTGTGTAAAGCACAAAAAAAAGTTATTTTATACTTCTTTTTTTTTTTTTTTTTTTTTTTTTTTCCGTACGGTCACCAGTTAGTGCCCCTGATCACCGCCACACCAGTTATTAGTCAACGCTGTACTGCACTGGTAACCGTATGTGTAAAAAAAAAAAAAAAAAAAAAAAAAAAAAAAATAAATTGTGAAATTTATCTTCTCTTTTTTTTTTTTTCTTCTTTTTCCAACAAATTATGACAAAAATTACAACTTAAAGCTTGCCATGCCTCTTACTAAATACCTTGGACTGTCTACTTTCCAAAAAAGGGCTAATTTGGGAGGTATTTGTACTGTCCTGACATTTTAGGGCCTCAAGAAATGAGATGGGCCGTCAGTACATAAGGATTGATCAATTTCCAGATATATACCATAGTTTGTGGACTTAATAACTTTCCTACAGACTAATATACACTGATTTTGGGTTATTTTGAAGCATTTGAATCAGGCGTAAACATGCTTTGCTCACGGCTTCCATCCCATACATTTGCACCAATATTTCATGCATCTCTGTTTCCCCAATTTGAAGCACAACTTGATGTTCACTCGTTGCTCCATTGCATTGTGACCCTACCCAGTGGCGGTGCATCCATACAGGGGCCACCCCCTCTAGCACCAATAGATAGATTCATGCATTGCATCAATCTATCTATGGCTTCCGCTGCCACCCCTTATTCAGGCGCCCGGCCCCTTTTTAGGCGCAGGGCCCCTGAATTCCAGCGACGAGGGTGGTTTTGAAGCGCCTGATTAGAGCCATATGCTCTAATAGGCGTCAAAAGGTGACCTGCGAGCACCATGCTGGGCGCTCGCAGGTCATTCAGCTGTGTTAGAAAAGCGAATGAATATTCACTTTTCTAACACTAAACCACCTCTCTGCCAATCAGGTGCTCAGATCTGTTACCCGTCACCTGATTGGCTGAAACGACAGGCGCGGTGATTGGACGCCAGGCGTCCAATCATAGCAGAGGACGGGAGAAGACATCGAGGGGCTGTCCCACCGAGACAGGTAAGTGCAGACGGTGGGCCGTTTGGGGCACAAGTGGCGGCGTATGATGGGCACACCTGGCTGCATTTGATGGGCACAGTAAGGCTGTAATTGATGTGGGGGGGGTTTCAGTTTTTTTTTTTTTTTTTTTTTTTTTTGTTTGTTTGTTTGTTTGCGCGCCCCCCCCCCCCCAAAAAAATTGAGCACCAGCCATCGCTGACCCTACCTCTCACACTAACTGCGTTCGATGCCCGCAGCAGGATTACCCTGATGGTCACGTGTACGCCACACTTGACCCATGTTGCCGTGCAGATATCGGACCATTCACCGATCTTTTTAAACACGCCTCATATACTGATTGGTATGAAGTTTTGATATATGAATGTTCAGTTTTCCCTAACATGAGGTTTTAAGTGCCCTCCCGTTTTTTACCATCTCACCTTGAATCTTGCAGTGAGTGCTGATAGGCAATATCCTATATCCAGCTGACATAACCCTCTTCTTCTTCCAATTTAGAACATTTATTAAGCCACCTGGAACAAGCAAAGGCGATCTCTCCATCAGAGTCCTGTGAGCCGCCTTTCACAGAGGGAGAAGCCGGAAGCGCGCCACCCGAGCAGCCTGTCATATGCAGCAATCCGCCCGCTAATACCGAGGCGCCTAAGAAGAAGCCGAAGAAAGGAAGGAAATCCAAAGGCACGAAGGGCAACATTCCTCTTGTGATTGTCGAGGATGACAGCCCTCCAGGTAAATAGATCTGAACATTGTTAAAGGATTTAAATATTTTATGTGGTTGGCTAAGGCAAAAAAAAAAATCCTTTTAGCTAAATGTAACCTCTTGGGGAATGCAGCAGGTTTGGTTCGAATAAAACTAAAACCAGGAATATTCTAAAGTTTGTTGTCTCCAGAACAGGAAGAAAGGACAAATCTTCCAATGGGGACACTTGTTTTGGTTGATAACTGTTTAAAGAGGGAGTCCACCTAAACCGCCAAAAAAAAAAAAAAAAAAAAAATATTAAAAGCCAGCAGCTACAAATACTGCAGCTGCTGACTTTTAATAAATGGCCACTTACCTGTCCCAGGGTCCAGCGATGTCGGCAGGCGACGCCGAGAACCTGCTCGGTTCTCGGCAGCAGGCGCCGCCATCCTAGGTGAGGGAATCGGGAAGTGAAGCGTTGCGGCTTCACTTCCCGGTTCCCTACTGCGCATGCGCGAGTCGCGCTGCGCATCATAACTGGTCCCCGCTATCTCCTGGGAGCTGTGTGTTTCCCAGGAGACAGCGCGGAGGGACAGGAAGAGGCATAGACTCCCATGGGAGTCTTAGACCGGTATCTGCACCCCCCTCCCCCCTGAAAGGTGCCAAATGTGACACCGGAGGGGGGGAGGGTTCCGAAAAGCGGAAGTTCCATTTTTGTGTGGAACTCCGCTTTAAAAACACATTTCCCTCACTTCTTGTTGTGTCTACAGACCCTAAGCCAAAAGTGATTGTAAAGGAATTTTTTTTTATGTAAAAACAAAACAAACATGTCCATACTTACCTGCTCTGTGTAATGGTTTTGCACAGAGCAGCCACAATCCTCCTCTTCTCAGGTCCCCCCACCGGCACTCTGGGCCCCACCCCGCCCCTTTCTGAGTACCCCCATAGCAAGCCGCTTTCAGTGGGGGGCAATTGCTAATGCTTGCTCCTGAGCTGGCTCTCTGTGTCCATAAGACACGTTTCAGACCCTCCCCCTGCTTCTGCCTCACTGGCTCTGATTGACAGCAACGGGAGCCAATGGCTCCTGATGCTTCATCTCAGCCAATCAGGAGGGAGAGACTCAGGTCTCGTGCACCTTCCTGGATCGAGATCGGGCCTAGGTAAGTATTAGGGGTGGGGGGGGGGGGGGGGCGTTGAGGGGGGAGCTGCACACTGAAGGTTTTTCATAGAATGCATGAAGGTAAAAAGCCAACCTTTACCAACCACTTTAAGGTGAATCTGTAACATTTAATTTCTCCCACCTCCACCAATGCAACCCGTCCTATCGTCCTATCCTGGAAATACCAAGTATCTAAAGTTGAACTCCACAATTAAAAATAAAGTACCCATGCAGTAAGCCTAGGGTTAAATGCTTGTTGGGTCTAGGGGTAAAAAAAAAAAGATGTAATTAATGGTGCTCCACCCGTGGTCTGCGAAGCTCTCTGATGTGGCCCGCAGCCAAAAACCAGGGAAGTGCATGCCCATGCTCTGGGATGGCGGGTCAGCAAGCCCAGATTGCGATCAACGCTTTGCTGACCCGCCATACCAGAGCATCAAAATGCATGGAGCCAGCGCTGGCAGCGGAGGAAGCAGGCGGCTGCGGAGGGAGCAGGAGCCGCATAAGCTGATGCTTCCTCTGTAGTGTGACTCCTGTCCCAGGCGGAGTGATTCCAAGTGCATTTCACCTGGGACTTTTCTTGCAGCCTGGAGAACAGAAGCTGGAAGGGGAAAAGGTCAGTGTATTAAACATCACATACACTGCACTTTTGCAATGGGCATATTAGAACTTATAAAAAAGGGTTATTGGTCTGCTTTCACACTGATCTGCAGGAGCACCTGTGGCTTTCCTGCGGGTTAGCTGCACTGAACCATAGACTTCTATTATATCCTGTGGGTTTAGTGTGCTTTCAGAAGGTGCACCAAACCCGCAAGATGTAATCGTAGTCTATTGCAAAGCGCAGCTAACCTGCAGGAAAGCCACAGGTGTACTGGGCTGCATCCACGTGGCAGGTAAACTGCAGCGCATCAGTCCTTAAAGCGGCCTTATAGGGGGCGAAGGGCAGTAAGGGCTCATTTACATTTGCCGTTTTTGAGGAGTGGTAAAATTAGAGTTGCCACCTCATCCCTTTAAACCCGAACACCTTTGAATTACACAGGTTCTGAGGCTAATTAAATGCAGATAAGGCACCAAGTGAGTTTAATTGGCACTTTAATCAGCCACAGAACCTGTGTAATTAATATGTGTTCGGTTTTAAAGGGATGAGGTGGCAACCATACGTAAAATCCCATATAGTTCATTGTGGTCTGAGGCCGGTTACCAAAATACTTAAAACCGTTTCATTTACGCCACGTGCCGTAAATGTAACACTCCCATTGGTTGTGCTCTCAACCAAACTGTCAAACCATCCAATGGTGACATGTGCAGAATCATGGCAGTTGCAGATTAAACAGAGGCAAAGATGGCAGCTTCCTTGGCTGAAAACGATAGGGGGGGGGGGGGTTTATTTATACTTTAAGTGCCCTCGCTCTTCAAAAGGTTGAGCAGCCCTGATGTAATTCTTACCTCATTCCTCACTGGCTTCTGGCTCTCCCCTCTTTCAGACACCCAGATTCGTGGATGGGCTCTTGCCATTCTCATTTACAATTCAGGACTACTGTCCCTGCATTGTACATGAGGACCACAGAATGGGACCGCTGACCGGAGCACCTTAGAAAAGGTTGGAGGAAGCCTGCCAAAGTGAGCCATGAGTTGAGCATTTACAGCGTATTCCTCTACCCCCCCGAGACTTAACAAGCACTTAATCCTTGCTGTTCAAGGAGGCCCCACTGCAAGGGGAATTTTGTGATGCCCAGAGTGGTGCTTTTAATTTGGCTCCAGTAGTGGAACAAAGGAAAGGGGACTTTAAGCAAGGGGTAGGCAACTAAGTGACTAAGTTGCTTTGCTGTTATCACCACCTGGAAGATCAGAAACCACCTACAATCGGAAGTATCACTTGACATTATTTATGGCCACCCTAATTCAGAAGGGCATTTGGCTGTCTAGTCGATGGATGGCTCCTCTCTTCAAGTAAAGCAAATTACAAAAAAAGAAGGGCGTTTTTGTGTATTACAGTAGAAATGTGAATATCAATTTTAGTTATAAATCCCCAAAAACAAAAATGTAAAGTATTGTAGGTTACCAGTCCTTAGATGTGGTAACTGCATTCGTATTTTTTTTTTTTTTTTTTTTTGGAGCTAAGAACATTTTCAGCAAGTACAGAAAATAACATGTTGATCTTTCCAGACAATGCCATACCTTGTCACTTCCTGAAAACTAAAAGTGAATGCAAACATCCTTATCTTTATTGTGTAAACTACTAGTCCCATTAATATGTCATGTAGCAGAGATAAAAAAAAAAAACATGGCCGCCATGGCTCGCTTCATAGATATAGTAGAGTGGAGTGGAGTTACAACTGGACAGTAAGGCTACTTTCACACTGAAAGCGCCCGGTGTTAGCTGTAAAGCTCTGCTAGTTTTAGCGGCGCGTTACTGTCGTTTTTTGGGCGCTAGCGGGGCGCTTTTAACCCCCATTAGTGCCCGAAGAAAGCGTTAAAAGGTTTTAAAGGGGCCGTTCATTTCAAATGGGCAGGGCGTTTTGGGAGCGGTGTATACCGCTCCCAAACAGCCCCAGAGATGTTGCTTGCAGGGATTTTTTCCCGTCCCGCAAGCGCACCACCCCAGTGTGAAAGCACTCAAGGCTTTCACACTGGGGAGGCATGAGAGGCGCTTTACAGGTGCTTTACATGTGCTTTTTAGCGCTAAAATGCCTGAAAAGCGCCTCAGTGTGAAAGTGGTCTAAGTGTTATTTGAAGGCTCACCATGTAAAATTAAAAGAAAACAAAACTTGAAAAAAGAGAACAAATGCAGCCACCACATCTAAAGACTAGTGAGCTGCAATATTTTCAACTTTTTGTTTCTTGGTTTAAAAGCACTTTAAGAAAGGTGCATTTTTTTTTTTTGTAAAATCTTTTGTGCTGCTATGGTCACTCTGTTCTGTCTACTGGTGCCTGCGTGTGTTTGTTCATGTGACCTAATGTTCCTGTGTCTTGTCTATGCTTCTCCCACCCAGCACATCATCCTATTCTTTACAGTCCAGTTTTTCCATCCGACCGGGTGGCCGAAATCATCACTGAAATCCCCCCTGACGAGGTACCACTGCCACACGACTCTGATGACAAATTCATGGAGCTGATGCTGGGAAAACTGCCCGCTGCCAACAACAGCTTGACGCCTGTCTCCAAGTACGTAGCTCCCTTATTTGGGCCTATTGGACCTGCAATTTAGTATCTACACTTTGTTCTTTATATCCATTTTATTTTATATAAATGACATCTTTTACAAGTTAAACATTTATTATGGGGTGCACCCACCACAGTGGTTTTGCAGGGTATTCTGTTGCATCAGAAATTAAACTAAAGCCTGTGGGCCAGGGTCTCTCTGCCCTTGCTTGTTCCCCACCCACCTTGAAGGCCTGCTCTGCAACAATTTACATACTTACATTTCATCCAGCGATCTTGTGTCAAGGGCAGTGATGTCACTGATCGTTTTCTTTTTTTCCTCCTTTTTGGGGGGATCCTAAATACAGGGGTAATTGCATAGGGTTCTCAGGTAAGTTCAAGGTTGGAAGGGGGGGGGGGGGGGTGTATGTGTGTATGTATGTGTTTGGCTGAAGCCATTTATTATCAATCAACTGTTTACACTCTTTAAATCATAATGACAACAAAAACTACCCAAAACACCCTGATCAAAAGTTTACATACCCCAGTTCTTAATACCGTGTATTGGCCCCTTTAACACCAATGACGGCTTAAAGTCTTTTGTGGTATTTGTGGATTATGCCGCGTACACACGAGCGGACATTACGGCGGACTTTGCCCGGCGGACTGGATTTCGTCGGACAATTCGATGTGTGTGGGCTCCAGCGGACTTTGTTTTCTCAAAAGTTGGACGGACTTAGATTTGAAACTTGTTTAAAATTTATCCGTTGAAATCGAGTCCGGTCGAAAAGTCCGCCGTCTGTATGCTAGTTCGACGGACAAAAAGCCACGCTAGGGCAGCTATTGGCTACTGGCTATGAACTTCCTTGTTTTAGTCCGGTCGTACGTCATCCCGTACGAATTCGACGGACTTTGGTGGATTGTGTGTAGGCAAGTCCGTTCATTCAGAAAGTCCGTCGGAAAGTACGTCAAAGTCCGCCGGGCAAAGTCCGCCGTAAAGTCCGCTCGTGTGTACGCGGCATAAGGCTCTCTATCTCCTCAGATGGTAAAGCTGCCCATTCCTCTTTGCAAAAAGCCTCCAGTTCCTGGAAATTCTTGGGCTGTCTTCCGTGAACTGCATGTTTGAGATCTCCCCAGAGTGGCTCAATGATATTGAGGTCAGGAGACTGAGATGGCCACTCCAGAACCTTCACTTTATTCTGCTGTAGCCAATGACAGGTCGACTTGGCCTTGTTTTTGGATCATTGTCATGTTGGAACGTCCAAGTACGTCCCATGTGCAGCTTCCTGGCTGATGAATGCAAATGTTCCTCCAGTATTTTTTGATAACATACTGCTTTCATCTTGCCAACAATTTTAACCAAATTTCCCATGCCTTTGTAGCCCACACATCCCCAAAACATCAGCGATCCACCTCTGTGTTTCACAGTAGGAATGTTGTACCTTTCATCATAGGCCTTGTTGACTCCTCTCCAAATGTAGCCTTTATGGTTGTGGCCACAAAGCTTAATTTTGGTCTCATCACTCCAAATGACTTTGTGCCAGAAGGTTTGAGGCTTGTCTCTGTGCTGTTTGGCGTATTGTAAGCGGGATACTTTGTGGCATTTGCGTAGTAATGGCTTTCTTCTGGCGACTTGACCATGCAGCCCATCTTTCTTCAAGTGCCTCTTTATTGTGCATCTTGAAACAGCCACACCACATGTTTTCAGAGTCCTGTATTTCACCTGAAGTTATTTGTGGGTTTTTCTTTTTCCTGGAAGTTGTGGCTGAAATTTTAGTTGGTCTACCTGACCGTGGTTTGGTTTCAACAGAACCCCTCATTTTCCACTTCTTGATTAGAAATTGAGCACTGCTGATTGGCATTCTCAATTCCTTGGATATCTTTTTATATCCCTTTCCTGTTTTATACAGTTCAACTACCTTTTCCCGCAGATCCTTTGACAATTCTTTTGCTTTCCCCATGACTCAGAATCCAGAAACGTCAGTGCAGCACTGGATGAAAGATGCAAGGGTCTGTCAGGAGTCCAGAAACTCATTGACCTTTTATACACACACACACTAATTACAAGCAAACAGATCACAGGTGAGGATGTTTACCTTTTAATAGCCATTCAAACCCCTTTTGTGTCAACTTGTGTGCATGTTATCAGGCTAAAATCACCAGGGTATGTAAACTTTTGATCAGGGTCATTTGGGTAGTTTCTGTTGTCATTATGACTTAAAAAAAGTAAACACAGTTAATTGATAATAAATGGCTTCAGTCAAACACTAACCATGAGTGAAACAAGTTTTTGTGTTATCGTTCATATTCTCTGAAAAATGGCCAAGAAATCATCAATTCTGCCAGGGTATGTAAACTTATGAGCACAACTGTGTATGTATGTATGTGTGTATGTATATGTGTATACATACATACATACATACATACATACATACATACATACATACATACATACATACATACATACTTTTTTTGGGCATTTAAAGTAGAGTTGCAGAATAAACTTAACTAGTGTTTCTTAATGCTGTCCCGTCTCCCCTCCAACACCTATGCAGACTAACGTGTATAAAAGAGATGTATATACTTGCCTATTTTCAGCCGCTCCGATCTGGTGACATGATCCAGCTCCTCTGTGTTGGCTAGCAGCGGAGAGGAGAAGACACTTGACAACGGCTGAGAGAGCCTGGAGCGGTGACATCACTTATAGTCTCTGATGTCTTCGCCAGTGTTGGTGCTCCCTCTCCCCTGCACCCGCTGCTGGCTGACTTAGGAGAGCCAGATTATGTGACCAGACCGGAGCAGGTTGAAAATAGGCTGGAGTTCTACTTTAAGGTAAGCACTTAACCTCTTGCCGATCCGCTGCAGTACATATACTGTGGCGGGGTGGTTTGTACAGGCACCATAACTGGTCTGCGCACACACTGGGAAACCCGAGCTGTCATTCGCTGCAGCACAAGCTGATCAGTGGGTCCCGGCTGGGACCCGCTAAAGGGCTGAGTGAATGACAGAAAAGAGCAGCGATGTGCATTTTTTTTTTTTTTTCCTCCCAGTGATCAAGAAAATTTCAGTGGCAGTTAGTCAGTCCTGTTAGTCATTCCCCCCCCCCCCGCATCAGTTGCTGATCACCGCCATTACTAGTATAAAAAAAAATATGAATAAATGAAGATGCCAATATACGAGGGTTCTTCAAAAAGTTTCTGCACTTTTTTTTTAACTCTAGTAAATATAAAATAGTGTGGAAACCTTTTGAAGACAACTATATAACTATAGATATAGATTTTTTTTTTACCAAAGACATGAATACATTTTGGCAAAAATTATAAAGAAATTTGGTGTTTGTTTGTTTTTGTTTCCTTTTTTATTTTTTGTTTTATTATTATTTTTTTTTTTTTTTTTTTTTGCATACATGCATACCCCTTTTTTTTTTTTTTTTTTTTTTAAATAAAAAAAACCCAGTGGTGATCAATTACCACCAAAAGAAAAGCTGTATCTTTGTGAAAAATGATATAAATTTAATTTATATAGCGTTGTATGACCACGCAATTACCAGTTAAAATAGCGCCTGTAAAGAGCCTCTCCTGTCTCTCTCCAGTGTGAAAGCCCGAGGAATTTCACACTGGAGCGGTGCGCTTGCAGGACGGTAAAAAAAAAAAGTCCTGCAAGCAGCATCTTTGCAGCGCTGTAGGAGCGGTGTATACACCGCTCCTAAAGCGCCCCTACCCATTTAAATCAATGGGGCAGCACCGGCAAAACTGCGCTTTGCGGGCAGTTTAACCCTCTTTTGGCCGTTAGCGGGGGTTAAAAGCCCCCCCGCTAGCGGCCGAATAGCGCCGCTAAAACAACGGTAAAGCGCCGCTAAAACCGCCGATGCCCCAGTGTGAAAGTAGCCTAAAAGATTAGCGTTTTAAAAATAAAAATGAACTCTCATGCCGTCCTTTTCAACAGCTCCAAATCATGGTTTCTATATAGCAGCTGCAGGCCAGGAGGCTCGTACAGAGCCTCATCCTAGATATGGGCCTGTTTGACAGTTAATTAATTCTCATTTCTTGCAGGTTTGCCTTCCACCAGGGGAATAATTCCCTGAAGAGGGGGATGCTGCTATCTAGCACACGGCACAGCATGAGAAGAAAATTTGTGCGTCAGCTCGGCGATCACAAACGTGTCTTCCAGTGCAACGTTTGCTCAAAGGTTTTCCGAAATAGCAGCAACCTGAGCCGTCACATCCGATCCCACGGTAAGTAAAAAATTGGTGTCTATGTAACTCCACGTTGCTCACCAAGTGTTTGTGTGGCCAAAATACATCCAGGTAGCTAAATATTAGCTCCCTGTTTACTTGCATATTAATTATGCTTCACTTGTTTACGAGGCTAGTGGAAATATTCCCATCATATGAAAATGGGAAAAACCAGCGGCGTCACAATCTTCACCTCATCCAATCAGAGATTGGTTGATTGAAAAAAAATACAAGGCTTTCTCTGAATGGTAGCAGTGTCGAGAGAGTGATCCCCTGCGGCTACTATGCACACCCTAATCGCCCTGTGCGGGTCAGTTTTCCCCTGCTTCCTGGGCCCCCACCCTGTGGTGCTGCCGACTTCCTTCCTCTCCTGTCGGCTGCTGCAGGCACACAAGGATATTTCAGAATGGAGAGCAGGGAGGGGGCCAGTAAATGTAATTTTTCCAGGCCCTTCCTTTTCTGAATGAACCGATTACCAACTGTGTTCATATCTGAAGCAAAGTAAAATGTGTTTATTATGCTTCAGTTTGTGAATGAACATTTAGCCACTCAGCACAGAGCCCTTCCCATTCATTCACTGTCCAGTCAGAAAAGAGGGATTCTGGCGCTCCAAATGGTGTAGTGTCCTCCAGTTAAAAAATGTGTGTTAGCTGTGATGGCAATTGTAAACCTGACAATACTGGTAACTGGTATTCACGAAGGAGGCAGCAATCCTCAGAGGGTGTCCATGGCCTCTGTAGACAAGTCAATAGCAGAGAAGGAAGGGGGGGCGCCAACTGGGTGTATGCAAAAAATTCCCAACTGGCTGCTGGGAATGATTCTTGTTACTGGCCGTATTGTGTGTCCCAGGAAGCACCAGGCTCCACGCTGACCAGCCTGGAACGTGGAAGTGATGTCACCGAAACTGGACGGGCATCAGAGCTGAGGTTGTCAATATGGAAATAACATGGGCTACGCGCTTGGAGCTCACAGATCCTTATACTGGCCCGTGCATCGGCATTGGACTACCCCAGGACTGATCATCCTTATGGGCATCCTTACCTGTTTGGAGTGTGTAAGTTTCTTTTTGCACACCACATTTTTGTAATTTGGCATACATCCAGTTGGTGCCTCCTCCCCACCCCCTTCCCTGCTTTTTGATTCACTGTCCAGTGCAGCTGAGGCTGCAGAGAAAGAGACTGAGGGATCTGTGTCCTCAGTCTCTTTCTCTGTCTCAAAAGTGAGACATCAGGGATCTGTTTAAACCCCTGATATTACACCGAAGCCCCCGATTGGGCCCCCAAAAAAATTGTAAAATAAAAAAGTAATGAAAAATATTGTAAAAGATAAGTGTATGTGTAAACAAACTTTTTCAAATGTATTAAAACATGGATGGTGAATCCTCTCTCCCTTCTCCTCCTTCCTCTCCCCCTTCTCCTCCTTCCCCTCTCCCCCTTCTGCTCCTCCTTCCTCTCTCCCCCTTCTTCTCCTCCTTCCTCTCTCCCCCTTCTTCTCCTCCTTCCTCTCTCCTCCTTCTTCTTCTCCTCCTTCCTCTCTCTCCCCCTTCTTCTCCTCCTTCCTCTCTCCTCCTTCTTCTTCTCCTCCTTCCTCTCTCTCCCCCTTCTTCTTCTCCTCCTTCCTCTCTCTCCCCCTTCTTCTTCTCCTCCTTCCTCTCTCTCCCCCTTCTTCTTCTCCTCCTTCCTCTCTCTCCCCCTTCTTCTCCTCCTTCCTCTCTCTCCCCCTTCTTCTCCTCCTTCCTCTCTCTCTCCCCCTTCTTCTCCTCCTTCCTCTCTCTCTCCCCCTTCTTCTCCTCCTTCCTCTCTCTCTCCCCCTTCTTCTCCTCCTTCCTCTCTCTCTCCCCCTTCTTCTCCTCCTTCCTCTCTCTCCCCCTTCTTCTCCTCCTTCCTCTCTCTCCCCCTTCTTCTCCTCCTTCCTCTCTCTCCCCCTTCTTCTCCTCCTTCCTCTCTCTCCCCCTTCTTCTCCTCCTTCCTCTCTCTCCCCCTTCTTCTCCTCCTTCCTCTCTCTCCCCTTGTATATAATATACACTTGTGTTTGATCTTTAGGGTGCACACCCTAATGCAACTGGCTGCGCACACCTGTGGGTGTAACAATCGTGCAGCTAGTTATTCTGGTGCTGAAATTTAGGGGGCGCCGTTGTCTTCTTCCAGGTGACAAGCTGTTCAAATGTGAAGAATGTTCTAAACTGTTCAGCCGTAAAGAGAGTCTGAAACAGCACGTATCCTACAAGCACAGCAAGAATGAGGTGAGTGGCTGTCTTTTATTAAGGAATTGGCAGAAAATCTGATATTTATAAACACCTTGTGGCAGGGGGACCTGTGTTCTATAGATTTAGGGTTGGTGGCGCTGCCCGTCACATGAAGAGTGACCCTCCACGGTGAACCACTCTTTCTGGGTGATGGGCAGCGCCACTAACCCTATACCTGTTCCAGTTGGGACCACCTCAAGGGAGGCAGCAGCCTAGCCCTAAGCGCGGAATATAACCAATTATACTTTGTTCTATAGATGTCTGTATATTGTAGAACTTTTTGTCTTTTACAATGGGGATGGAAAGTATTCAGACCCCCTTAAATTTTTCACTCTGTTATATTGCAGCCATTTGCTAAAACCATTTAAGTTCATTTTTTTTTTCCTCAGTAATGTACACACAGCACCCCATATTGACAGAACAACACAGAATTGTTGACATTTTTGCAGATTTATTAAAAAAGAAAAACTGAAATATCGCATTGTCCTAAGTTTTCAGACCCTTTGCTGTGACACTCATATATTTAACTCAGGTGCTGTCCATTTCTTCTGATCATCCTTGAGATGGTTCTACACCTTCATTTGAGTCCAGCTGTGTTTGATTATACTGATTGGACTTGATTAGGAAAGCCACACACCTGTCTATATAAGACCTTACAGCTCACAGTGCATGTCAGAGCAAATGAGAATCATGAGGTCAAAGGAACTGCCTGAAGAGCTCAGAGACAGAATTGTGGCAAGGCACAGATCTGGTCAAGGTTACAAAAAAATTTCTGCTGCACTTAAGGTTCCTAAGAGCACAGTGGCCTCCATAATCCATAAATGGAATACATTTGGGACGACCAGAACCCTTCCTAGAGCTGGCTGTCTGGCCAAACTGAGCTATCGGGGGAGGAGAGCCTTGGTGGAAGAGGTAAAGAAGAACCCAAAGATCACTGTGGCTGAGCTCCAGAGATGCAGTCGGGAGATGGAGAAAGTTGTAGAAAGTCAACCATCACTGCAGCCCTCCACCAGTCGGGGCTTTATGGCAGAGTGGCCCGATGGAAGCCTCTCCTCAGTGCAAGACACATGAAAGCCCGTATGGAGTTTGCTAAAAAAACACCTGAAGGACTCCAAGATGGTGAGAAATAAGATTCTTTGGTCTGATGAGACCAAGATAGAACTTTTTGGCCTTAATTCTAAGCGGTATGTGTGGAGAAAACCAGGCACTGCTCATCACCTGTCCAATACAGTCCCAACAGTGAAGCAGCATCATGCTGTGGAGGTGTTTTTCAGCTGCAGGGACAGGACGACTGGTTGCAATCGAGGGAAAGATGAATGCGGCCAAGTACAGGGATATCCTGTACGAAAACCTTCTCCAGAGTGCTCAGGACATCGGACTGGGCCGAAGGTTTACCTTCCAACAAGACAATGACCCTAAGCACGCAGCTAAAATAACGAAGGAGTTTCTTCACAACAACACCGTGACTGTTCTTGAATGGCCCAGCCAGAGCCCTGACTTAAACCCAATTGAGCATCTCTGGAGAGACCTAAAAATGGCTGTCCACCAACGTTTACCATCCAACCTGACAGAACTGGAGAGGATCTGCAAGGAGGAATGGCAGAGGATCCCCAAATCCAGCTGTGAAAAACTTGTTGCATCTTTCCCAAAAAGACTCATGGCTGTATTAGATCAAAAGGGTGCTTCTACTAAATACTGAGCAAAGGGTCTGAATACTTAGGACCATGTGATATTTCAGTTTTTCTTTTTTAATAAATCTGCAAAATGTCAACAATTCTGTGTTTTTCTGTCAATATGGGGTGCTGTGTGTACATTAATGAGGAAAAAAATGAACTTAAATGATTTTAGCAAATGGCTGCAATAATGAAAAATTTAAGGGGGTCTGAATACTTTCCGTCCCCACTGTAGGTTGAGTTCACACTAGTGCGATGTTAAGACATTGCATGTGATTCACACCACACTGGTGTGCAGATCACATGAGATGTCTGTGCGACAGGAATTTAGCCATATAGATTTGCATCAAAATTGTAGATGACCCTATTTTTGTTCCGCACTTGAATCGGAACGCATAGGTGTTCACACCCATGCGGTCCGATTACTGAACTGCACTATTTGACAGTTCGCACTGGGATAACTGGGAGAACTGATCTGGGGGGTGTCATTAACTTTCTATTGACATCGTGATTTGCATAGGGCAGTGTGAATAGCCTACGAGTCCTATGTAATGCGGGAACTGGCACTGGATTAGCACTGGTTCCTGCATCGCGCTAGTTGTGAACCGGCACTCATTGATGAGGTTTTGGAGAAAATGATCTACATTGGCAATCAAGATAACCTTATTAAAACAGGGAGTACCTGGTAAAGCTATCCTGTCAGTTGCCTATAACCATTTGTGAACCACCCACCCGCATTGTAGTGCGGTTGGATGACCCATGCAGGCAAAGCAACATACTGGTATGTCACTGCCTGCAGCTGGGTTTAGGGCCCCCAGCCGGCACCCGCTGTATTTGTACACTGCGGGGGTCTGTCAGCAAGTCCCAGCCAATGATTCATTACCGGGACCTGATGTTCGGCTGTATCCAATCACAGCCCAGGGCCTTGTATTGACAATCAACACAGGGCTCTGTACCAAGGGAATTTATCTTTTATCTTTTTCATTTTTTTTTATCCCTACAAAGCACTGGCAGCCTGGCCTTTTCTTAGACACCTGTGTGGTTATTCACAGCAGGAAGTGTGCTCAAGGTAGCCAAAAACCCAGGCAATGATTTAAAAAGCAAGAGAAAAGTGGAACATTTGTAAGGTAGACCCCCAATTATGTAGTCTTTACCTCCCATGAGACAGTTGCAAACTGGTTCAATGAGTGTGTTATAAAATATTATATATATATTTTTTTTTAAATCTCTTAATATGCAAAATGTATACTTAAAGGGGTTTGTAAACCCACATGTTTTTTCACCTTAATGCATCTTCTGCATTAGGGTGAAAAAATACCTGTCAGTTACCAGCCTCCAAGCCCCCCTGTTTTACTTACCTGACCCCTCAAACTTGTCCCACGGGGGACGCGCTCTCTCTCTGCCCGGGGTTCTCGGCTCTTGATTGGATATATTTGATCGCAAAGCAGCCAGTGGCTCCCGCTGTTGTCAATCAAATCCAAAGACACGGGGGGCGGGGCCGAGTCCTGCATTTGGCCTCTATGGACACCGAATGTTGGACTCGGAAGCGCACCCGCATGGTAACCCTCCCATGAGAGCGCTTCTCCCAGGGGGTTATCTGATGTGGGGAGGAGCCGCGAGAGCCGCCGAGGAACCCCAGAAGAGCAGGTTTGGGGCCATTCTGTGCAAAACCAGCTGCACAGTGGAGGCAAGTATGATATATGTTTTTGTTTGTTTTTTTTTGTTTTTTGTTTTTTTAAACCGAACCTTTAGTGTCACTTTAAGGGGTCATCTGTGTTCCAGCAATAACCAATCAGAAAAAACCTGGTTTGGGGATGTGGTGTATTCCCAGCTTGGGTTTTGCAGGTCTCTACTGATGGGTGTATATGTCTTTTAAACAGATAATTAGAAAAAAATTGGGTTGCGAGGACACTGTATCACATTGCCCCACCACATGGCACTCTCTCAAAAATATCCACTTCAGCTTTGGAAAATTTAACCCCCCCCCCCACCCTTCGTGGCCGGGCCATTTTTTGTGATTCGGCACTGCGTTATTTTAACTAACAACTGTGTGGTTGTGCGACACTGTACCCAAATAAAATTGCTGTTTTTTTTTTCTCCCACAAATAGAGCTTTCTTTTGGTGATTTTTGATCATCACTACTTGTGAACAAATGGGAATGAACTTATGCGCTACTCAGAGTGAAGATTACAACTGTAATCAAATAACAAAGTGCGGTGCAATAAAATGGTGATAAAGCTGCAAAACTCCTTTAGTGTCACTAACACCAATAATGTTGTTAAGGCCTATATGTTGGCGCAGCGCTGAATTTTTAAATACATCAATAGAAGTGTAAAAACTCAAGCCTATGTAAAGACAACAAAAGTGAAAAAATGTACAATAGTGAATGGAAAATAAATCAAATTAAAAGTCCAGTGCACAGATAAAATCTAATAATAAGTGCAGTCCTTCTTCCAAAGTAAAT
>JBBDGP010001172.1:600000-848036 GCA_037952835.1 Lithobates septentrionalis
CAGGCATCTAACTGTGTATGTGTAATAGCAATTGAAAAAAACCCAAGTTTTTTTTTACAAGAACATCTATCATTGTCTGATAATGGTGGATTTGTAAATATTCATAAAAGGTTTGTTTTGCAGATCAAATTTCTCTTGAAGGTCTGAAAAGGAACATAATTTTCTAGTTCTGATATCTCCAGGTGTCCAAAGAGGAATAGTGCATTAGACAGTCAAGGTTAAGACGTCTGTGAAGTCAAAATATACAGAACTAATGGGTTAGATAATGGTCAACAATGGAAACAGGGTGCTGGACAGTGCTGCATGTTACTTTTAACTTAGCAAAAGAAGAACAAAAATTAAACATGCTGTACAGTGGGGAGAAGGTCCTTTAAATGTGATTTAGAAGGCAACATGGGAAAAACACCAATCCTTGTAATGCTTGGGAGATGCCTTCAAGCTGTGTGTGGTGTCACAGAATAGTACACTTTCTATAAAGAGTGTCAAAAACATTGAATTCTGGCATCACATATTTAGGATTTCGCTTGAGTTAACTACTGCAGAATGTCAATTAGATTCAATTCAGTTTGAAAAACAAAAGGTTATTTTGGCTGCATTTTTTATATAATCAGTGGTCCGAACTGACCACTGGAAGTAGCAGCCACAACAACCTTGTACAAATTGGCTAGCTGCAAAACTGTTTCCTAGTTTAATTTGTGAGATTTCTTTTTAATACACTGCATCAAATTGCCTATAAATTTAATACAATTTCAAAACAAAGTGCACAAATCTACAACCCCTATATTTCCCAAGCACCCTCCTATTCCCATATCACTAATTATTCCAAAGTACCAGTATTTAAATATAGGCTTCAAGAATGTGTTTAGGAGAAATTGGCTAGCATTAGGACAGCACACAACCATTTGCAGCAAAAACAAAGAAAAAAGTCAGGTTTAATGTTGCAATAAAGTAAAGTAAGCAATAATACGGGTGTAGTATTAGAGAGACAGTAGCCACAATTACTGTTTAGTAGCTGGACAGTGTGTAAACAGCTGAATCAGGCTACAAAAGTAAGACAAAACAGGTTTAATTTGAAATAAAAATCAGAGCATATTATATAAAATGGAACAACACTGCATCTGAGCACCAAAACCAAAAACTCTTTTAAATTAATTTTTATTATTTAAAGCTAACTCACCCATACATCCATGTCTCTATGCTTCATTTTTCTGAGAAATCCCTTTAAAAAAAACAACCTCTAGCATTTCTGGCTGTGGCCATCTTGGGTAAGAGCAGATGATTCATGTACCAGTTACTTTTTGAAATCCATTTGCCCTTAGCTCAAGCATGCAGGAGGGTGTGCTGAGTTGAGAAAGACTCTCCCTTCTAAAGACTCCTGGGATGTGTGAAATCATTTGCCTAGGCTTGGAAACCAAGAAATGTAAAAAAAACAAGTTAAGTAAATATGATATACTTTCTTATCTATTTGCTAATGCTAGCAGCATAAGGATTACAAAATTGTTACTGTTGATTGAGAGAGTGAAGCTCTACTTTAATCACTTGCTTCCCAAGCCTATTTTGTCACTTCTGTTCTACATGTAAAAATCAGTTTGTTTTTTTTTGTTTTTTTTTTGCTAGAAAATTACGTAGAACCCCCAAATTTTATATACATTTTTTAAGCAGAGGCCCCAGAGAATAAAATGGTGGGTGTTACAATTTCTATGCCACACTGTATGTGCGCAGTGGGTTTGCACTTTTTTGGGAAAAAATACACTTTAATGAATTTTAATGCACAAAAACACAATATAATGTACAATTGTTTGGTAAAATATAACAGAAGATGTTATGCTGAGTAAATAGATACCTAACATTTCACGCTTGCTCATCTAAAAATCTTCAGTGGTGACACTTTAACCACTTGCCGACCAGTTCCTGTACATGTACAGCAGCAGGTTTTTCTCTCCTGCGCAAATCACCTTATATGTACGGCGGCCCGTTTAAGACCCAAAGCAGGTGTGCGTGCTGCATGCCAGGGGACCCGATGCGAGTGGACGGCGGGTCGCCGCCAGTAACCGGCTAGTAAATGCAAACCCAAAACCAAGTGACAACATACTCATCACTTCCGGTTTCTTTGACCATAGAGATGATCAGGAACATTTTGGCCCTCGATCATCTCTATGGTCAGTTGGCAGAACCAGAACCGAACTGGAGAGCCCAAGAAGGTGTCGGAAGGCACCGGAAAGAGGGGACCCCCCTTCCACAGCCTGTAAAAGCGATCCCGCTTATAATTTTACAAAAGAAGGCGGCCAAAAATAAGATACCAGGATGATGCCTGTAGCTGTAGGTATCATTCCGGTATAACTATTGCAACTCAAAGACGTACAGGGATGTCCTTGGGTGGCAAGTGGTTAAAGACACAATAGCCAGAAATATTTTACAGTTGCTGGACAGTGAAGCTCAAGATGTCTGAGCCCCTTTTGTCTAACTTCTTTTCACTGCAACCCCTCTCCTATGCAATTCAGTGGAAATTTTCTGGTGTGAGTTCTCTTGGAGTAACAGATTCCCGGCCATAGTTTTTTCCATGATTTTTTAGTTTTTATTTTCATATGTTTTTATAATATTTTTTCCTGTATTTTTGGTAGTGATGCAGTGGCTGGGCTCCTGCTGCACCAGCATTTTCTTTCTTCTCCCAGGCACTCAGCAGTCAGTTTTTTTTTCTTATTTACTTGTATTTTTTTTAATACTTATTTCATAATACTCATAATAGGGCTCCAGAGGCATAGCTGCAGAGGGAAGCCCTGATGCCATAAGCTGCTTGTCCTTCCAGAACACAGGGTAAAAAAGTGGAAACAGCAAAAGGAGGGGGAAATAAAGTGCAATCAGAAAAGAATCACAATTTTAAAGCATAAACATATAATATTAATCTCAAATGTCCATTGCCTTTTAGCATGTATATTCAAAGTGCTCATGTGCTTCAAATTTAATCCGTGCTGAATAACCATGACTTATCACCGCTTCTTGTGCCACCACCACCTTTTAAAATGGTCACTCACCAGAGCCTAGAAAAAGTTATGCCTTTGGTTCATATAGGGATAACCACTCCATTATCTTGGATTCCTCCAGTTAGTTAGCCACTAGACGTTCCTTAATCCTCTATGCCCAACATTGGTATCTCATAAAAATTAAATGTTTATCATTGTGCAGTATGTTTATAAAAGCAATTTATTTGTAGCCAGTAAAAACATATAAACAATGCTCACTCACATTTTATAGTGCCTTAGAGCGGCGCTACTTCGTTCCTCGTTCCTGTAATTCTCGGGTTAGTGACAGCAAGTGACGTTCGTAATTACCGGAGGCTTCTGGGTAATTACGAATGTCACTTCCTTTCACTAACCCAAACCAAAACAAGGCTTGGAGTGCAAGCCGGGAATGAGGAACGAAGCAACAGAGCCCCATAATAGAATGCTGGATAGACTCAGTGCCGGTCTAAGGTACTATAAAATGTGAGTGAGCATTGTTTATATAAAATTTTACTAAAAACATCAGCACACATTTTTGAGAATATATATATATATATATACTGTATTCAGTTTAGCTGGATCTGTTCTTGTTACTCTCTTCCTACTGACAGGCAGGCAGGTGTTGTTACAGCTGCCTGAAGAAAATTGCTGGTGTTCTTCTGATGCTATTAGTACCACAGTCCGGCAGCTACAGTATTTACAGTTAGTGTAGTGCGTCCTCTGCACAGTGTTCAGCTAAAGCTACCTGTAGAAGATTGGTGGTGTTTTTCTGATCCTATCACTACCGCAGGCAGCTACATTATTTACAAGTTAGTGTAGTGCAACCTCTGCACAGTGTTCAGGTAAAGCTATGAGTTAGTGTAGTGCGACCTCTGCACAGTGTTCAGCTAAAGCTACGAGTTAGTGTAGTGCGACCTCTGCACAGTGTTCAGCTAAAGCTACGAGTTAGTGTAGTGCAACCTCTGCACAGTGTTCAGCTAAAGCTACGAGTTAGTGTAGTGCGACCTCTGCACAGTGTTCAGCTAAAGCTACAAGTTAGTGTAGTGCGACCTCTGCACAGTGTTCAGCTAAAGCTACAAGTTAGTGAAGTGCGACCTCTGCACAGTGTTCAGCTAAAGCTACGAGTTAGTGTAGTGAGACCTCTGCACAGTGTTCAGCTAAAGCTACGAGTTAGTGTAGTGCAACCTCTGCACAGTGTTCAGCTAAAGCTACGGGTTAGTGTAGTGCGACCTCTGCACAGTGTTCAGCTAAAGCTACAAGTTAGTGTAGTGCAACCTCTGCACAGTGTTCAGCTAAAGCTACAATTTAGTGAAGTGCGACCTCTGCACAGTGTTCAGCTAAAGCTACAAGTTAGTGTAGTGCAACCTCTGCACAGTGTTCAGCTAAAGCTACCTGTAGAAGATTGGTGGTGTTTTTCTGATCCTATCACTACCGCAGGCAGCTACATTATTTACAAGTTAGTGTAGTGTGTCCTCTGCACAGTGTTCAGCTAAAGCTTCAAGTTAGTGTAGTGCGACCTCTGCACAGTGTTCAGCTAAAGCTACAAGTTAGTGTAGTGCGACCTCTGCACAGTGTTCAGCTAAAGCTACCTGTAGAAGATTGGTGGTGTTTTTCTGATCCTTTCACTACCGCAGACAGCTACATTATTTACATGTCAGTGTAGTGTGACCTCTGCACAGTGTTCAGCTAAAGCTACCTGTAGAAGGTTGGTGGTGTTTTCCTGATCCTATCACTACCGCAGGCAGCTACATTATTTAAACGTTAGTGTAGTGCGACCTCTGCACAGTGTTCAGCTAAAGCTACAAGTTAGTGTAGTGCGACCTCTGCACAGTGTTCAGCTAAAGCTACCTGTAGAAGATTGGTGGTGTTTTTCTGATCCTTTCACTACCGCAGACAGCTACATTATTTACATGTCAGTGTAGTGTGACCTCTGCACAGTGTTCAGCTAAAGCTACCTGTAGAAAGTTGGTGGTGTTTTCCTGATCCTATTACTACTGCAGGCAGCTACATTATTTAAACGTTAGTGTAGTGCGACCTCTGCACAGTGTTCAGCTAAAGATACAAGTTAGTGTAGTGCGACCTCTGCACAGTGTTCAGCTAAAGCTACAAGTTAGTGTAGTGTGACCTCTGCACAGTGTTCAGCTAAAGATACAAGTTAGTGTAGTGCGACCTCTGCACAGTGTTCAGCTAAAGCTACCTTTAGAAGGTTGGTGGTATTTTCCTGATCCTATCACTACCGCAGGCAGCTACATTATTTAAACGTTAGTGTAGTGCATCCTCTGCACAGTGTTCAGCTAAAGCTACAAGTTAGTGTAGTGCGACCTCTGCACAGTGTTCAGCTAAAGCTACGAGTTAGTGTAGTGCAACCTCTGCACAGTGTTTAGCTAAAGCTACGAGCTAGTGTAGTGCGACCTCTGCACAGTGTTCAGCTAAAGCTACAAGTTAGTGTAGTGCGACCTCTGCACAGTGTTCAGCTAAAGCTACAAGTTAGTGTAGTGCGACCTCTGCACAGTGTTCAGCTAAAGCTATGAGTTAGTGTAGTGCGACCTCTGCACAGTGTTCAGCTAAAGCTACGAGTTAGTGTAGTGCAACCTCTGCACAGTGTTCAGCTAAAGCTATGAGTTAGTGTAGTGTGACCTCTGCACAGTGTTTAGCTAAAGCTACGAGTTAGTGTAGTGCGACCTCTGCACAGTGTTCAGCTAAAGCTACAAGTTAGTGCAGTGTGACCTTTGCACAGTGTTCAGCTAAAGCTATGAGTTAGTGTATTGCGACCTCTGCACAGTGTTCAGCTAAAGCTACGAGTTAGTGTAGTGCAACCTCTGCACAGTGTTCAGCTAAAGCTACGAGTTAGTGTAGTGCGACCTCTACACAGTGTTCAGCTAAAGCTACAAGTTAGTGCAGTGCGACCTCTGCACAGTGTTCAGCTAAAGCTACAAGTAAGTGTAGTGCAACCTCTGCATAGTGTTCAGCTAAAGCTATGAGTTAGTGTAGTGCGACCTCTGCACGGTATACAGCTAAAGCTACCTGTAGAAGATTGGTGGTGTTTTTCTGATCCTATCACTACCGCAGGCAGCTACATTATTTACACGTCAGTGTAGTGTGACCTCAGCACATTGTTCAGCTAAAGCTACAAGTTAGTGTAGAGCGACCTCTGCAGTGTTCAGCTAAAGCTACAAGTTAGTGTAGAGCGACCTCTGCACAGTGTTCAGTTAAAGCTACCTGTAGAAGATTGGTGGTGTTTTTCTGATCCTATCACTACCGCAGGCAGCTACATTATTTACACGTCAGTGTAGTGTGACCTCAGCACATTGTTCAGCTAAAGCTACCTGTAGAAAGTTGGTGGTGTTTTCCTGATCCTATCACTACCGCAGGCAGCTACATTATTTAAACATTAGTGTAGTGCGACCTCTGCACAGTGTTCAGCTAAAGATACAGGTTAGTGTAGTGCGACCTCTGCACAGTGTTCAGCTAAAGCTACAAGTTAGTGTAGTGCGACCTCTGCACAGTGTTCAGCTAAAGCTACCTGTAGAAGGTTGGTGGTATTTTCCTGATCCTATCACTACCGCAGGCAGCTACATTATTTAAACGTTAGTGTAGTGCGTCCTCTGCACAGTGTTCAGCTAAAGCTACAAGTTAGTGTAGAGCGACCTCTGCAGTGTTCAGCTAAAGCTACAAGTTAGTGTAGAGCGACCTCTGCACAGTGTTCAGCTAAAGCTACCTGTAGAAGATTGGTGGTGTTTTTCTGATCCTATCACTACCGCAGGCAGCTACATTATTTACACGTTAGTGTAGTGTGACCTCAGCACATTGTTCAGCTAAAGCTACCTGTAAAAGGTTGGTGGTGTTTTCCTGATCCTATCACTACCGCAGGCAGCTACATTATTTAAATGTTAGTGTAGTGCGTCCTCTGCACAGTGTTCAGCTAAAGCTACCTGTAGAAAGTTGCTGGTGTTTTCCTGATCCTATCACTACCGCAGGCAGCTACATTATTTAAACGTTAGTGTAGTGCGACCTCTGCACAGTGTTCAGCTAAAGATACAGGTTAGTGTAGTGCGACCTCTGCACAGTGTTCAGCTAAAGCTACAAGTTAGTGTAGTGCGACCTCTGCACAGTGTTCAGCTAAAGCTACCTGTAGAAGGTTGGTGGTATTTTCCTGATCCTATCACTACCGCAGGCAGCTACATTATTTAAACGTTAGTGTAGTGCGTCCTCTGCACAGTGTTCAGCTAAAGCTACGAGTTAGTGTAGTGCAACCTCTGCACAGTGTTCAGCTAAAACTACCTATAGAAGATTGGTGGTGTTCTCACAATAATAATAATACAGGCAGGCAGTTGATTTTGCTAGCTGCAGTATCAGTATATATATATATATATATATATCCCAGCTTAGTGCAGCTACATCTCACTGCAGGCCATTAGTATGTCTGGAAGGCCAACAAGGAGAGGCAGACAGTCACAAGCCAATAAATGAGGGCAAGCAGGCTCTGTGTCTAGAGGTAACAATGCTGGTCGTGGACACGGTGCATTCTCATCAGCACGTAGTCGTGGGACACGCTTGGCCTTTTTTTCAGCAGCTGGCCGTGTTGAGCCGCAACATGCAGAAGACTCGGTCGAGTGGATGACCAAGCCGTCCTCATCCTCCTCATCCTCTCTCACCCATGCTCAGGGTACTATGTCTGGCAAAGCATCTGCCAACCCGGCCTCTTCCCTCGGCCACAGTGGGACTACAGTGTTGGGTACATGCTCCAGGAGGATGCTCAGCGTTTTGAAGGCTCCGATGATGGTACTCAGCTAGAGGAAGGCAGTAACGTGAGCCCAGACAGAGGGGGTGCCCAAGAAGGACAGCAATCTGGCAGTCATGTTGCCCCTGCTGCAGCATACTGCCAGGTTTGCTCCAGTGATGAGGAGGGAGGGGATGATGAGGTCACTGACTCCATGTGGGTGCCTGATAGGAGAGAGGAGAAGGAGGCACATCACCAACAAGGCAAGATGCCCTCCAGGATCCAGCTTAAAGGCAGCACACTGTCATGAACAGGTGTGACCAGGACCGTGTGATCTGCGACAGAGGGCACCAAAACGTATATAAGTGAAAATATAATAATTTATTAAAGTAAGTGAATAATATAGAACAACCACCTCCAATATGACACAGTGCAATAACCAACCAACAGACAGAGATCCACAAATAACAACAGACAGATAATTACAATAAATGGGAAATACCAGGATCATAAACAATAGCCAGGCCAGGGTCATACACAGCAGATCAGCAGATGAACAGGGGATGTTCCAGAGACATAAACTTAAGCCAGGCCAAGGTCATACACAGGGAGATCAGAAGATGTGGTAAGGAACACAGGACAAGGAGAGGATGGATGGATCAGACAGCAGGCAGGGATGCAAGGTAACAGGTGGGACAGGATAGGGATCGGGAGAGGGAGACAGGATCAGATACATGGGTCACAGGTTCAGGGCACAGGAACAGGTTCAGAATCAGGATCAGATCACAAGCTAGCAAGTGTCAGGGGATGTTATACACAACATCCAATGCAGGTGATCAGATCGCTGGGCTGCACCAAGGAATCAGGGACAAACGAGTAAATGAATAAGAAGGTAAGTTTATTGTTAATGATAAAGACACACGTGAAATCAAGACAGCAAGCCAAAAACAAGTAAATGGTGAAAACACAGCAAACCCCCAAACCCACCTAACTATCTATCTAACTAATATAATACACGAGCAAGGAAACCAACATGAAATAAAAAATAAGGCATGAGCCAAAGCGACAAGGGAACAGAAACCAGGAATAATGAAGCAGACCAAGGAGCAGGGAACAGGAAACAGGGTTCAAGGTCAGGATACACAAACGGGGTTCAGGAACAAACAGGAACAGGCTGGAACAAGAGCAGGTACTGGCAAGGGCTTAGCAGAGGAATTCTGAAGCACTGAGGTTAGTTCAGGGTGGGTTTATATAGTCCAGCAAAACCATGACAGGTGTGCTTGATGACAAGTCTGCAGTCCATTCAGGGAGACCCCCGCTGGTGGCCACTGGAATTACACCCTTTTGGTGCTGAATGTAATAGTGCCACCAGCAGGAGAAACCGGAGATGACACCGTTCCTGATAGTTCCCCCTCCTAAAGGAGTGGCCTCCGGACACTCCATTCAGCCCTGGGTATGACAGTCTGAGTGGGTGCAGAAACACCTTAAAATGTTTCCCTACTGAGTCTGCGGACTTCTTCGCACTTCCAAGGCCAGAGTCTTTTAGTTCACTGGGGGGACATGCCATCAGAGTCTGAAAATAGGACACGTACCCCACCACCCGGGTCAGGAAGTTTGGATCTGTAGATGAAAATTAGCAGGGTAACCGGAAAGAAACCATCGGAGGCAGACCACACAGGAGCATTACATTCAAGCCAGGCGACAGACAGGATTGACCCAGCGGCAAGATGGCCATCAGTCAGAAACAGTTTTAGCAGGCACCATGTCATCAGGCTGAGCAGAAAGCAGAGGTACATCACGCTGGGCAGTGGCACATCCGCATCGAGCTGGAGAGCAGGCAAAAGCATATCAAGCTGGGCAGCAGGCAAAAGCACATCGAGCTGGGCAGCAGGCATTTGCACCTCAAGCTGGGCAGCAGGCATGGGCACCTCAAGCTGGGCAGCAGGCATGGGCACCTCAAGCTGGGCAGCAGGCATGGGCACCTCAAGCTGGGCAGCAGGCATGGGCACCTCATGCTGGGCAGCAGGCTCATCAAGCTGGAGAGAAGACACTGGTACTTCCGGCTGGAACACTGGCACCTCAGGCTGGAGGGCTGACACCGAGACATCAGGCTGGAGGGCTGGCACCAAGACATCAGGCTGGAGGGCTGGCACTGAGACATCAGGCTGGAGGGCAGGCACCGAGACATCAGGCTGGAGGGCAGGCACGAGACATCAGGCTGGAGGGCAGGCACCGAGACATCAGGCTAGAGGGCAGGCACCAAGACATCAGGCTGGAGGGCAGGCACCGAGACATCAGGCTGGAGGGCTGGCACCGAGACATCAGGCTGGAGGGCTGGCACCGAGACATCAGGCTGGGGGGCTGGCACCGAGACATCAGACCAGGCGGCAGGTACTGGAACTTCAGACTGGGCAGTAGGCACATCAGGCAGAACAGCAGGCACATCGGACTGGATAGCAGGTACTGGAACTTCAAACCGGGCAGCCGGCACTGGAACTTTAGACTGGGCAGCAAGCACAGACACTGGCACATCAGGCAGAACAGCAGGTGCTGGCACAACAGGCAGAACAGCAGGTGCATCGAACTGGATAGCAGGTACTGGAACTTCAAACTGGTCAGCCGGTACTGGAACTTCAGATTGGACAGTGGGCACAGGTGCTGGCACATCAGGCAGAACAGCGGGTACTGGCACAACAGGCTGAACAGCAGGTACATTGGACTGGATAGCAGGTACTGGAACTTCAAACCGGGCAGCTGGTACTAGAACTTCAGACTGGACAGTGGGCACAGGTGCTGGCACATCAGGCAGAACAGCAGGTACTGGCACAACAGGCATATCGGACTGGATAGCAGGTACTGGAACTGCAAACCGGGCAGCTGGTACTGGATCTTCAGACTGGACAGTGGGCACAGATGCTGGCACATCAGGCAGAACAGCAGGTGCATCGGACTGGATAGCAGGTACTGGAACTCCAAACCGGGCAGCTGGTACTGGAACTTCAGACTGGACAGTGGGCACAGGTGCTGGCACATCAGGCAGAACAGCAGGTACTGGCACAACAGGCTGAACAGCAGGTACATCGGACTGGATAGCAGGTACTGGGACTTCAAACCGGGCAGCTGGTACTGGAACTTCAGACTGGACAGTGAGCACAGGTGCTGGCACATCAGGCAAAATAGCAGGTACTGGCACAATAGGCTGAACAGCAGGTACATCGGACTGGATAGTAGGTACTGGAACTTCAAACCGGGCAGCTGGTCCTGGAACTTCAGACTGGGCAGCAAGCACAGACACTGGCACATCAGGCAGAACAGCAGGTGCTGGCACAACAGGCAGAACAGCGGGTACTGGCACAAAAGCAGGCATCGGAACATCAGGCTGGGCGGCATACAGGAACACATCAGGCTGGAACAGATCAGCTGGTGGGGAGGCAGGATTGGATACTGGCATGATGGTAAGGGTTGGAAAAAACTTCCGCTTCTTTTTGGTTTTAGCCACTGGGGATCTATAAGTGGGTACAGGGCTGTAGGTAGTGAATGCAGCTGGTAGAAGCGAAGAGTGAAAGGATGGCAAAACAGAGGGAGTAGGTTTTGAAGGGAGATTTAGTGGAGCTGATGGAGGCAGTTGAGAAGCAGCAGGGCAGTTAAAGGCAGGGTAGGTGCAGCAGGAGGAAACAGGGTACTGGTATTTCATTGGCAGAGAGGTATATTCGGAGCTAAGAGAAGCTGAATGCGACAGACTTGACCAGGCCTGTATTAATGATTGCACTGAATCAGGTTTGCACTTGGCTTGTCTGACCAGAGACTGCACTGATTCAATGCATTTTGCAAGCACCTGCTGAGGACAAGCTGAATATTGTTCAAAAAAGAATGCTGAGTCATCCTCCAACAGCCAAACTAAAGATTCTACCTGAGCTGCACTAAAAGGGGGTGTATAGTCATCACCTCCCTCAGCGACATCAGACAGGGCCAACTCAGTACAAATCCAAATTAATGGTTGCACATCTTCAAACAAAAAACTGCCTTACTCAATAAAAACATGAGCTAGGCGGATGCATTCTAACAACTGTTCCCTAGTGTATTCAGCCAATGTCTGTTAACAAAAGTCTCTGTCATCAGTTGCCAGTAGCGATAAATACAAAATACTTTCAAAATCCATCTTTCAACAATAGCTGGGACTCAGGCCCCAATTCCCAGGTGCAACCGATCTGATTGTATGGCTTCAGAATTCTGTCAGGGGATGTTATAGACAACATCCAATGCAGGTGATCAGATCGCTGGGCTGCACCAAGGAATCAGGGACAAACGAGTAAATGAATAAGAAGGTAAGTTTATTGTTAATGATAAAGACACACGTGAAATCAAGACAGCAAGCCAAAAACAAGTAAATGGTGAAAATACAGCAAACCCCCAAAAGCACCTAACTATCTATCTAACTAATATAATACACGAGCAAGGAAACCAACATGAAATAAAAAATAAGGCATGAGCCAAAGCGACAAGGGAACAGAAACCAGGAATAATGAAGCAGACCAAGGAGCAGGGGACAGGAAACAGGGTTCAAGGTCAGGATACACAAACGGGGTTCAGGAACAAACAGGAACAGGCTGGAACAAGAGCAGGTACTGGCAGGGACAAGGCTTAGCAGAGGAATTCTGAAGCACTGAGGTTAGTTCAGGGCGGGTTTATATAGTCCAGCAAAACCATGACAGGTGTGCTTGATGACAAGTCTGCAGTCCAGGCAGGGAGACCCCTGCTGGTGGCCACTGGAATTACACCCTTTTGGTGCTGAATGTAATAGTGCCACCAGCAGGAGAAACCGGAGATGACACCGTTCCTGACAGCAAGTCAGGGCGCAAGGAAGAAACCAAGGCAAACATGTGAGTGCTTGCCGGGTATTTATAGGCCTGTGATTGGCCTCAAGTGACACCTGATTGTAGGAGGTACTGTCTGCTCCACACTGCCAGGATCCATCCGCTGGTGGACGCCAGTACTGCGGCCCAAAGATGACATAACATCAGCAGGGAAAAGCTCTCCTGACAGTTCCAAACTGCCAGGAGACACCTGCTGGTGGACCTCAGTACTGCATGCCAAATGACAGATATTACCAGTGGATGGAACATTTTCTGACAGTACCCCCCCTCAAAGGAGCGGCCCCCGAATGCTCCAACTGGTTGTAATTGTCCATAGTCTATGGCATCAAGCAGAACAACAGATGGGGGTACGTCAGGCTGGGCAACAGGCACTTCAGGGCAGACAGCGGGCACATCAGGGCAGACGGCGGGGTCTGGGTCATCGAGCTGGACAGCAGGCTCCGCGTTGTCGAGCTGGGCAGCAGGCTCTGGGTCGTCGAGCTAGGTAGCAGGCTCCGGGTCGTCGAGCTGGGCAGCAGGCTCCGGGTCGCTGAGCTGGGCAGCAGGCTCTGGAACATTAGGCCGAACAGCGAGCACCGTAAGGGCAGGCTGGATCACAGGCACTGGATCAGCAAGCTGGGTAATGGGCCCCGGCCCAGTGGGCTGGGTCAGCGAGCTGGACACCGGGCACTGGTCCGGCAAGCTGAATAACGGGTACTGGCTTAATAGGCCGAGTGATGGACTCTGGTTTAGCAGACTGGATAACGGGCACCGGTTCAGCAGACTGGGTGACGGACACCGGTTCAGCAAGCTGAGACACGGGCACCGAAACTTCAGGCTGAGACACGGGCACCGAAACTTCAGGCTGAGATACTAATTTCAAGACATCAGGCTGGAAGGCAGGCAACGAGACACCAGGCTGGAAAGCAAGCACCGAGACATCAGGCTGGAAGGTGGGCACATCAGACTGGGAATCGGGCACATCAGACTGGGAAGCGGGAACATCAGACTGGGAAGCGGGTACAGAGACATCAGACCAGGCAGCAGGTACTGGAACTTCAGACTGGGCATCAGACACAGACGCTGGCACATCAGGCAGAACAGCAGGTGCTGGCACAACAGGCTGAACAACGGGTGCATCGGACTGGATAGCAGGTACTGGAACTTTAAACCGGGCAGCAGGCACAGTTGCTGGCACAACAGGCAGAACAGCAGGTACTGGCACAACAGGCTGAACAGCAGATTCATCGGACTGGGCAGTAGTCACTGAAGTGTCAGACTGGAACATGGACACTGGGATGTCAGGCTGAGCAGCAGGCACTGAGACCTCAAACTGGACAGTGGGCACAGGCATTGGTACAACAGGCTGAGTAGCAGACACTGGCACATCAGGCTGGGCATCAGACGGTGGCACATCAGGCTGGGCAGCAGACAGGAGCACATCAGGCTGGGCAGCGGATGGTGGCACATCAGGCTGGGCAGCAGACAGTGGTACATCAGGCTGGGCAGCAGATGGTGGCACATCAGGCTGGGCAGCAGATGGTGGAACATCAGGCTGGGCAGCAGATGGTGGAACATCAGGCTGGGCAGCAGACGGTGGAACATCAGGCTGGGCAGCAGACGGGAACACATCAGGCTGTGCAGCGGACAGGAACACATCAGGCTGGGCAGCGGACAGGAACACATCAGGCTGGGCAGCGGACAGGAACACGTCAGGCTGGGCAGCAGACAGGAACACATCAGGCTGGGCAGCGGACAGGAACACGTCAGGCTGGGCAGCGGACAGGAACACATCAGGCTGAGACACTGGCTGCATAGCAGGTAGAGCTTTTGCAGAATCAGATGGGTTATCAGGTTCAGCTTGCATGCAAGCAGACTGGAGCAGGTTGTTTGGTGTGGAGGCAGGTTGGGTTACTGGCAGAATCGTGTGGGTTGGAAAGAACTTCCGTTTCTTCTTTGGCTTAACTGCTGGAGATCTGTAGGTGACTCTAGGACTGTAGGTAGGAGGTGAGGCGTACTGAAGAGAAGGGCTGGGATATGGCAAGGAAGAGGGAACAGTGGCCTGAGGCAGTTCTTGTGGGGAAGTTGTAGGTAGCAGAGAAGAGGCAGGCAGGTTAAAGGCAGGATAAGTGCAGCGGGTAGAGGCAGGATATTGATATTTGGTGGGAAGCAGGGTATATTGGGCTGAAACGGAGGTTGCCATGGGTGAAGGGGAAAAATACTCTTGGGCAGGCAGGTGTCTAATAGCAGGTCCGGGTTGTGAAGAGCTGACCGAGGCTGGAAATAATAAGTCTAACCATGCCTGTAGTACAGGTTGAACAAACGTGGGTTCACATACTGCCTGTCTAACCAGGGACTGCACCAAATCTATACAATTCACTAGCACCTGTTTAGGGCAAGCTGAATAATGCTCCAGAAAGTATACAGCATCATCCTCCAACAGCCATACCAGAGACTCCACCTGATCACTACTGAAGGGGGAGAAAAATCGTCACTTCCTTTAGGACTGCTAGACAAGGCTAGCTCAGTACACACCTGTATCAGGGGCTGAATGTTTTTAAACAGTAATCTACCCTGATCAACCAGAGAATGGGCCAGACGGATACACTCCAGGAGCTGATCCCTGGCCCACTCTTTCAATACCAGACGACAGTAATTGTTATCCTCCAACACCAGTGAGGCAAGGAGAACAACTGTTTCTGATTGCATTTTAGTAGCAGTAACAGCACTACAATGGTTCCTCCGCGCAGTCACTTCTGCTCAGAGATGGCCTTGGTTTACTGTCATGAACAGGTGTGACCAGAACCGTGTGATCTGCAACAGAGGACACCAAAATGTATATAAGTGAAAATATAATAATTTATTAAAGTAAGTGAATAATATAGTACAACCACCTCCAATATGACACAGTGCAATAACCAACTTAACAGACAGAGATCCACAAATAACAACAGACAGATAAGTACAATAAATGGGAAATACCAGGATCATAAACAATAGCCAGGCCAGGGTCATACACAGCAGATCAGCAGATGAACAGGGGATGTTCCAGAGACATAATCGTAAGCCAGGCCAAGGTCATACACAGGGAGATCAGCAGATGGGGTAAGGAACACAGGACAGGGAGAGGATGGATGGGTCAGACTGCAGGCAGGGATGCAAGGTAACAGGTGGGACAGGATAGGGATCGGGACAGGGAGACAGGATCAGATACATGGGTCACAGGTTCAGGGCACAGAAACAGGTTCAGAATCAGGATCTGATCACAAGCTAGCAAGTCAGGGCGCAAGGAAGAAACCAAGGCAAACATGTGAGTGCTTGCCGGGTATTTATAGGCCTGTGATTGGCCTCAAGTGACACCTGATTGTAGGAGGTACTGTCTGCTCCACACTGCCAGGATCCATCCGCTGGTGGACGCCAGTACTGCGGCCCAAAGATGACATAACATCAGCAGGGAAAAGCTCTCCTGACAGTTCCAAACTGCCAGGAGACACCTACTGGTGGAACTCAGTACTGCATGCCAAATGACAGATATTACCAGCGGATGGAACATTTCCTGACACACACGGACTACATCACACCGTAAAGCTCCGCATGTGCAGGGCGCTGCTGTCTCTGCGCATTATTCCAAAAGTTCTTTGGTGTGGGCCTTTTTTGAGACGAGTGCATCAGATCCCACCACTGCTATTTGCAACATATGTCTCAAGCATATCTCGCGTGGCCAAAACATCTCCCGCTTGGGCACCACATGCTTGACCAGACATATGTTGACCTGCCATGCAGTTCATTAGCATGCATACCTAAAAGACTGACACCAAAGAACCAAAGACTCCTCTGCTTGCTCCTCATCAGCTGAGATCTCCAACCCCACTATACCTTCAGTCCGCTCTGAGACCTGCACTGAGAGGAATGAAGGTGTAGAATTAGGTGTGTCACAGCCAAGTACTTGTGGGCAATCTGCTATCAGTACACCGACGTCAGATTGTACCAGGCAAATTTCCCTGCCCCAGCTGCTGCAATGCCGAAAGAAGGTTGCTCCCAGCCATCCACATGCCTAGCGGTTGAATGCTAGCTTGCCAAAATTGCTAGCACTTCAACTGCTACCTTTTCAGTTGATAGACTCTGCCCTTCCGTGAGTTTGTGGAATGTGTGGTTCCTCAGTGGCAGGTACCCAAATGCCACTTTTTCTCATGGAAGGCAATTCCGGCTCTCTACCGGCATGTGGAAGGCAATGTCCATGCCTCGCTGGACAGGGCAGTCAGCGGTAAGGTGCATATTACCACTGACTCATGGTCCAGCAGGCATGGACAGGGACGTTACCTAAGTTTCACGGTGCATTGGGTGACTCTGCTGGCAGCTGGGAAGGATGCAGGACAAGGTGCAGTAGTGTTGGAGGTTGTTCCACCACCACGCCTCCAAAATGTTACTATTGGTGATTCTGCCACACCTCTCTCCTCCACTCCCTCCTCTTCTTCTTCCTCCATGGCCTCTTCCTGTGCTTTGTCCTCAGAACCAGCGGTGCTCCGTAGGCGTTCAAGAGGCTACGCATCTACGCAGGCCAAAAGATGCCATGCGGTGCTTGAGCTGGTGTGCTTGGGGGACAGGAGCCACACTGGGGCAGAGGTTCTGTCAGCTCTGCAGGGGCAGGTTCAGAGGTGGTTGACGCCACGCCAACTTAAGGCAGGAATGGTGGTTTGCGACAATGGCACCGACCTCCTCTCCGCCCTCCGACAGGGACAAATGACCCATGTGCCCTGTTTGGCTCACGTCCTTAACTTGGTGGTGCAGCGGTTCTTGGGCAGGTACCCGGGCTTACAGGATGTCCTGAGGCAGGCCAGGAAAGTCTGTGTGCATTTCTGACGGTCATATAATGACTGTGCTCGGCTAGCTGACCTCCAAAAGGAATTTAACCTGCCCAAGAACCGCCTAATCTGTGACATGCCCACCAGGTGGAACTCAACGTTGGCCATGCTGCAGTGGCTGCACACGCAGCAGAGGGCCATCAATAAGTACCTGTGGGACTATGAAACCAGGACAGGGTCAGGAGAGCTTGGTTTTTTTTCCCCACGCCAGTGCACCATGATCAGGGATGCATGCACTGTCCTGTCACCATTTGAGGAGGCCACGAGGATGGTGAGCAGTGACAATGCATGCATCAGTGACACTGTCCCCCTTGTCCACCTGTTGGAGCACACACTGCGTGGAATAATGGACAGGGCACTTGATGCAGAACAGAGGCAGGAAGAGGAGGACTTCCTTAGCTCTCAAGGCCCCCTTTATCCAGACAATGTTCCTGTGTGCCCGCCGATCACACAGGAAGAGAACAAGGAGGAGAAGGAGGAGGAAGAGGAGGATTGTGTCAGCATGGAGGTGGAGCCTGGCACTCAGCATCAGCAGGAGTCTTTAAGGGATCATTTACAGTCCCAAGAAACCCATGGACTTGTACTTGGCTGGGAGGAGGTGGCTGCAGATCATGTCGTCCTTAGTGACCCACATTCAGTGCTGCTGGAGGTTTTGTAACCGATCACAGGGTGCGCCTGTCCACCAACTCGGTCTATCGACTGACCTTCATAAAAATGAATTATTCTTGGACAAACCACCAGCTACCAAGCACCTGATGCTGATGTAACTGAATATTTTTTTTTGAAATGTCAGATCCCTTCAAGACTGCATATGCTGATGCTGAGTGACTATTATGTTATGCTGAGTGACTATCCTCTTCCTCCTCAATGATCATGCTAATAGCTTGTAAGAATATTTTTGGTTCTGGGCGCCGCCACCAGTGGCTAAGGCCCAATTTTTCAGCCCCTGTTTAACAGGGGCGTGTAATTACAATTTTTGATGCAATATTTTGCAAGGAGGGTTCATTGCTGCACTCAACTAGAGTATTTGTGAGGGGTTGCAGTGTTGTGGCACCAGCACCAGTGCCTAAGGCCCAATTTTTCAGCCCCTGTTTAACAGGGGCGTGTAATTACAATTTTTGATTCAATACTTTGCAGCAGGGCTCGTTCCTGCGCTCCAACTAGAGTATCTGTGAGGGGTTGCAGTGTTGTGGCACCAGTGCCTAAGGCCCAATTTTTCTGCCCCTGTTCAACAGGGACATGTAATTACAATTCTTGATCTAATATTTCACAGCAGGGCCCATTTCTGCACCCACCAAGAGTAACTGTGAGGACTTATAGTGTTGTGGCACCAGCACCACCACCACCAAAGGCCCAATTTTTCTGACCCTGTTCAATAGGGGCATGTAATTAAAATTCTTGATCTAATATTTCACAGCAGAGCCCGGTCCTGCGCCCACCAAGAGTAACTGTGAGGGCTTACAGTGTTGTGGCAACACCAACACCTAAGGCCCCAATTTCTGCAGAGTATATAAGGCAGGCCCCTACTTTCAAACATCCAACTCCTACTTGGAAAACGGAAGGAGACAACAGGAAGTGAGATGAAATCTACCCCTAGGAAGGGAAATTCTCTCCTGTAAGAGTTATGCCCCGTACACACGGTCGGATTTTCCGAGGGAAAATGTGTGATAGGACCTTGTTGTCGGAAATTCTGACCATGTGTAGGGTCCATCACACATTTTCCATCAGATTTTCCGACACACAAAGTTTGATAGCAGGCTATAAAATTTTCCGACAACAAAATCCGTTGTCGGAATTTCCGATCGTGTGTACACAAATCCGACGCACAAAGTGCCACGCATGCTCAGAATAAATAAAGAGATGAAAGCTATTGGCTACTGCACCGTTTATAGTCCCGATGTACGTGTTTTACGTCACCGCGTTCAGAACGATCGGATTTTCCGAAAACTTTGTGTGACCGTGTGTATGCAAGACAAGTTTGAGCCAACATCCGTCGGAAAAAATCCTAGGATTTTGTTGTCGGAATGTCCGATCAATGTCCAACCGTGTGTATGGGGCATTAATATGGGAAAAACATGTCTCCTTTCCACTGATGCTTTATCACCAATCCTTGTTTCACTAAAAACCCCAAATTGTCAAAAAACCTTTGTCATTGGGACAGAAAGTGAGGTAAAATCTTCTGAAGAGGTGCACAGACAGCAAAACAAATGTCACAGTGGTGATAACCCTTCCCTATGTTTTCCAAAAAGCTTCAAAATCGATTTTTTGGCTGGAGCTACACTTTAAAAATGTACCACTTCAAAATTACAAACAGATTCTACTTAACAACAAACCTACAGTCCCTGTCTTGTTTGCACCACCTGTATACTGCTGTTCAGAGGGCCTGGGGCCCCACGCCTTTCCTTTTTTTAATTTGGGTGCGGGGTTCCCCTTGATATCCATACAAGACCCATAGGGCCTGGTAATGGACTGGGGGGGTACCCATGCCATTTGTCTCACTGATTTTCATCCATATTACCGGGACCGGACATTACATTAAAGCCGTAAGCAGTTTTAAATGACTTTTATTCATTTAAAAATGTCATTTTGTGCAGGGACTGTTCTAAGCACAGGAAACACGCGTCACTTTACAGGCATACTATAGACACCCCCCAGGTACGATTTTTAAAGGAATATTTCACTTTTTTTTTCACTTTAAGCATCATTAAAATCACTGCTCCCGACGGCCGTTTTTAAAACAATTTTTGCATTGATACATGTCCCCTGGGGCAGGACCCGGGTCCCCAAACCCTTTTTAGGACAATACCATGCAAATTAGCCTTTAAAATTAGCACTTTTGATTTCGAACGTTCGAGTCCCATAGACTTCAATGGGGTTCTAAAGTTTGCGCAAATTTTCGGTCCGTTAGAAGGTTCTGGTGCAAACCGAACTGGGGGGTGTTCGGCTCATCCCTTATCTAGAGTGGCAAATTTCTGCTTTTAATAAAGTGCCTTGAAAACCCAGTGCTTTTTGTCTACTTTAAGATGTAAATCTCAAAGTTCTATTAAAAAAGGAAAAATTACCATTTACTTTTTTAGAGATGTAGCAGTTCTCTAAAGTTTGTGTTATAGATGTTTGATGACAATAAAGTGGATAAAGGTCCAGGGCTCGAGTCTTGCGGAATGCATTGGGAACGATGTTCCTATACTTTTTCTACAGCAGGAACGTCGTTCCCATTAGCAGCCATGTCCAGGGCCGACGACTGCAGTCAGGGTCGGCGCTGGGCTGGAGGGGACGGTAATATCCAGATCCCCATCCACTTGCTAGGGATTCGGATTCTAAAAATAGCTGTCCCCTCAGCAGGCAAACTAACACTTCCACGCTGCGCCCAGTAGGAGACACGGCGCAGCGTGTAAGTGTTAGCTTGCCTGCTTGTTTAGTAAGTTGCTGGGAGAGCAGAGCAGGAGATCACCTTGAAGCTCAGTGGGGCAGTGAACTTACCCCGCTGTCAGAAGGGATCCAAAGATGCAGAGCAGGACGGAGCAGTGGGCGGATCCCAGGTACATGCATCGAGGGGGCGGGTCCCGCTGTCAGGCAAGCTCAGGGAGGGCAGTGTGTGCGCCCTGATAAGTGGGGTGCAGAAGGCTTCCTGCTCTTTGCTGCAGCTGCTACCGCCACCGGTGATCCTAGTAGAGATCTTCTTGCTGCCCAAGACACAAGTTATTATCCTGGTCCTGAATGTCTGAAACTGATGCCATCTAACAGAGCTGCAGGACTGGTGAGATCTGGAGGGGATTGGTAACCCAAGGTGTGTGTGATGGGGCAGGAGGGCATTTGGAGGAGAGAGGCAGGCCCGGACTGGGACAAAAAATAGGCCCGGGCATTTTAGTCTGAGCAGCCAATTTGTCCATGGACCGGGGGGGGGGGGGGGGGGGATGTGTATCGGTCCTCCACGCTGTAATGTGCAGGAACACTGATATAAATATAAAGGGCACTGCACTGTAATGATTACCCCCCTTACATCAGAGTCCACACAGAGGTCCCTTACATCAGAGTCCGCACAGAGGTCCCTTACATCAGAGTCCGCACAGAGGTCCCTTACATCAGAGTCCGCACAGAGGTCCCTTACATCAGAGTCCGCACAGAGGTCCCTTACATCAGAGTCCGCACAGACCCCCCTTACATCAGAGTCCACACAGAGGTCCCTTACATCAGAGTCCGCACAGAGGTCCCTTACATCAGAGTCCGCACAGAGGTCCCTTACATCAGAGTCCGCACAGAGGTCCCTTACATCAGAGTCCGCACAGAGGTCCCTTACATCAGAGTCCGCACAGACCCCCCTTACATCAGAGTCCGCACAGACCCCCCTTACATCAGAGTCCGCACAGACCCCCCTTACATCAGAGTCCGCACAGACCCCCCTTACATCAGAGTCCGCACAGACCCCCCTTACATCAGAGTCCGCACAGACCCCCCTTACATCAGAGTCCGCACAGACCCCCCTTACATCAGAGTCCGCACAGACCCCCCTTACATCAGAGTCCGCACTGAGCCCCTTTACATCAGAGTCCGCACTGAGCCCCTTTACATCAGAGTCCGCACTGAGCCCCTTTACATCAGAGTCCGCACTGAGCCCCTTTACATCAGAGTCCGCACTGAGCCCCTTTACATCAGAGTCCGCACTGAGCCCCTTTACATCAGAGTCCGCACTGAGCCCCTTTACATCAGAGTCCGCACTGAGCCCCCTTACATCAGAGTCCGCACTGAGCCCCCTTACATCAGAGTCCGCACAGACCCCCCTTACATCAGAGTCCGCACAGACCCCCCTTACATCAGAGTCCGCACAGACCCCCCTTACATCAGAGTCCGCACAGACCCCCCTTACATCAGAGTCCGCACAGACCCCCCTTACATCAGAGTCCGCACAGACCCCCCTTACATCAGAGTCCGCACAGACCCCCCTTACATCAGAGTCCGCACAGACCCCCCTTACATCAGAGTCCGCACTGAGCCCCCCTTACATCAGAGTCCGCACTGAGCCCCCCTTACATCAGAGTCCGCACTGAGCCCCCTTACATCAGAGTCCGCACTGAGCCCCCTTACATCAGAGTCCGCACTGAGCCCCCTTACATCAGAGTCCGCACTGAGCCCCCTTACATCAGAGTCCGCACTGAGCCCCCTTACATCAGAGTCCGCACTGAGCCCCCTTACATCAGAGTCCGCACTGAGCCCCCTTACATCAGAGTCCGCACTGAGCCCCCTTACATCAGAGTCCGCACTGAGCCCCCTTACATCAGAGTCCGCACTGAGCCCCTTTACATCAGAGTCCGCACTGAGCCCCTTTACATCAGAGTCCGCACAGACCCCCCTTACATCAGAGTCCGCACAGACCCCCCTTACATCAGAGTCCGCACAGACCCCCCTTACATCAGAGTCCGCACAGACCCCCCTTACATCAGAGTCCGCACTGAGCCCCTTTACATCAGAGTCCGCACTGAGCCCCCTTACATCAGAGTCCGCACTGAGCCCCCTTACATCAGAGTCCGCACTGAGCCCCTTTACATCAGAGTCCGCACTGAGCCCCTTTACATCAGAGTCCGCACTGAGCCCCTTTACATCAGAGTCCGCACTGAGCCCCTTTACATCAGAGTCCGCACTGAGCCCCTTTACATCAGAGTCCGCACTGAGCCCCTTTACATCAGAGTCCGCACTGAGCCCCTTTACATCAGAGTCCGCACTGAGCCCCCTTACATCAGAGTCCGCACTGAGCCCCCACTTACTGTAAGGGGGAGCTCTGTGGACTCTAATGTAAAGGGGAACACTGATTTAAGGGGGTCTCTGCTCACCAAAGTCCCCCTCTTGTATCAGAGTCCACAGAACACCCCAAAATTAGTTTTATATACACAGCTTACTCACCCCAGGATGAGGCTCAGGAGCGGGCTGCCTGCAGCTTTTAAATCTTCCTTCCTTCATCCCAGGGATGTGTGCAGACACAGGGGGTGTGGGCGGGGCAGACGCAGGGGGTGTGGGCGGGGCAGACGCAGGGGGTGTGGGTGGGGCAGACGCAGGGGGTATGGGCGGAGCAGATAGAGTAGAGGGGCGGGAAGAGGAGGAGCAGTGAAACTGTCAGCGTTGGCTGAGCTGTGTGTGAGAGAGACACACAGCTCAGCCAATCAGCCGCTATTGTAGTTGCGCCGGAGCCCAGAGATGACACAGGCACGGCCGCATAGCGGTGGGTGAGCGGCGGCCATGGCCTGTGTTAACCCTGTCCAGGCCGCGGGCGCCGCTTACCTCCCGCTGTGCGGCCTGATCATCAACAGGCTATGGAGCTGGAGGTCCCAGCCCACCGGGCAAATGCCCGGTCTGCCCTATGGCCAGTCCGGGCCTGGAGAGAGGTAATCAGGATGGGGTATGATCAGGATGAAGGGATCTGTGGCTGTGATCAGAGGGGGTATCTGGATGTGTGTGATCAAGTTGGTAGCATGTGGACAGAGGAAGTTGAGCTAAGGTCGAACTATAGGCGGGCCTACATCTCATTGAAATGGATAAGTGGAAAAGATCTTCCCCCCCTTGCTGGACTTTTAATGGCCCTAGTGATTGAAAATAATTGATCACTGTGTGTACGCAACACAGTGTGAGAAGAGTATTTAGAAAAATATAATTTTATTTATACAAATATATAAAAAAAAGTAGATGTATATATGTAAACACAAATAATGGCTGATACAGGAACATCAATGTGGCATATCAATACCTGTTATACTGATAGGTCCCGGACTACCATAATAGAGCAGTGAAGTCCAGGGGCCACACCCAACAAGTGATTGTAGTTGGGAGGTGTGATCAGGTTGGGGGTATGTGGGGGGTGTGTGATCAGGTTGGGAGTGTGTGGGGTGTGTGATCCGGTTGGGGGTATGTGGGGGGTGTGATCGTAATGGGGCTATGTGGGAGGAGTGTGATCAGGTTGGGGGTATGTGATCAGATTGGGTTTATGTGGGAGGGTGTGATCGTAATGGGTTTATGTGGGGGGTGTAATCATAATGGGGATATGTGGGGGGTGTGATTGTAATGGGGGGTATGTGGGGGTGTGTGATCATAATGGGGATGTGTGATCAGATGGGGGTGTGATCATGGTTGGGGGGATGAGGGGGATGTAGTAAGGTTGGGGGTATGTGGGGGGTGTTATTGTAGATGGGGGTGTGATCAGGTTGGGGGTATGTGGAGGGGTGTTATCAGGGTGGCGGTATGTGGGGGGTGTGATCAGGTTGGGGGTGTGTGGCGGTGTGTGATCGCAATGGGGGTATGTGGGGCGGGGTGTGATCAGGGTGGCGGTATGTGAGGATGGTGGAATGTGTGGGTGTGCGATCGGGAGGATGGGATGCTAGATGAATGGGGGGGCAGCAAAATGCACTTTCGCCTAAGTAGACAAAAATCTAGTCTATGCTGAATGTCAGCTGCTCTGCCTCCAAAGTCTCCACGGCAGCGGCTGGGTGCACAGTAAACTGTGCTGCCTTTGTAGCTGCCTGTGCTGATCCTGCATTGCCATTCTATATCTCACAGGAGAGTTCAGAGTGGATAGCACAGGTCCCCAGGGTACTGAAGACCCCTTGTAAAATGACCAATCTCTCATTCCCTGATGTGCCCATGCTAGCAACCCCACCCCCTGATGTGCACACATACACACAGCATGGTGCTAGATAGGGGTGCGTGTGCAGCTGCAGCAGGTGAAAACTTCAATTGGAGGAGACAAGGGGCTGTAAATTTAGTGAGTCCACTGTCCAAACCCCCCCCTCAACTTGACAAATGTTTGCATACCTCTTTCTCTTCTGCTGCTCTGAGTGGCGGTTCACAATATGTGTGGCGGGAACTGCATGCGAGTTTGAACAGGAATGGCACCGCATTCCTGTTCAAATCACATGTGATTCTTTAGCTGTGCAAGTTGAGCCAATTTTCTGTATGGCTCAAATTGCACCGAATCCGCACCAAAATGGTGCAGGATCCTTTTTTTGGCCGCACCAGAATCAGATCGCTTGGGTTCAATCCAATTCTGCAAATCACACTGTGTTTTGCAAACCAATTTCGGGGTGTCGTTAACTTAATATTCACACTCACAGCAGTTTACTCACATGAACGGGATATATATATATATATATATATATATATATATATATATATATATATATATATATATATATATATATATATATATATATATATATATATATATATACACACATTTTTTTATTTTTGAGGTGGGGGAATCTTGGGAGAGTTCCCACACTTTTTTCCCCAGGACTTGACCCCTGGGGTACCCCACACAGTTTTTTTTACCAAGAGAAGGAAGCCATCTGGGATTTGTCAATAGTTTTTCTTTTCAAATTTCACTTTTGCAGATGTACATCCTATTGGTGGACCACTTAACATGCAGGTTTAGGCAAATCTAACCACTTCCCCGACCAGCTGCCGCAGTTTTACTGCGGCAGAATGGCACGGGAGGGCGAAGCAACATTATGTTACGTCGGGCGCACGGCCGCGACGATCGGATTTGTTTCAGAACCAATCAGTCTCCAGGCTAAGGCCAATGATTTCTGGCCTGGACCTGCTGATCGGTCCTGACAAATGAAATCCTCTCCTGCCTGTGTAAGTGTAAACACAGACAGGGGAAGTGATGTCATCTCTCCTCGTGGAATTCTTTTCCATTCCAGAGAGTGGAGAGAGGACATCCAAACATGAGTTGCACCAACACTACACTGACACAGTACGCATAGGCACATATTTCACCCCCCGATAGCCCCCCCAGTTAACCCCTTCACTCCCTGCCACTGTGTCACCCAGTGCAGTGTTCATATTTTTCTTTGATCACTGTACTGGTGTCATTTGTGACACTAATCAGTGTTAGGGTACTTAGTAGTAGCCCCAGATAGGTCTAGGGACCCCCCTAATATAGGTTTAACCCCTTGATCACCCAATGTCACCAATGATCACCGTATTAATGTTACGGTGACGCTGGTCAGTTAGTTATTTCTTTATAGCGTAAGGGCACCTGCCGTATATTACCTAATGAAGAGTTTAACCCCCTGATCACCCGGTGGGTGATATCAGTTAGGTTTTAGCGTCAATTAGGATCTGTGTCACCCCAGGCAGTGTCAGATTAGTGCCAGTAGCGCTAACACCCACGCACGCACCATACACCTCCCTTAGTAGTATAGTGTCTGAACGGATCAATATCTGATCTGATCAGATCTATACTAGCGTCCCCAGTAGTTTACGGTTGCCAAAAATGCAGTGTTAGTGGGATCAGCCCAGATACCCGCTAGCACCTGCGTTTAGCCCCTCTGCCCAGCCCAGCCCAGCTCACCTCACCCAAGTGCAGTATTAATAGATCACTGTCACTTACAAAATACTAAACACTTAAAGCGGAAGTAAACCCACCCATAGAACACGTGCCAGAAATATAACACTACCATTGGTTGTGCTCTCAACCAAACTGTCAAGCCATCCAATGGCTGGTGTCTAAACTGATCACATGTGCAGCATCATTGCAGTTGTAGATTAAGCAGAGGCAAAGATGGCAGCTTCCTTGTCTGAAAACGATAGGGGTGGTTACTTACACTTTAACTGCAGCATTCGCAGAGTCAGGCCTGATCCCTGCGAACGCTAACAGTTTTTTTGGTAGCATTGGAAGCAGTCGCTGACAGTCAGTGCTCTTTTTTCCTGTGAGTCTCACTAGTGTACCAGTAAATTTAGAGGCCAAAATGTCCAATCGAAGGTACACTAGTGAAGAGGCCTACACGTTTCTGAGCATGACAGATGAGAGTGTAAAGGAACTCACCCATCTGTCAGATTCAGGCTCGGAATACGAACTCGTAGACAGCAGCGGCACCCTGACAGATAGTTCTGATGATGGAGTAGTGGTCCCTGCCAAGGTCAGACATACCCGACCCCATTCTTCTGTTGTTGTTGAGGTGCAAGAACCGCAAGGCTCTCGTATGGAGCAGAGAGCCAGTACTAGTTCCGCTCATCCTTCTAGTGAACTGGCAAGCACCAGCGGCCTAGTACATCCTGGTCGTACATCCAGCACTGCAGTATCAATTGTTGACGTGGCGAGTCCCATAAGTGCAGTTCAAGCTGGTGAGGTGGCTAGCCCATAGTGTCCTTCCTGCTGCATTTTCCAATCTGAATTGGGAGCCCACCACTTCTGCAGCACCTGTACTTCCCCCATTCACTGGCCAACCCGGAATTCAGGTGGAAACAGTTGATTTTACATCACTTGATTTTTATTCGCTGTTTTTCACAGAAGATCTCTATAGATCTATTGTGGACCAAAGCAAGTTGTATGCTGGTCAATTAATCACCGCTAATCCCTAGTTGACCCTTTCCAAATATTGGAGACCTATTATGGTCTCTGAATTTATGACCTTCCTGGGACTATCCCTCCTCTTGGGCATAACTAAAAAAAGTGAGTTGCGGTCATATTGGTCCACTGACCAATATGCCCATGTTCTCTGCCTCCATGATGAGGACACGATAAAAGCAGATCTTGTGGTTCATGCATTTAAATAACAATGAACTCTGTTGTCCTCGGGGTGACCCTGAATATGATCGGTTCTACAAAATTCGGCCCCTCGTAAACCACTTCAACCAGCAGTTTTCAGCCTTTTTTGTATGGATGAGTGGTGCAGCGCTAATCCTAAGTAAAGATACTCCGATGGTTTATAATGGGGTCAAAATTAGCATAGCAAAGTGTGTAGAAATATTAGTGAACAATAAATAAAAGTAAAAAAACAAATGAATAAATATCACTAACCAGTGAATGCAATAAGCTAATAAATAATGTGTTTACAATCTTGAATCTCTGAGGTAAAAAAACTAGTAAAACGTGGATAACAAAGACCAGTGTATATAAATGATATATAGATGTAATACAGCTTGGTTTCAATGCATATAAAATACAAAAGTGACAATGTGCAATGTGTGAACACTGTGCGTGTTAAACTTGGCTACACTTCAAAGTCCATGCAGTGTTTGGTAATCAAACCTATATAAAGTGCAGAAAATGTGCCAAAAACACTCTATGGTGCATGAAATGATATCCCAAAAAATAAAGTCTATAAATATAAACAATATTAACACGAAAAAAAAATGTCCTTTTAAATAAGGTGAACTCTGTGACAATGATGTGCTAGCATGCGCATGTAGCAGTTAAAGTGCCAAGTGACTTGAAAACTCGTGCTTCTTCGTGTGCAAACACTTCAGTGGGTAATGGCCCCTTACCTCACAGCAATGGGGCAACAGCATATGACCAAAGGGCTTTTTAACTCGTCCTCCTAGGGGCTCCTACGCGTCCCTGACCGTCCTCACAGTAATGGGGCAACAGCATATGACCAAGGGTTCTTTGACTCATCCACCTTTGAGTTCCTGCAAATCCCTCACTGTCCCAGGATTGGGTTCCCTCAGGTGCGGTGCAGGAATGTATAAAAGATATTGAAGTGGAGAAAGAGCCCAATAGTGTAATTCCGTTTCAACAATAGGATTTTATTAGGCAAAAAACGGGTACTCACATTTAGTAATTAGGAAAAACCAATTGTATCCGACGAGCGGCGAACTCGTCTGCTTCTCACTGTGTGTACAGCCTATCCCGTCCCTACGCGTGACGTCACACCACACGTGACTTCTTCAGGGGATCCTTTGATCCCCTGAAGAAGTCACGTGTGGTGTGACGTCACGCGTAGGGACGGGATAGGCTGTACACACAGTGAGAAGCAGACGAGTTCGCCGCTCGTCGGATACAATTGGTTTTTCCTAATTACTAAATGTGAGTACCCGTTTTTTGCCTAATAAAATCCTATTGTTGAAACGGAATTACACTATTGGGCTCTTTCTCCACTTCAATATCTTTTATACATTCCTGCACCGCACCTGAGGGAACCCAATCCTGGGACAGTGAGGGATTTGCAGGAACTCAAAGGTGGATGAGTCAAAGAACCCTTGGTCATATGCTGTTGCCCCATTACTGTGAGGACGGTCAGGGACGCGTAGGAGCCCCTAGGAGGACGAGTTAAAAAGCCCTTTGGTCATATGCTGTTGCCCCATTGCTGTGAGGTAAGGGGCCATTACCCACTGAAGTGTTTGCACACGAAGAAGCACGAGTTTTCAAGTCACTTGGCACTTTAACTGCTACATGCGCATGCTAGCACATCATTGTCACAGAGTTCACCTTATTTAAAAGGACATTTTTTTTCGTGTTAATATTGTTTATATTTATAGACTTTATTTTTTGGGATATCATTTCATGCACCATAGAGTGTTTTTGGCACATTTTCTGCACTTTATATAGGTTTGATTACCAAACACTGCATGGACTTTGAAGTGTAGCCAAGTTTAACACGCACAGTGTTCACACATTGCACATTGTCACTTTTGTATTTTATATGCATTGAAACCAAGCTGTATTACATCTATATATCATTTATATACACTGGTCTTTGTTATCCACGTTTTACTAGTTTTTTTACCTCAGAGATTCAAGATTGTAAACACATTATTTATTAGCTTATTGCATTCACTGGTTAGTGATATTTATTCATTTGTTTTTTTACTTTTATTTATTGTTCACTAATATTTCTACACACTTCGCTATGCTAATTTTGACCCCATTATAAACCATCGGAGTATCTTTACTTAGGATTAGCGCTGCACCACTCATCCATACAATCAATCTTAAGGTCAGGTGTTCACCCGAACAGGTGCATGCAGCTTTTCCTCCTCTAGCCGTTTTCCATACTAGATAGCGCAGGAATATCTCTGACAATCTAGTTTTCAGCCTTGTTTACTCCCGATCAAGTTGTCTGCGTTGATTAGTCCCTGATTAAGTTTTCTGGCCACTTGTCATTCAAACAGTATCTTCCTAGCAAACGTGCCAGATATGGGGTCAAGATGTACGAGCTCTGTAACAGGGCAACAGGCTATACATATAGTTTTATGGTTTACGAGGGAAGAGATAGTTAAGTAGAGCCGGAGAACTGCCCAGACTACATAGGGTAGTTTGCTGTGATGTGGAGAGATAATTAGAATGTTTTCGTTCTGTCCTCCCTTCACGCAGACACGACGGTCCAAATTCCTACAGCGACTGGTGTTGTGGCGAAACCCCTCTATGTCCACGAATATAACCAAAATATGGGAGGGTGGACCTCAATGACAAAGTTGTTAGCGCCGTACCTAATTGCCTGCAAGGCCAGACGCTGATATCAAAAAATGTCTGTATACTTATTCCAATTGGCTCTGCTGAATGTTTATGTGCTATACAAAGCTTCAGGACGAACTGGATGCTTCCTTAAATTCCAGGAAAAGATCATCACAGCCCTTCTGTTTCCAGTTGGTGCTGTGGCCCAACTTCCCAATCCAAATGCAATGAGCCGGCTGCATGAGAGGCATTTTCCGCATGTCCTCCCTGGTACTCCTACCCAAAGAAATCCCCAAAGAAGATGTTGTGTCTGTAGAAAGCACAGATATAGGCGTGACACCTGCTTTTATTGTCCCTCCTGTCCTGACCAACCTGGTCTTTGCACTGGTTTCGACACACTAATGGAGTATTCGCGTAGGGTACAGCATTGCACAGTCCTAGGCACACTTACACATGGTCTCGAAAGATGAGATGGCCATCACATTTTGAGAGACCCTAATCTGGAACGTTTACAGTTTACAGTTTATATAAAAGTGCAAAAACACGAAAAAATAAAAAAATAAAAAAGCCAAACATAGTTGTGTTTTTATTTTTCTTCTCTCTCTATTGTTCTCTCTCTTATGTTCGTTCTCTATTGTCCGCTCTATTGTTCACTCTCTATTCTATATCTATTAATCTCTCTCTATTGTTACTGTATTTTAGAACTGTAATGTTTTATTTTTACTATATTTTATTGTATTTGCTTTGCAGGTATGGTATGTCTTACTGATATACTGTAATGTTACTTTGTTTTATTTTTAACCATCATTTGCTTAGCAGGTACGCCATTCAGCTGAAGCACAGGTTTATTTATTCTGACAGCAACAGTATATGCTCCCACGATAAGTTAAGCCGTGATTCCAGTGCTGTAAGAGGTGATTTCACCACCACAGTTAAAAAAAAGAGCAAATATGCCGAAGCATGGGGGCAAGGATGGAGGAGCGATTTGCCCCTAACATTAGGGGCAGATTGCCCCCATGCTTCAGGATATATTCTTTAGGCACAGATTGCGTTAAAAAATCAAGTTGTTTTATTGAGTTAATGTTTTCTCGTTACCATTGTTTGCTTTTCAGGTTCAGCTGCAGTACTGATTTATTTATCTTGACAGCAACAGTGTTTTCTCTCACGATATGAAAATCAGCGACTCCAGCACTGTAGGAGGTGATTTTACCACCACAGTTAAAAAAAAAATGGTGAATGTATGCCCATCATTAGAAGTGGGTGGATGAAGGGCAGTAATCTAATGGTGGGCATACCCACCAATCAATCTCTTCTTTTCGTTCAGCCCACAGGCTGCATGAAAAAAAGAACATTACGATATTTGCCCAACAAGGACCAGCAACGTACTAGTATGTTGCTGGACTTTGAGTGGTTATACCAGAATGATGCCTGCAGGTTTAGGTATCATTTTGGTATCATTCTTTTCAGCCAGCGGTCGGCTTTCATGTAAAGGCAATTCTAACAGCTAATTAGCCTCTAGACTGCTTTTACAAGTAGTGGGAGGGAATGCCCCCCCCCCCACCACCTTACATTTTTTTCTCTGGCTCTCCGGTCCCAACAGGGAACCCGAGAATGCAGCCAGTGGTTCCGCCAGCTGACCATAGAGCTGATCGGAGACCAAAATGGCTCCAATCATCTCTATGGCCTAAGAAACCGGAAGCTATGACCATTTCATGACTTAGGTTTCTCCAGATATAGTCATTGGGAAATAGGGAAAGCATTTTATCACACCGATCTTGATGTGGTCAGATGCTTTGAGGGCAGAGGAGAGATCTAGGGTCTAATAAACCCCAGTTTAGGAGGCCATGAAATTCCCAGATAGCATAGCCCCCCCCCCCCAAATGACCCCATTTTGGAAAGTAGAAACCTCAAGCTATTTGCTGAGAGGCATGTTGAGTATTTTGCAGAGCTCGCTTTTTGTAACAAAGTTTTGAAAATTGAAAAAAGAAAAAAATTATTTTCTTTCTTCATTTTCAAAAATGAGAGCTGCAGAATACTCACCATTGCTCTTAAACAATATCTTGGTGTCTACTTTCCAAAATGGGGTCATTTGGGGGGGGGGGGGTTGTGCTATCTGGACATTTCATAGCCTCCGTAACTGTGATAGGTAGTGAGGAGTAAAATCACAATTTTACGCCTTTAGAAATCCTGAAGGCGGTGATTGGTTTTCTGGGTCCTGTTCACGGCTAGGCTCCCAAAAAGTCTCACACATGTGGTATCCCCATACTCAGGAGAAGCAGCAGAATGTATTTTTGGGTGTGATTCCACATATAATCATGTCATGTTTGAACAATATATCATTTAGTGACAACTTTGTGTAAAAAAAATATATATATACAGTATGTATATATATATAAAATTTTCCCGAAACTTGTGGCAAAATGTAAAATATTCCATGGACTCAACATGGCTCTCAGCAAATAGCTTGGGGTGTCTACTTTCCAAAATGGGGTCATTTGGGGGGGGGAGGTGCTATCTTGACAATTTATGGCCTTCGAAGCTGTGATAGGTAGTGTGGAGTGAAATCAAAAATTTACATCCTTAGAAATCCTGAAGGCGGTGCTTGGTTTTTGGGGTCCTGTAAAATAAGATGAAAAATCTGCGCTTACGTCTAAAGGGCAATAGGTGTGCAGCCTACCCTGCTAGGTCCCCAAAAGGAGACTAGAGTGTGAATAAAAATAAAATTAAGAGTAATATGGCGCTACCTATATAAAATAAACTAAAAACAAACCCATATCATTAATGAGGTGTGACAAAGCACTAGGTGATGAGATAAAAATGTGCAACTAATGAATGTGATAAAAAATGGTGATCAGCGACAAACCTAAATCACTAGAATCGTTATGCAGTAATAAGGCGACAGGCCTAAATCGCCTATGTAGTGAAAAGATAAAAATGTGTTAATGAATGTGATAAAAAAATATAGTAACCACTACTAAACAGTGATCAGCGACAAGCCTAAATCGCTGGAGTTGCTATGCAGTAAAAAGGCGACAAACCTAAATCACCTATGTAGTGAAATGCGCTACTGTGGTAATATATACCAGTACTAATATCATAGAAAAAGCATGTGACAGAAGTTAATACACTAACCATAAGTGATAATGGCAGTGATAAATACAAGTACCATATTTATCGGCGTATAACACGCGCCGGCGTATAACACGCACCCCAAGTTTAGGAGGGAATTTTAAGGAAAAAACTTTTAGGAGGGAAGTTTAAGGAAAAAACTTACATTTAAATGCCCATCAATGCAGCCTCATCAGCGTCCATCTGCAGCCTTGTCAGTGTCCATCTGTAGCATTGTCCCTCATTGCAGCCTTGTCAGTGTCCATCTGTAGCATTGTCCCCCATTGCAGCCTTGTCCCCCATTGCAGCCTTGTCCCCCATTGTCCCCCATTGCAGCCTTGTCAGTGTCCATCAGTAGTCTGCAGCCCATTCCAGCCTTGCCCTGTGTCGTTTTCAGTACATCTGGCATTTAAAAATGGCGCCGCCGCTCTCGGCGGCTCTCATGGCGGCTTTTGGCCATTCTCGGCGGCTTTCGACGGCTTTTGGCCATTCTCAGTGGCTCTCGGCCGCACTCGGCTTTCGGTGGCACACGCGGGACTGCGAGAGCTGCCGAGAATGGCCGAAAGCGCCCGAAAGCCCCCGAGAACTGTCGAGAATGGCCGAAAGTGGCCGAGAACAGCCGAGAATGGCCGAAAGCTGCCGAGAACGTCTGAAACCCGCCGAGAGCCGCCAAAAGGCTCACAATCGGCGGGGGATCGGCGTATAACACGCACGCACGATTTTCCCCTGATTTTAAGAGGAAAAAAGTGTGTGTTATACGCCGATAAATACGGTAACTATATCCAGAAAGAGTGATACTCAAAGACATACACAAATATTCAAAATAAACCCCCAAAAAAAACACAAAACCAAGTCCAAGTTGTAACATCCAAACTCCTTAAGACCAACAAAACAAGAGTCTTTTATAATTCTTAGATGCTTAGTTACTTCCTATTGTGACTATGAACACAGGAAAAATCCAGGTGACTTTTGGTGCTCCCCCTCTTAGGTCTCACCAGCTCCAATCACCCCTACAGGTGTATCTCGCATGTAGGACAGCCTTATGCCGCGTACACACGACCGGACTTTACGGCATACTTGGTCCGGCAGACCGGAGTCTGTCGGACAATTCGATCGTGTGTGGGCTCCAGCGGACTTTTTTAGCCAAACGTTCAACGGACATAGAAATGAAACATGTTTTGTCACGTACACATGACCAGACTTTACGGCATACTTGATCCAGCAGACCGGAGTCCATCGGACAATTCGATCGTGTGTGGACTTTTTTCCCCCAAAAGTTTGACGGACCTAGAAATGAAACATGTTTCAAATCTTTCTGACGGACTCGAGTCCGGTCGAAAAGTCCGCTCGTCTGTATGCTAGTCCGACGGACAAAAACCAACGCTAGGGCAGCTATTGGCTAATGGCTATGAACTTCCTTGTTTTAGTCCGGTCGTACATCATCACGTATGAATCTGTTGGACTTTGGTTGATCGTGTGTAGGCAAGTCTGTTCATTCAGAAAGTCCATCGTAAAGTCCGTCTAAAAGTCCGCCGGACAAAGTCTGCCGTCAAGTCCGCTCGTGTGTATGCGGCATTAGTCAGCCTTAGTCAGCCTTAGTGCCCAGATGGTGTTTCCAGCATTGACATCCAATATCCAACTTCTATGGATTGCCCAAGGATATCTCTCGTCTGGATCAGATTGGGTGCAGGTGGAATCTCTAGGGGTAAAACACCCAGCTATACTTCTTTCTCTCACCAGTTTCGTTCTCAAACGTCTTCTGTACAACACTAAACCATGCCATGTAAAACAATATGCATATATAAAAAGAAAAAATACACAAAATACAAAGGAAATCAAAAAGTTTTAAATATATATATATATAAATATATATATATATATATATATATATATATATATATATATATATATATATATATATATATATATATATATATATATATATATATATATAGATAAATATATATCTATATCTATCTATATATATATATATATATATATATACACATGTATAGAAATACTAAAGAAAAGAAAAATATTATAAACGTGAATATAAACCGAAATGTTTAACTCAAAAATTGTGTAAATCTATGCGTATATATATATATATATATAAATACATGGGAATAAATATATGTGATATAAATTTTAAATATGGCTGAAGTACCAATCAATGTCACTCGATATATGTCCATATGCAAAGAGCAGCACCTCAACAGACCGATATATGTTGTAAAGCACAATTCAATTTCTTAGTATCTGAATATGTACAAGGTACTGTAAGAAAATGTGGGGAGACATGCGGGGACAGAGCTGGCAATGCCCACTCCAACCCCCAAATGTCCCCACACAATAAAGGACCGAGGACATACAAAGCAATGAGCAAATCCATAGAGCAAGAATATATATGAATGTAAATAACAAGAACTAATAACACTATAATGAACACATCCAAGATCCTACAAAAATAAAAAACGCCCATAGCTGTACACTCAAAAATCTGATCAAAAACAAATATATATATACTATCTTATCTCATATATAACAGAGAGAATCCATATTTTTATCCTAGGTAAGTATATATATTAAAGAAGGGTACTCCATAATTACACTTAACTATCCCATTAAGGATGCAGTAGTAAATAAGTTAAATACTGTACTTTATACATAAAAAACCCTAGATGACAACATAGGTACTTACTCTAATCCACTGCAAAGAATCAAAAAAGGGAGAACAAATATTGGCTTATATGCAAAAACACAATAGATAAATGGAGGGTGAAAGAAGATGTAAAGTCATTCATAAAAGGGGGAAACATCCCACTCAAAATTTAAATCACCCAGAATTCTAGTATGCAAGTGGAAGATCCAAAAAATCTCTCTCTTGCATAAAGGATTAAACAAATCCCCACCTCTTGGTAAATAGTTTGACCCTTTCCACAACCTGGACAGACATCAAGTCAGTATCACCTCCATGTAAACTATTATAGTGTCTGGCCACATTACTGGATTTATTGGTCCAAGTGTCATTGAGATGTTCCCAGAAACGGTCCCGCAATCGCCGTGTTGTCCATCCCACATATTGAATGTTGCAGGCTTTGCAAGTAATAGCATAATGTAAATAACAAATCTGGTATTGCAGTTAAAAAAATCTTTAAAAACAAATGACTTCTTATTAGTGCTAGATGTTACCACATCCCTACCAAGAACGTGGGGACAACATGGACAATCTCTGGCTTCACATTCATAGTTTCCCTTAAAATGCAGCCAGGTGGCACTTTATTTGGGCGTGGACTGAAAGAAGCTACCGTGTTTCCCCGAAAATAAGAACGGTCTTATATTAATTTTGGTTACAAAAAACACACTAGGGCTTGTTTTCAGGGGATGTCTTATTTATTTACGGTATGTACATTATATTAATACCGGTATTAATACCGTATAGGCATAAGGTGTGCAAAAGGTCTCAAGTCTGTCTGGCTGACAGTCTTAAAGGGGTTGTTGCTTTAAAAAAAAAATCCCGTTTCTTAAAAGCACTATAGACAATACAGTGTTTGAGCTGTGTCATTTATCCATCTTTATTTTCTAAAAAAAACTGTTAAAATCTAAAAATTCTGTGTCCTCTGTCTTCCCCTCCCTCCTCCATTGTCAGGTCAGGAGTCCGATTTTTGAAACATTTTTTTACATCATTACAAAATTTTGTAATCTATTTTACTGGTATGAAGTTCAGTGTGTCCACAGTTTTATATAAAAGTACCTTTTTAATACCTTTATAAGTTTCCTCTTCTTCTCTGAGATCTCGGAGGAGATGAGGAAAGAGAAGAGTCGAGATTGTCGTGACGTCAGCCCGCTTCATGCACTAAAGAGGGAGGGGCCGCAGACGTCAGTGGGAGGAGAGGAGGAAAAAGAAGAGCCGAGATCGCCGCTGACGTTAGTGCACTGAAGACGAAGGGGCCGCCAACATCAGGTGGGAGGAGGGAAGAAAGAGAAGAGCGGGAGATTTTGGCTGATGTCAGCCCTCTCCATGCACAAAAGAGGAAGGGGCAGCAGACGTCAGCCGGGAGGAGAGAAGAGGATCTCTGGCGGGTCAGCGGTGGGTGTAAACATGTTTTTTTTAATACAGCAGCAAACGGAGACACTAGCCCATATTTATAAAACGAATTACAGGACTTTTAATGAGATTTACTAGGGCTTTTTTTCAGGGTAGGGCTTATATTGCAGCCCGCCCAGATAATCACGATAGGTCTTACTTTTGGGGTAGGGCTTATTTTCAGGGAAACACGGTAGGTGATAAGGAATTTGCTATAGAGCGAGCTCTGCTGGGAATAATGTTACCATAATAAAACCATCCCTCATGATAACAGATAACTCACTATCCTCATAGAGAAGTGGCAAATACCTCCTAACAATGTCCCCCACCTGCCAGAATTCCTGGCTATAAGAAGTAACCAGGGCCAGCCTGTCACCATAGCCAACAGGGGATTGTTAAAGTGGTGTTCCGGCCGAAATGATACTTTTTAAATAAAAATACCCATATAACACACAAGCTTAATGTATTCTAGTGAAGTTAGTCTGTAAACTAAGGTCTGTTTTGTTAGTTTATAGCAGAAGTTTGTTGTTTTATAAACTTACAGCAGGCTGTGGCCATCTTAAGTGTGGGCATCTGAAGCCAGACTGTATTTCTTCCTGGATCTCATCCTTGCAGATCTCGCACATGCTCAGTGCAGCACAAGCAGTGTAATAGGTTTCAGGTCAGGTTTCCATAGCAATGGCAGTGTCAGAGGAAGTTGCCACCCCTTCCCAGAAGGCATTGCAAAAAGGAAATGATGCAATGGGCCACGGCCAGGGAGGAGGAAGTGAAAGGTGAATACAGCAGATATACAGTAGGTGCTGAGAAAAAAAATAAAAAAATATCCAATTCATTTACAGTGCACAGTTTGGTGAGGGATGCTGAAGAGTTGTAAAAGTGGGTGGAACTCCACTTTAAGTAGGTCTTGTCTGGTCTTAGCCTTTGCTATACTGTATGCTTATAAAGTCCAGATGCGGCGCTGTAGTGAACTTGAGCAGTCTATTCAGAAAGAGGGAAGAGATGGAATCCACGCTCCAATTTCAGTGTGAAAGATTAGAAGCACACCACACCACAGTGACAAATAAATCTCCTCACCAGAAAGCTGATAAATGCAAGCATGTAACAAAATCTGTCACCAAATCCAGCATCAGAGGTTAAATGAATAGATGTATACTGTGGCGGATTGCGGGAAAAGACCTCTTCTAAACTAAATCTAGCTGATGGCTCAGATATCCAAATGGCTTATATCATCCCCAGTCATATAGCCGGTGTTACCAGCATATGAAAGAAAAGCACCACATAGTGAAGCCAGTAGGGAATGGGTTTAACGTTTTATTTAGATTATACCTACAACAAAGTAGATAAAATAATTTGTTTGATAATTCAAATAACACCGTGGCTCGGAGCGTGCTTGTGTCATCTATGGTCTGACATGTTTCGTCCAATGGCACATCGTCGAAGGCGTGGCCCTATGACACAAGCACGCCTTTGGGGATTTCACTGGAATATGAGGTTAGTCAGACCAAAATTCATTTTCTTGATCTTAATATTGAGGTCAGAGAGGGCTCTATAGTCACTTCAGCGTATTTCAAAAATATTGATTAAAATCGTGTTGTGAGTGTGGTATGGAATCTTAATGATAATAAATATGGGGAATTTTAATTAAATAGAATTTAGTGTTTTGGCGAATGGTAAATTATAGAAAAAAGGGTAGTGTCTGACTATAAGTACAGTGGATTTTTCAGTGCCTCCAGCCAGTTACGGCAATTAATAAAATTTGAACTTTGTTCAGACAATCAGTAACATACCACAATAATTTCCTGAGTTTGTTAATCTATGGTAGACATGTGCATTTGTTTTAGTCCGAATGAATTTTCGTCCGAATTTCAGGTATTTTCGTTATCGTTTTACCAAACGATAACGAAAGTTCAGAATCCGAAAAATGAAAGATCCGACATAAACAAATGCTTTATTTTCATTTTCATTGCTACAACAGTTCGATATAGATAGGAGATTCAAAATGATCATGACAATAACAATCTGTGTCCATCAAACCTGTGGTCGAATGTGCCTAACCTTAACTCTATTAGTCCAAGATTATTCTACATAGAGAGAAAAGATTCGACATAGAGAGAAAAGATTTGACGTAGGGGAGAAAAGATTCGATGTAGGGGAGAAAAGATAAATAAAAATAATGATGATGATGAATGTTATTGGCTGATTGTAACCAAAGAGGAGGAGCAGTAATATAGCTAGAACTAAGTACACACGTACTTTGGCTTATGGTGTCTGTTGAAAGTTCTAAGAAGATTTGACGGAGCAGGTAAACTATACAGCGTCAGTTTAGCTGCTCCGTCGAATCTTCTTTGAACATTCGACAGACACCGTAAGCCTTCAATGACAGATTCAACCTTAATTTGGATTTTCGGACAAATGCAATTTTTAACGAAAAATGAAATGAATTAAAATGAATTTGGGAGTAACTAAATTTAAAATAAATTTTAAATAAATGTATTTTTCGGACGAAAACGAAATTCCGAAACAAAATATTTCAGTGTGCACATGTCTAATCTATGGGGAATTCTTACCAATGTATAAATATCTCCCAATAAAATTAATAAGTGAATACATTTTATTAATTTACAAGTATAATTATACAACTTAATACAAAACCAGAATTTCTGGTGATCAATATTTCATACACATTACCAAAGACATCAACGTGACAATACAACTATTTTCCTCAATATTTGACAAATAACTCAAGGGAAGCCCCAATGTTAAAAAGGGTGTGGCAACCGCACCTTAAATTCAAAAACACAATATCTCTTGTCGCTCGGGACGGGAGACAATTTTCTGAATTTCTCCGGCTGGCAGGAAGTCAAAATATGTCTTGTGGTGCCAACAGATAGATATTATTCATTTGAAAGAAGTCTTAATTTAACAGGGCTACCAGATTACATTGGGCGATAAATCATTTCCCTGGGACCACAAAAACCAAATTAGTTGCAATACAGGTAGATCTTAATTTCACCTACACACTGCTTCAACACACAAAAAGACCAATAACGTGGGACAATTATTAAATACTAAACTACCCTTCACACCATACTTGATAAGATTAAAATATAAACAGTGAAATTTGATTCCTATAATTTTGGGTAGAAAAATTTTATCAATATTTATATGGTCAGTATCTCACCACTGTTTAAAGGAAAGAATGTATGTTTGCTTCGTCCTAACAGCAACGTCCAGCGAGATGGGGAGTGGTCACTTATTACCAAACTTGTTTTCCTCTAGAGATTGTATGTCAGTGTGTGGATCTGTGGTCCTCCCTCTCTTCAATCATGTGTGTGTCTCCTTTTGTATGGTGCAAATTGTTGGATGGTTATCTCCCTCCATGTTTACCATTTTGTGATTGGTTGGTTCCAAATATGGTAGGTAACTGCCCTAATTCTCACCCGCCCATCTATGATCATGGTAAAGGTGTAATCAGAATATGATGTCTAGTGTTAATATGAAATGTATTTTAATATGTTTCATGTTAATATAATATGGCAATTGCTTGCCTTATGCCCTGTCATTTGCTGTCTCCATCATGTGTACCTTGCTGGCTATAAGAAATTTCTATCTAAGCAAATATATTGAGATTGACAGAGATTTATGGAATCAAACAACACCACCTTTTAACCATAACAGACTGGTGCCAAATCCTTGTCTAATAAATGGATGACTACAGTACTACAGTAACTTGTGACTGGTGTCCTTTTGGTGTATAATTAACCGGGCGTCTTTTGCCATTGTCTGGGGAAAAGCTTCATTAACACTGGGTTCTCACTAAGCAGACAATCTCACCCTTTGAAACAATGGGGATATTTACCCTGGCTTTTCCTTAAACAAAAGGCCTTGATATCTGGAACTCAAAATACCAATTGACCATTGTCCATTGGGTTTGAGTAGTTACTTCATTGTTCAGGTTACTCTGTTTCAACATAAGGTTTGTATATTGACCTCAACCCTCCACTGGAGAGGATAATTCAATCAACTTTTTCTGTTTGGGGGGGGGATGCTCCCCTGGTATGACAACTCCTTGGCTGAGTGTTTCATGAATTATGAAAATGTTTATGTGGATATATAGGACAGGGAAGTTGCCTTCATCCTACTTGGCTAAAAGCAGTCCCCAAGAAACAATTTACCTGAATTGTACCCCAAAAATGAATTTTTAGAACAAGCTGCTCTTCTTAGATCGAGATTTGTAGATAATGGGTATAATTCTGAAGATCTTGACGGGACCATAGTAGAAGTTAGTAACATGGATAGGGCCACCATCCTATATGGAACTGGGAAGCCTAAAAAAGATGAAAAAAGTGGATGAGAAAATGACGCATTTGCAAAATGATATCATCATGGGAAAGAAGAAGATGATGCAAGATAAACTGGACTAGGAATCCAACAATGTCTATACTTGGAAAAAGAACCGCACATGGCTTTGAGGACCATATTTACTCAAGAAGAAGGTCAATTTCTCAGATCTGGAAACTGAATCGGGCGATGACACTTTGGCAATATCTGGTTCTGATCATTCCATAGAATTAGCTACCACTCCAGGAACAAGCCAAATGAGTACACCTGCCATTCCCTAAAATGGGGGACAGAGAGGGAAGATGAAATGAAACCAAAAAAGAGGTGGAAAAAGACAAGGAGAGGAGGAAAGAAAAGAAGAAGGAGGGTCCTATTCCCTCATACTGCAACCACGGAAGAACTAAAGTGTGTGCTCAATGTGCACACCGTGTTTTGACAACTGAGGAAACATGTCTCCTATCAAAAGGACTACATTTTTGTCCCACTCAACAATTTGTTCTTTTTTTGAACACTTTGTTGGACGTTAACAGGTTCATCTGTAATGTTACGATCAAGAAGCATTATTTTGCATCTGAGGTTGACAGAGGTGATGTTCCTGATGTTTTCTCCAGTCCAGTCTCATCTAACACCTTTTCGTTTCAGGAACACTGTATATTCAAGGACCCCAGAGATTTGGCTGAGGAGGGCATCCATATTTCTTTACTGGGTGATACTATTAATATGGGCTTACAAAAAAATTAATTTAAACACCATTCTGACTTTTATCCTATACAGTCCTGCACTGCTGGGATGGACAAATTCCAGAAGTGTGTTGAATGAGATATTGCTAGTTTTTTTTTTTTTGTTATCTGTTTATTAGTATTTTTCTTCATCACAGATACATTCTAAAACAAAACCCAGAATTCATACAACAAAAACATATTACATTCCAAACACATTAATATACAAAAAAGAAAAAAAAACACAACCCCCCCTCCCCCCAGCCCCAATTTCCCCTCCTCTCTCCCTACTCCCTCCCCCCCTTATCCCCAATCCTCCTTCATCCATAAGCTCCCCTCACCATTCCTTCTTTCTTATGTCATCACACCTTAATTATTCTATAACTGGTAAATGATCTATTTACCCCTATGCTTCCATCTAGTCCTAAAATAAATGGTGTCAATCCGGGTAACAACAGCCAGGGTCCCCACATTTCACCAAATTTATTTGTTAAAACCCTATTCTTATATACCTGACATTCTTTTCTGTTTGTTTAATAATTGTTTATTAAGGAATTTTTACAAAAGAAAAATAAAATAGACAAATAACATACTATAAACAATCTTATGAGCAAAAAACAAAAGGTGCGTTGTGCACCTAATCTAAGCATAACGCAACATTTAAATAAATGCCACTGTAAGTGCATAAAAGGATGAATGGACAAATAAAGCCATATACTAAACAGAGGCTTATAACTTATGTGAACATAATAGACAATCAAGAAATAAGGTTGAACTAAATAAGTAAGTAAGTAGTTGGAAAAAGAAAACAAAAGGAGAGATAGATAGAAGGAAAAAGTGAGGGAAAAGAGAAGATATGGAGGTAAGAATGGAAGAGAGGTTAAAGAGTGGGATCGGGGGGGGGGGGCGTTTGTGGTTGGCATGTGTGTCGTCATACTTTAGGGTAACATTACCAATAAGTATGAAAATTGGTGGAGGTAGGATAAACCACAGTCAGAAGAAGAGAAATCTCTGAAATTAAGTCATAAGGGTCCTATACAATGGTTAAAAAAGGTAAGCTCATACGGGTTGCGTTATGATTTCCTTATAGTGGGATGAGGATGTGAACTTTATCCAGGGTGCCCAAGTTAAAGTGTGTCTCTGGGAAGTACCTCTAATGCTGTGAGTTATGTCCTCCAAATGATGAACCTCTGAGATCTTATGTAACCAATTTTTTACAGACGGGATTGTAGGTTGACCCCACAGAGTAGGGATTAGGGCCTTGGCAGTATTCAGTAAATGAAGAAGGAGTGAACGTTTATAGGCACCAATTGTTTCTTTAGTAGCATGAAAGAGGATGGTCCAGAGATCAAGAGGGAGATTGATGTCTGTAATCTGTAATATAAGATTGAGAACATTGGTCCAGAAGGGCCGAATGATTGGGCAGTACCACCAAATATGAGCATGTGTGGCTTCGTTCCCACATCTCCTCCAGCACAATGAGGAGCTGTCGGGGAACATTTGGTGCATTTTAACTGGGGTATAGTATCATCTGGAAAGTAGTTTGTAGTTGACTTCTGCCATTTTTGAAGCGAGTGAGGAGACATGAGCGAGTTGTAAGACTTTATCTTTCAGAGTGTCTGTGAGGGGAGAATCTAAATCTAATTCCCATTTAGCCAGGAAGTGTGGGTATGTAGGATTAGAAAGATCAGTAAGAGCTTTGTAAAATAATGAGATACCATGCAGAGGGGGGTCTTTTGGGTGGAGTATTTCTTCTATGCTATTTAGATCCTGTAAGCCTTGTAATGAGTGGGGGAAGGATCAAGCATTGCAATTGATGATATCTCCACTTATCCATAAATGTGATAGGTTTAGAGCAGAGGATCCCCGGAAGAGGTTTAATTACATTGGCATTTAAGACGTGATGCAACAGAAGAGGTTCTCCTGAGGACCAGGATTTAAATCCTGGGTCCAATAGACCTGGTAAGAAATAGTGGTGGTTAAGAAGAGGCATCAGAGGAGAATCATAGTTCCAGGAAAATTTCCTGTGTATGGCATCCCAGATATCCAATGTGGACGTGGTGAGTGCTGAAAAAGTGTGGGTAATGTTCCTAAAAGCTCAGGGTAACCAGGGGACAACAGAAAGATCTACACCACTCAGAGTATTCTAGTTGTACCCATAGTTTTGAATTAACAGCGTATTTCCAGTCTGCCAATCTAGACAGTATGACAGCATGGTAATAAGACTTAAAGTTTGGGAGTGCCAGACCCCCAGAGCACTTGGATCGAAAAAGAACGTCTCTGGATATTCTGGGGAGGCTGTTCTTTCACACAAAGCGGGAGATCATCGCTTGCAGAATAGTGAAGAACCCTGCAGGTACACCCAGTAGGATCATCTGAAAAATAAATATTATGCGAGGGAGAATGTTCATTTTGATGATGTTTATTTTCCCCAACCATGAGTGTGATAGATTAGCCCATTTTCTTAGGTCCTCTCTGATGTTATTTAACAGCGGGATGTAATTATACTTAAAAAGGGAGTGCAGTTTAGGTGTGAGGTATATACCCAAGTATTTCATGTGAGTCTGTTCCCATCTGAATGGAAAAAAGGGTTTCAAAGAGACCGCTTCTGACCTGGGGAGATTAATGTTCAAAATTTCAGATTTGGAAAGGTTTATTTTAAAGTTTGATATCGTTTGAAAGGTAGAGAATGCTGACATTAAGTTAGGTAGAGAGATACGTGTTTGTTGGATAAAGAAGAGTATGTCTTCGGCATAGGCGGCATATTTGTGAGTTCTGGCACCTACTTGGATACCTCGTATATTGATATTGCGTCTAATTGTGGCTAGGAAGGGCTCTAAAGTGATAGCAAAGAGGAGGGGGGAGAGAGGGCCTCCCTGCCTAGTGCCATTATGCAAGGTGAAGGGATCACTTAACGAGCCGTTTATGCGAACTTGCACAGAGGGGGCAGAATAAAGTGAAGAGATGCAGTGAAACATCTTTGGGCCCAATCCAAAGTGACGTAAGGTCGTCTTAAGATAGTCCCAGTCCACCCTATCGAATGCTTTTTCAGCATCAGTAGAAAGAAGCAGGGTGGGCTGGGCACATCTTTGAACATACTGGATTAGGGAAATAGTCCATAAGGAGTTATCTTTAGCCTCTCTATGTGGTATGAAACCTGTTTGATCTGCCGAGATCCAATCGGGCAGTAGAGGGAGTATGCGGTTGGCCATCACCTTGGCAAATAGTTTAATGTCAGTGTTTATTAAAGAAATTGGCCTGTAACTGCTACAAAGGGTGGGGTCTTTACCGGGTTTAGGTATAACAGTAATATGTGCTGAAAGGGATTCTGGGCATAAACCTGAAGATTGGGAAATTGAGTTAGCATAAGCCGTGAGGCGAGGAAGTAAGATGTCTTGGAATGTTTTGTTATAAGGAATAGTTAACCCTCTCAGGGCCAGGAGCTTTACCTGAAGAGGAGGATTTTAAAGCGGTCTGGAATTTTTCAACTGAAAAATCTGCTTCCATCTCCCTAAGGGCTGACCTAGACAGTTTAGGGAGGTTTGCCGCCCTCAAATAGGAAAGCATGCGAGAGCGCCTCTCTGATGGGCGCAAAGGAGATAAACCATTTGTAACATTATATAGATCTGCATAGAATTCCCTAAAGGCTTTGGCAATATGTGGATTTGCTTGAACAAGCTCCCCCGTTGGAAGTTTAATTTTAGGAATAAATTACTTAGTTTGTGTAGCCTTAAGGGATCTAGCAAGTAATTTGCTTGGTTTATTGCCCCATTCATAGAATTTCTGTGATATGAAATTTCTTTTTAGTGTCTAAGTCTAGAAGGTTTTTCAGTTCTTCACGTTTAAGCGTGAGGGCTTTGAGATGAGCGCTGTGGAGTGAGAGTTTATGTTGTTTATCAAGGTCAGTTATTTGTTGCAGTACCTGTGCAAATTGATGACCATGCTCCCTTTTTTTCCTTGCACCGAGCTCAATGAATCGTCCCCGTATAGTGGTTTATGAGCTTCCCATAGAATAGATGGGGAAGTTACAGAGGGTATGTTTTCTTTAAAGTAATGCGTCAAGTGAGACGCTAACATGGAGACTTCAGTTTGATTAGAGAGAAGGAAATCATTAAGTTTCCAGTTATTGGTGCTACGGGTTAAGGTGGGCATGGTCATGCGCATTATCACAGGTGCATGGTCAGATAAAGTTGCGGTTCCTATATGTGTAGATTTGAGGAGAGGGAGATGGAAGTGGTCCAGAAATATATTATCTATTCTAGAGTAAGACTGGTGTGTCGCAGAGAAGTGTGAGTAGTCTTTGTCCTTAGTGTGGAGCAGGCGCCAGACATCTATTAATTGATGATCTATGAGCCTTTTTTTAACAAAAGCTAATCGTTTAAACAATATGTTTGATCTGCTCTGGGATGTATCCATTGTAGGGTCAAGGGGCATGTTTATGTCACTATCAAGGACAATAATACCTTTGGCAAAATTAGATAGTTTAGTGAGTATTTGTGAGAAAAGGGTTGGTTGATTCTGATTCAGACAGTATATATTTGCAAACGTGCATTGGGTGTTGCCTATAAAGCCCTTAAGGAAAAGAAAACGACCAAAGTCATCTGCTAGCATATCTGTTAGGCGAAAAGATATCCCACTACTGAAATCAATGGCAACACCCTTAGCCTTGTTGGTGTCAGAAAGTCTGTAATACCACTGCGGAAAGTAGGGTGAGGTCAATCTGACCAGTGTAGTGTGGGTTAAATGCGTTTCCTGAAGGAAGGCAACAGAGCAAGCAGTATGCTTTAGCTCAAGTATTACTTGGTGTCGTTTAGCAGCAATGTTAAGACCCCGGACATTATAAGATGTCATTGTCAGAGTCGCCATTGGTACAACAGAGTGGGACATCCTAGCCTATACTTCCACGCATGCCAACGTAGAGGGGGGGGGGATGTGGTTGTGGAGAAATAGTCAGAAAAGGTAGAAGAAAGGAGAAGGGAGAACACAAAGAGAAAGCATATAAATGCAATAACACAATTGTGGGAGTAACCAGTAAGACACGTAGAAATCTGCAGTGGTCCCTGTGGGGAGAGAAAGAACAGGCGGCCATCCAGAACTCCAGTGAGAGTCTGGATGAGAGACCTTATGGGCCGCCCGGTCTCACCAACCCCGAAAGGGAAAAGGAGGGGGGCGGGAGATGCACAGAGGAAAAAGAACAAGAGAGCAGTGCGCCCCGCCAGCACTCGGCCTGTTAAATAAAAAACATATATAATTACCTGTAATGAGCTCCAGCAAAAAAAAAATTAAATATAAGAAAAAAAATAACAAAACAAACAGGAAAAGGGAAGGTTATGAAAACCAAAGCAATATTAATTACAACATCAAGGTAAACCTAACGAACCCTGCAATAAAGAATGAAACTGAACCTTTCAGATCCAGAAAAACTGAATTTAAACAATGGGATACCCAAAAGAAAAAAAAAAAAATGAATGTCAGGTCTACATCCTCTAAGCCAATGAGGCTGAAAATAGAGTTCAAAGAGTCTGACCCAAGCATGATGAAAATTGAAAATTTGGGTATCCATAAACACTTAAAAAAAAAGAAAAAAAGAGAAAGAGATGAGTAGAGAAAGGCATATCTCAGCCATGTTTCTGTGCGGATCCTGGGATTGACGTGCGCCTTTTCTTTGATGGAGTTTTCCTCCAAGGGGGGTCCAAGGGGTTTGAGAATTTCGGGATGGGGTTTTGCCAGCCTGGGAGGTCCACAGGCGGAAGATTGAGATCCTGAAGGAAAGTAGAGAGTTCCTCTGGAAAGCGAAGAGTATTAGAGTGACCACCTTTGGTGGCAATCAAGCAAGCTGGAAAACCCCATCTGTAAGTAATCCCGTCTGTGCGCAGATGTTCAAGGAGCGGTTTTAGGGCTCTGCGACGATCCAGAGTTTCCTTGGACAGATCAGGGAATATATTAAGGACTGCTCTGTCAAAGTCAATGTTGGGAGTGTTCCGCAGTTTTGTCATGATGGCGTTTTTATCCTCGAAGTAGTGCAAACGACAAATGACATCTCTGGATTGGTCTGAATTTGCATTACGAGGGCGCAGGGCACGATGTACACGATCAAATCGCAGTGGGTCAGTGACAGGATTTTCCAGGATTGTATTGAGAATTCCTCGGATCGATGGCTCTAGGTCATTGGCTCTGGTTGCTTCTGATAGGCCTCTGATACGTAGGTTATTTCTACAGTTACGGTTCTCGAGGTCCTCGAGTTTGTAGAGAGAGGCACGATGAACAAATGCGAGCTGGGTAACAGTCTCCTGTAATTCTTTTATGGTTGATGCTTGGGAGTCCTGACGCTGTTCCGTTTCCTCTACCCTAAGCAGGAGGTGGGACATGTCAGTTCTCACAGCGGTAATTTCTTTCTTAATAGATTTCTCCAAGCTGTGAAACATACCAGCAAGTTCTTTTTTAAGACCACTCATCAACAATGTCATTTCTGAGCCAGCAGGGGATCCGGGATCCTCCATGAGGTCTGAGCAGTAAGATGAGGCAGGGGAACTTTCCCTCACTGAGGCAGCGTGGGAGGAGGGAGAGATACTTGGTTTTGAAGTTCTGGCTTGTCCACTGCGTGCACCAGCTAAATATTGCTGGATAGAGCCAGAGGCAGCCGTATGAGGTTTTAAACCCTTCCCGGATCTTTTGCCTAATGTGGAACGAGTTTTAGGTGTCTTGGCGGGCATAGCTGGAGCTGTAAGGCCGGTGGCTGGGCAGGGCCCCTCACACTCACATCAGATTACATGCGCAAAACGGTCATAAGTATAGTCCCAAATATGGTATCCAGTTACCTAGGAGACTCCTGGAGGTACTGTGGGAGGTGGTAATGGGCCACTCAATGCACAAATTCTATAAGAGGAGAGAGCCGTGCTGCCAATAAAGTAAGGTGGAGAGGAGTGGAGAAGGGTGTATGTGGAGTAGCAAGATGGCCGCCTACTTCTAGAACTAGGCCGGAGCCACAGACTTTCCTACAGATGAAACCCGGCCGGGTTAGTTCCGCACCCCTCAGGACACAGTGTTCCCTTCGTGGGCACATGCTTTGGGGGGCCCAGATGCTGCAGAAAGTTAGAGTCTTTCTGTGGTGCGTGGGTAAAGGGGAGAGCTGCTACTCACTGTGTCCTTGGTGCTGGAGAGGTCAGGCTGACAGGCCGCAGGATGGCGTCAGGCCGCGGGGGATCGAGGCAGAGGGACCGGGCTCTCAGGCAATTCACCACCTCTGTCTTCTTGTGGTCTCTGGCAGGACAGCAGGCCTCTGACCCGGGCAAAATGTCCATTTGCTGCCCAGAACGCAAGTACAACAGGCCGGAGGCTCCTATCGGGCAGCAGGCCCCAAGATGGCGGCAGGCGTTCTCGGTGTGGAGCGATCCGTAGGCCCAGATCAAATTAGTCAGCCAGAACTAGGAAAGGCCCCTCCAGGAGTATAGCAGGCGGGGTCCAGAAGGTAGTGTGAGTGTGATTAAGGCTCACAAAAGTGGAATGGGACCCGGATGGCGGCCGATTCGCTGTGCCTTTGTGGAGTTTCGGGTGTACCAAGATGGCCGCGGGCTCCGGGAGTAGGCCGGAGCCAGGGATTTTCCTGAATGCGGCGGCCGCTTCGTGGGAGATGCTGCTCCATTCGGGCCGCCATGTGGCTGAAGGCCTTTAGAGGTTAGTCAGATTGTGTGGAGAGTCCCCAGGCAGGTTTTCCAGGTGATGTGGTGTTGTCCCTCGCGCTGTATTGAGTATACGGAATAAGTCAATACCAGAATAAAATGAAATAACTCAGTGTTGTGAAATAATAAGAAATTATATGAATAGTGATGATGTCTCTGTGGACTGCAGCAAAATCAAAAGTGTTCACATACACTCAACATAATGATAATAATAAAGTGATTTCCCGCTTCTAATCTATCACATAAAAAAGTAAACAACGTATATGAGTCCTTATGCATGCAGCTATAGTGACTATAAAAATCAGTGTGCTCAGTGAATATGTACCAACAGTGCAAGCATAAAAAATGCAAATGCTAACAAAAGTAGTCCAAAATGCTGATGTGCATAAATAGATCAAAAGTTCATAATGATGTGTTCCATCCACTGGGATCAAATATGGGGAGGGGGGGGAGTGATGGTGATATTCTAAAAGTGGAGGGATCTGGTGAAACCGGGCTCTCTAAACTCTCACCTCAAGAAAGGTAAACTTAGGCATCAAACAGGTTCTTTAGTGGTTGCTTTGTGATGTAGTTTATCAGTGGTTCAGGTGGGACTTCTCTGATGGCTTGATGGTGCTCCCGGTATATGGAGCCTATCAAAATCAGGTTTTCCAGGTGGATGCTGGATTTTGTTGATTGCAGGATGAAGTTTTACAGGAGTAATGGACGGAGCTCAGGGCACACACGTCCTACTACATGCTGTGTCAGGCCACGCCCCCAACTGCCATTCTTTTAACAATACACCATTCACGTGTATCCACCATTCCTCATATGTTGGGCTTCTGGAGGATATCCATTTCATTGCTATTAATTTTCTTGCAATAAATAGTATCCTATTAATGATTAATCAAATTGCCGGAGTATATACTTCTTTTTTTAAGTATCCTAACAAGCATATTTTTGGATCTATCTGTATCTGGGTTTGGTACACCTGGTTAATCGTTTCTATCACAGTCTGCTAATATCTAAACAATTTAGGGCAATTCCAAATGCATAATGCATTAAGTCAGCAGATACTCTTGAACATCTCGGACATTCTTATGTTTCCCATCTACCCCATTGATATAGTTTAGCTGGTGTCCTATAAGCTTTATATATATATAAGCTCTATATATTATGTATAATTGGGTTAAGCATTGCTGTGAAAATATTGATACAGTTTGTATGGATTCCAATATACCCTGCCATGTTTCATCTGTCATTTTTCCAAGATCTTTTTCCCATCCTTTTCTAGCTAAGCAGCTATTTGTTTCTCTTGTCTGCTCAGTTAGGCAACCATAAAGAGTGGAGATCAAACCCTTCTTAATCTGTTTCTTTGCTAGGGTATGCATACAGTAAGTGGCATATTTTGTATCTTAACTTTTTTATCTTTAAACTAAATCTGTAGCGCATGGCGCAATTGTAAATATTGAAAAAAGTATGAGAAGGCAGTATGTATGTTTTCTGTAAATCTTAAAATGTTTTTAATAAATTGTCGGTATAAAGCTGTGCAATATATTTTATCCCCTTTTCTCTCCATACTCCAAATCCTTTTAATTTGTCTAGTTCCTTATAATTTTTATTACCCCACAAGGGGCAGTATACTGATATGTAGTTATATTGCATAATACGTTTCATTTCCTGCCAGACCTAATGTATAAGTCCAAGAGTTGGGCCTTGCCCATCAACCAGGCTACCTGATTCTATTTGAGCTATCAAATAGTATTGTGAATTTCGTATTTGCGAACAGGCAAAATATTTTTCGAACACGCGAACACCATTAAAGTCTATGGGACACGAACATGAATAATCAAAAGTGCTAATTTTAAAGGCTTATATGCATGGTATTGTCATAAAAAGTGTTTGGGGACCTGGGTCCTGCCCCAGGGGACATGGATCAATGCAAAAAAAAGTTTTAAAAACGGCCGTTTTTTCGGGAGCAGTGATTTTAATAATGCTTAAAGTGATACAATAAAAGTGTAATATTCCTTTAAATTTCGTACCTGGGGGGTGTCTATAGTATGCCTGTAAAGGGGCGCATGTTTCCCATGTTTAGAACAGTCTGACAGCAAAATGACATTTCAAAAACACACTAGACAGGTTTTTAAAGTAATTTATTAGGCAGCTCCAGGGGTCTTCTTCCGAATTCGGGGTCTTTTTCCGACTTCGGGGGTCTCTTCCAACTTCGGAGGTCTCTTCCAAATTCTCCGCTCTCTCCGGGTTCTTCTCCCTGGTTCTTCTGCCGGGCTCCTCCGCTATCTTCTACTCTTTTGCTGCTCTTTTGCTAGAGGTGGCTCGGTCTTCTCTGTCGTCTTGTTCCCTCTTCTCTTCTTCTGATGTTGACATGATGCTCTCTCCCACTATAATGCTGTGTGAGCTGTGCGCAATGACTTTTATAGGCATGGGGCGTGGTCACCGGTAGATGTCACCCGGTGACCACGCCCCTTATGATGGCACAGTCCCATCATGCCCCATGACTGTGCCGTCATAAGGGGCGGGGTCACCGGGTGACATCACCAGGTGACCACGCCCCATGCCTAGATAAGTCATTGCACACCCCTCACACAGCATTACAGTGGGAGAGAGCATCGTGTCAACATCGGAAGAAGAGAACAGGGAACAAGACAACAGAGAAGACAGGGCCACCACTAGCAAAAGAGCGGCAAAAGAGCAGAAGATAGCGGAGAGCGGGAGAGGAACCGGACACCGGGAGAAGAGGCCGGAGAGCGGAGAAGAACCGGAAAGAGCGGAGAAGTCAGAAGAGACCCCTGAAGTCGGAAGAAGACCCCCGAAGTCGGAAGAACTTGTCTAGTGTGTTTTTTTATTGACACTTTTTTTCCTAGGTGAATGGGTAGGGGTACGATGTAGAAGTCCGTTCATTCGGAAGTCCGCCGTAACTCTGTCGAAAGTCCGTCGGGAAGACCGGCGGACCTAGTCTGCCAGAAAGTCCGGTCGTGTGTACAGGGCAATAGAGTAATTGTGGGGCTCACACCATTTTTATTAAATTTGCTCGCCCTACAACCGACAACCTTAGTTTGGACCATACTTTACTCTTCATCTTAAACTTATCTAATATGGGAGCTAGGTTATAATTAATATATTTCTTTAAATTTGAAGAGACCCTTTTCGCTAAATATTCAAAGGATGTAACAACCTGTATTTTATGGTCTATTTGTGGTAAAGCCACTGTTAACTTATTAACGGGGAGTAGTACTGATTTTTCCCAATTTATACCAAACCTCGAGAATCTAGCAAACTTTTCAATCAACTTTATGTTAGGGATTGATCTGTGTATCTGAAAAATAATAATGCATCATCTGCTTATAATGAAATTTTATCGACTCTTCCTCCTCTCTTGAAGCCCCTAATAGCTGTTGTCTGTCTGATTGCTATTGCCAACGGTTCTATAGCCAATGCGAATAGTAACGGTGACAACGGGCACCCCTGCCTGGTACCTCTAATCAAAAAAAATGCTTTGATATTCCTCCATTTATCTGTATACATGCTTGTGGGGCTGTGTATAATAATTTGATCCACTTTACAAATCCTTTACCTAACCCAAATTTCTCCATAGCCTCCCATAGATATGTCCACTCGATGCAATCAAATGCTTTGGCTGCCTCTAGTGATAATATGTCTCTTTTCCCTACATTATCTGATGGTATCTGTAGGTTTAAAAAGAGTCTTCTCAAGTTCGTTGTGGACCTACCCAGTATAAAACCTGATTGGTCCACATGCACCAACTTATGTATATTCCTATTTAGCCTATATGCCAAGACCCTTGCCAGGATCTTAGCATCAGAATTTAATAGTGAAATTGGATGATAAGATTTTGGCAATAGATGGTCCTCGTCTGGCTTGGGTATTACTATGATGCAAGCATCATTCATGGTTTCCGGTAACTTAGATGATGCATGTGCATGATTCAGTACTTTTAGCAGTTCTGGCAGCAAGATGTCTCCATAGCTTTTAAAGATTTCTGATGGTAAGCCATCTAAGCCAGGTGCTTTCCCATTAGGGAAATCTGAAACTGCCCTAATTAATTCATCTAATGTTGAAGGTGCATCCATATATTCTCTTTCCACATTTGAAATAGATGGTATTATAAAATGGTGCAGAAAATCTTTAAGTTCATTCTGATGATAAACGGCCTTACTCTGATATAGATCTCTATAAAAAGTAGTAAATGAGGATAATATATCCTCTTGGCTATGGGAGAAATTCCCATTTGATATACATAGCTGGGGAATGAAGTTAGAGTTAGCCTGGGATTTAGTAATTAATGCTAACATTTCTCCATTTTTCTCACCCTCCTCAAAATATTTACTCCTTGCTAAAGATTGTCCCCTTTCAGCTTTTTCCATAGCTGTTCTTTTATATAGAAGTCTTACATCCTTCCATATAGCTTGGTTGGCAGGTGTAGGATTCTGAACATATTGAAATTTGTTTTTGTCGTACTTCTACTGCTCTACTAAGTTTCCAATTCCTTACTTGTCTTTTGAAACCTACTCATAGCTTGTATCATTAACCCCCTGAGAAAGGCTTTCATAGAATCCCATACCACCTGAGAAGTTGTTGATTTTGTATTTTCAAGAAAAAATTTAATTAATAATTGTTGCATGGACTCCCCATGGATCACCTGTAGCCAAGAGGCATCCATGCACCAATAACTTTTGTTATGTTGTTTACTTTTTCTTATGGTCATCAAAACTGGAGAATGATCCAAAATCCCCCTGGCCAAATACCATATATCAGAAACCAGGGGAAAAGCTAATTCCGTGGCAAGAACCAAGTCAATCCTGGATAATGTACCATAAGTAGATGAGCAACAAGTATGTTCATATACTCCAGGATTGAAAAGGCGCCACATATCACACAGTCCTAACTCCCGCAGATGGACGGCCAAGGGAGTCTCCGATTTTCAGCCTGCCGGGTATCGATCCATACTCGCATCCAGTGGCGGCTGGTGAAGTTTTAGGATGGGGGGCGCCAGACCCTGCCCTTCCTTTTTGACCCCTCCCATCTGGTGAAATTGGGCGTGGTTTCAGCGAAATAGTGGGTGTGGCTCTAAGGTGCTGTGGTTAGTGCCTGAGATGAACGAGGGATGGAGGGAGAGGGAGGGAGAGAGGGAGGGACAGCAGGCCCAGATCCTACACAACAATAGAAATATGTGTATTCTAGAAAGTTTAACAATCAGCAGATAAAGATACTCCATACACCTGGTGTTAGCATTTCAATCATTCCGTCACCATGGTTGTTATGGTGTCAGGATGATTGAAGTGCAATATTTCTATTATTACATCGTAGTATAAAATGAAATCATTCAACTCACCCTAACGCAGAATCAGTGGGAGCCCTGAGCATGTCACTTGCCACGTTGCCTGCCACCAGATGCCATGAGGTGTCCCCAGCAGAGTCCAACCTTACATCAGATGCCCCCAGTGGAGTCCCTCCTTACATCAGGTGCCCCTGCGGAGTCCGTTCTTACATCAGGTTACCCCAGTGGAGTCCACCTTACATCAGGTGCCCCAGCGGAGTCCCTCCTTACATCAGGTGCCCCCAGCAGAGTCCCTCCTTACATCAGGTGCCCCCAGCAGAGTCCCTCCTTACATCAGGTGCCCCAGCGGAGTCCCTCCTTACATCAGGTGCCCCCAGCGGAGTCTGTCCTTACATAAGGTGCCCCCAGCAGAGTCCCTCCTTACATCAGGTGCCCCCAGTGGAGTCCGTCCTTACATCAGGTGCCCGCAGCAGAGTCTCTCCTTACATCTGTGTCCCCATCAGCGGAGCCCCTCCTTACATCTGTGTCCCCGTCAGCAGAGCCCCTCCTTAAATTTGTGTCCCCAGTGGAGCCCCTCCTTACATCCATGTCCCCAGCGGAGCCCCTCCTTACATCTGTGTCCCCAGCGGAGCCCCTCCATACATCTGTGTCCCCAGCGGAGTCCATCCTTACATCTGTGTCCTCAGCCAAGCCCCTCCATACAGCTGTGTCCCCAGCGGAGCCCCTCCATACATCTGTGTGCCCAGCGGAGTCCGTCCTTACATCTGTGTCCCCAGCAGAGCCCCTCCTTACATCTGTGTCCCCAGCCGAGTCAGTCCTTACATCTGTGTTCCCAGCAGAGCCCCTCCATACATCTGTGTCCCCAGCGGAGTCCGTCCTTACATCTGTGTCCCCAGCGAAGCCCCTCCTTACATCTGTGTCCCCAGCGGAGACCCTTCTTACATCTGTGTCCCCAGAGGAGCCCCTCCATACATCTGTGTCCCCAGAGGAGCCCCTCCTTATATCTGTGTCCCCAGCAGAGCCCCTCCATACATCTGTGTCCCCAGCAGAGTCTGTCCTTACATCTGTGTCCCCAGCAGAGCCCATCCTTACATCTGTGTCCCCAGCAGAGTCTGTCCTTACATCTGTGTCCCCAGCAGAGTTCGTCCTTACATCTGTGTCCCCAGTGGAGCCCCTCCTTACATCTGTGTCCCCAGCAGAGCCCCCCATACATCTGTGTCCCCAGCAGAGTCCCTCCTTACATCTGAGTCCCCAGCGGAGTCCGTCCTTACATCTGTGTCTCCAGCAGAGCCGCAGGGTCCTCCTTACATCTGTGTCCCCAGCGGAGTCTGTCTTACATCTGTGTCCCCAGCGGAGCTCCTCCCTAAATCTGTGTCCCCAGAGGAGCCCCTCCTTACATCTGTGTCCCCAGCGGAGCCCCTCCTTACATCTGTGTCCCCAGCGGAGCAGCAGGGTCCTCTTTACATCTGTGTCCCCAGCAGCATAGCACTCCCTCAAGCCACGTCTGTGCTATTTCCTGGCTTTCTCCATGTGTTCAGTGGAATGGGGGGCCTCCCCTCTCCACTGAACACAAGGGGATTAATCCACACAGTGGCCATCTTTTTGAAGCCCGTCGGAAGTGACTTTGTTCTCACACTGAGAACAAAGCACCCGGCTGGGCACCGGGCGGATGCTGCTCGGCGTGATCGATTGCGCCGGAAAACAGCTCCAAACCCTGCCAATGAAGTGCCGCGTCTGCAATCTCGTGATTGCATTGACGTGGCCCTTCCCATAGTGCACTGTGTCCGGCGCCCGACCACAGTGCACTTAGTTAAAGGACATTTTTTTTTTTTTTTTTCTTAAAGGGGCCATTTAAAAAAAAAATGTGACTACAGGATGCCAGGATGTTCAGCCAGAAATGTGCTAATTGTCTGCAACATTTCTGAGTTATAAGGTGGTGGTATATATATTGATCCTATTATACATTTAGTACTAAATAATGAGCATACCAATAGGACATATCTACCCTGGAGATCTATCAACGTCTGTCTGCAGGAAAATTGTATCTTAGTTGATATTAACATGCTAACACCTCTTAAATATGTAGAGAACACTGACTGGTATTGAGTAAAAAACTTTGCGTTTTGTAATAGAGAGACAGTGTCTTTTGTGAGATGAGTTTCCTGCAGACAGACTATTGATGAATTATATTGATCCAGAATGGAGAAAATAGCCCTTTTTTTAACCATATCCTTCAATCCTCTCACATTCCAGGATACAAATACTAACTCGTTAGCCATTATCCCCATTTGTTATACCTGTAGCTAAGATGAAGAAGGTAACATAACCCGGTATTTCAAATTATAGCACATCTTAATCTTATGATAATAAAAAAAAAAAATTATACAGGGCCTGAATGTGAACATCCACCTAGCTGCATCACACCCCCCCCCCCCTACTTTTAGCTTATAATTTTTAGGGCAGGAAAAAAAAAATAAAGATCCACAGAGGGGAGTTTGGGCTGGGCTTTAATGTGAGCGGACGTGTGCTGGATTAGCTTCTGACCTGACCTGCTGATTGCTAGCCTGATATCAACTGAGGCCAGGTATACCAGTGTAGATGGCTGGAAGCTGGGATGTGGAGCGTGATTGCTGTGGGGATAGAGGGAGAAAGACAGAGCAGGGAGAGGGGAGAAAGAGTGGTGAGGTGCTGTGCTGAGTTGAGCCGAGCTGAACCGAGCCGAGCCAGCGGGAGACCGAGGTTAGTCGCTGTAAATCCCAGCGTGAATACACCCGAACACCCGAACGTGCTCCCATACAAGGCTGGACGGATCTGGTTGGATTGGGTCGGTAAACAATGCTGACAGACAGAAGTGGCCCAGACATACCTGCTTATCTGTTCACCTGATCATCTGTTACCCCTCCGTTCTACTGCTCTATTTTTCAAAGTCAGTGTCCTCATTTGTACTGAGGACACTGACTTTGAAAAAGAGGCAGCTCTACTGTATGAATGATTCAGACAACGTGGTTATCTCAAATGGGTACTGGAACAAGCATACGGTATAGCAAAGGCTAAGACCAGACAAGACCTACTTGACAAACCCTGCACCTCCCCTGTTGGCTATGGTGACAGACTGGCCCTGGTTACTTCTTATAGCCGAAATTTCCGGCAGGTGGGGGACATTGTTAGGAGGTATTTGCCACTTCTCTATGAGGATAGTGAGTTATCTGTTATCATATGGGATGGTATTAACATTATTCCCAGCAGAGCTTGCTCTATAGCAAATTCTTTATCACCTAGCTTCTTTCAGTCCATGCCCAAACAAAGTGCCACCCATGGGCGTCCGCACATAGGGGCAAGGCAGGGCGATTGCCCCCCCCCTGGAATCATCAGGTTGTTGTTGGCTTGCAGACTGTGTGTTGAAATGTCCGCCGCAGCCGCAATCGCGGCCGCCGCTGACTTTTTTCCTACGTCTGTTTCTCTGCTGGCTGCTCTGAGCTCTCTCTGATCACCCCCCGTGCTGCAGCAGCAATGGTCTGGTCTATGTTTTCCTCCTCGCTCCTCCCATCACTGCTGCTCTGCCGAGCCAGGCCTGTTACTATTCTCGGCCCGAGCGGCGCAGCTGCTACCGCACACTGTGTCTTCCGGAGCTGGTGTACCTGAGGCTGAACCAGCTGCCCTCCCTGCCAGTGTCCTCCGAGGTGAGCTTGTGATAAGGGGGTGTGGGTTGGCATGGTGTTCGTTGCCCTAAGTTGGTGTGCTGTGAGAAGAGGATGGGGTGTTTGTTTCTGCCTCCCTGACTTGGTCTGATAAGGGGGGAGGCTGCTGTGTCCACCACCACCCACTAATGTACTAACTCACTGCGTTTAAAGGGTGATTCAGTGATTTGGAGTGTAATCATTTTCAATAAAATTTTACCTGGCAGTCATTTTTTGATTTGACTTTACTTGCTTGCTGTTCCATATTTTGCTTGTTGTTTTTCCAATGCAGCTTTGAAAATGCCTGCTGGATTCCTGTGCAACTCCATGCGGTGCAATTTTCAGCTCATTCAGTTAACTGGGATGAAATCACATTGGATCGCACAAAAATTGAATGCACACACTACTTTTTCAAAAGCGTACTGCACCAAATTGCATGGTACTATGGTACCATGAGATCTGGGGCAGGTAAAAGCACTGCAATTGTGATCTGTGTTTGAGGTGTCCTTAGAAAAATGTATATACACCTGCAGGAGATCACATACCCAGTGCGTTTTGAACGTAGTGTGGGAAACGCACACGGAACATGGATTTCCTGCACCACCTTCTGGTATAAACAAGCCCTTAAAGTGATACTAAAGGTTTGTTTAAAAAATAACAAACATATCATATTTGCCTCCACTGTGCAGCTTGTTTTGCACAGAGTGACCCAGAACCTCCTCTTCTGGGGTCCCTCCCATTAGATAACCCCCTAGGAGAAGCGCTCTCCCAAGGGGGTTACCTTGTGGGCGCGCTCCTGATTCATTCATTCGGCGTCCATAGACGCCAAGTGTATGAATTGGCCCCGCCCCCCCCAGCACCATTGTCGAAAAGGGACCGAGCATGGGTGTTCATAAAATTATGCCCCCCCCTGAAAAAAGTTCTGCGGACGCCCATGGTGCCACCTGGCTGCATTTTAAGGGAAACTATAAATGTGGAGCCAGAGATTGTCCATGTTATCCCCACATTCTTGGTGGGGATCTGGTAACATCTAGCACTAATAAGAAGTCATTTATTTTGAAAGATTTTTTTTTAACTGCAATACCAGATTTGTTATTTATGCTATTATTTGCAAAGCCTGCAACATTCAATTTGTGGGACGGAGAACCCGGCGATTGCGGGACCGTTTCCGGGAACATCTCAACTACACTAAAACCAATAAATCCACTAACGTGGCCAGACACTATTAGTTCCATCAGGTTGTGGAAAGGGTCAAACTATCTACCAGAGGTGTTTGTTTCGTCTTTTAGGCAAGATGGAGTTTTTTTGGATCTTCCACTTGCATAGTAGAATTCCATTTGGTTTCAATTTTGAGTGGGATGTTTCCCACTTTTTTGAATGACTTTACATCTTCTCTTTTCACCCCTATTTATCTATTGTATTTTTGCATATAAGCCAATATTATTTGTCCCCCCCCCCCCTTTTTGATTCTTTGCAGTGGATTGGAGTGAGTACCTATGTTGTCATCTAGGGATTTTGATATATAACGTATATAATTTATCTCATTTACTACTGCATCCTTGATGAGATAGTTAAGTGTAATTATGGAGTGCCCTTCTTTATTATATATATACTTGCCTGGGATAAAAATAGGGATTTTCTGTTATATATGAGATAAGATAGTTTTTATATTTGTTTTTGATCAGTTTTTTGAGTGTGCAGCTATGGGCGTTTTTTATTTTTGTAGGATCTTGGATGTCTTTATTATAGTGTTATTAGTTCTTGTTATTCACATCCATATATACTAGCTCTATGGATTCGCTCATTGCTTTGTATGTCCTCAATCCTTTATTGTGTGGGGACATTTGGGGGTGGGAGTGGGCATTGGCAGCTCTGTCCCCGCATGTCTCCCCACATTTGCTTACAGTACCTTGTACATACTTAAATATTAGGAAATCTAATTGTGTTTAACTAATGTCGGTCTTTTGGGGTGCTGCTCTTTGCATATGGACATATATCGAGTGACATTGATTGGTACTTTAGCCATATTTAAAATTTATATTGCATATATTTATTCCCATGTGTGTGTATATATATATATATATATATATATACACACAGTATATATGTACACAGTTGTGCTCATAAGTTTACATACCCTGGCAGAATTTATGATTTCTTGGCCACTTTGCAGAGAATATGAATAACACAAAAACTTTTCTTTCACTCATGGTTAGTGTTTGGCTGAAGCCATTTATTATCAATCAACTGTGTTTACTCCTTTTAAATCATAATCGCAACAAAAACTAGCCAAATGACCCTGATCAAAAGTTTACATACCCCAGTTCTTAATACCGTGTATTGTCCCCTTTAACATTAATGACAGCTTGAAGTCTTTTGTGGTATTTGTGGATGAGGCTCTTTATCTTCTCAGATGGTAAAGCTGCCCATTTCTCTTGGCAAAAAGCCTCCAGTTCCTGTAAATTCTTGGGCTGTCATTAACTGCACGTTTGAGATGTCCCCAGTGGGGGAGAGTGGCTCAATGATATTGAGGTCAGGAGACTGAGATGGCCACTCCAGAACCTTCACTTTATTCTTCTGTAGCCAATGACAGGTCAACTTGGCCTTGTGTTTTGGATCATTGTCATTTCCGAATTCCGAATTTTCGAATTTCCGAAAAAAGCAAAAAAACAAATTAAACAAAAACTAAAACGAACACACATATATATATATTTTTTAAAACTTTTTGGTTTCCTTTGTATTTTGTGTATTTTTTCTTTTTATATATACATATTGTTTTATATGGCATAGTTTAATGTTGTATGTGTTTGCTGGGCTCTGTGGTCACGTTGGAGAGATTGTCCACCTTGGATTTTTGTTCCATTGGTTTCACATGTGACTGGAGAGCTATAAGCAGGCATACACACTCTGGGCAATTAGCAATGATTAAGCACAGGAGTGTGAAATGTGTCTGCTGACCCTCCATGGGTTGAGTGTGTGTGGCATGTCTTTCATTCCCATTTTTGCACAATAAAGGAGCTGTCTTTATTCTCTGGAATTGCTGCTATTTTTTCTTTTCTATCTGCATATGGGGTTTGCAGACCCAGGCAGGCACCCAGGATTTTTTGGCAGCTGAAGATCTCACAGGAAATCTTTTGGAGCGGTGTTCACCCCATTTGCTTTTCCCTGCATTTCTATATCTGCTTGACTGATATTATGTATATAGATGTAAAGATTTGAATTTAATGTATGTCTCTAACAGATCTATCCACACAACACACACACACTATCCAAAAGATATTATAAATGGTTCTACAACTACAAAATGCAAACATTAATGCTGTCACCTGGCTGTAACATACAGTTAAAATGTTGGCAGATAACAGTTGGTCAAAATAAATTCAGTTCCTCTAATCTTTCCTCATAGCTGAGCTACTCCATGCCTCTTATCAGTTTGGTTGCCCTTCTCTGCACTTTCTCCAGTTCCCCGATATCCTTTTTGTGAACTGGTGCCCAAAACTAAACTGCATACTCGAGATGAGGTTTTACTAATGATTTGTACAGGGGCAAAATTATATCTCTCTCTCTGGGATATATAATTCCCATACAGAGAATACAAGAAAGGATTTTGTTCTATTTGGAAAGCGTTGCTTGGCATTGCGTACCATTATTAAGCTTATGATCTACCAGAACACACAGATCCTTCTCCACCATTGATACCCCTAGTTGTACTCCCCCTAGTATGTATGATGCATGCATGTTCTTAGCCCTCAAGTGCATAACTTTACATTTATCAGCATTAAATCTCATTTGCCACATAGTTGCCCAATTAAAAATGTGACCAGTGCATTGAGGTCAGCTTGTAAGTTGGAGACATCATGTAAGGATGCTATTCCACTGCATAGGTTGGTGTCATATGCAAAGACTGAAATGGTACTTTTAATCTCAGACCCTATACCATTTACACATATTTTAAAAAGCAAGGGTCTCAACACTGAAACTTGGGGTACACAACTAACAACCTAGACCATCCAGAGTAAGAGTCATTAACCACTACTCTGAATACAGTCTTTTAGCTCATTTTCTATCTATTTGCAAACTGATTTTTCCAGACCTGTAGACTTAACCTTACACATTAGTCGTGTGGGGGGAACTGCATCAAACACTTTTGTATACCACGTCCACAGCCACTCCTTTGTCTAAGGTTTTACTTACCTCCTCATAAAAATAAATCAGATTTGTCTGAAAACTTCAGTCTTTCATGAATCTGTGCTATCTGTTGCTTAAAATATTTTTTTTCCAGCAAGAACTCATCTTTGTGGTCTTTTATTAAACTCTCCAATATCTTCCCAACCGGAAAATGTAAACTAACAGGTCTATAGTTACTTGGTAAAGACTTTGATCCCTTTTTAAAGCACCACATTGGCCTTATGCCAATCCAGTTGTACTATCCCAGTCATTAAAGAATCCCTAAAAATTAGAGACAATGGCTTTAAAATGACAGAGATTAATACTTTAAGGATCTGTGGGTGTATGCAGAACATGCGAACAGGCAAAAAATTTGTTCGAACACACGAACACCGTTAAAGTCTATGGGACATGAACGTGAAAAATCAAAAGTACTAATTTTAGGGGTTAATATGCAAGTTACAGTACTTTCATAAAAAGTGTTTGGGGACCTGGGTCCTGCCCCAGGGTACAGGTATCAATGCAAACAAAAGTTTTTAAAATGGCCGTTTTTTCGGGAGCAGGTGTGGGGAGTGTCTATAGTATGCTTGTAAAGTGAAGCCTTTTGGCTTCACCATGGTGTCAGAGGGGGGCGGGGCCACCTGTTTATGTACCGGGGTGACCCCACCCCCCTCTGACGCACGGGGACTTACCAATGGCTTCCCCGTAGCGTTAGAGGGGGCAGGGCCACATCCGGGTTCATCACTGTATGGCCCCACCCTCAGTTATAAAAGAACTGTCACCTGACAGGACGGTCATTACGGCGGGTTCCTCCCATGGAGGTGGATTGGTGGCGGCGTGCAGGATTTTTTTTTCAGTCTGGCGGAGCGAGAGAAGAAGATGAATGGACTTCGTGGGACATTTTTATTTTTTAATAAAGGACTTGTCCCAAGATGTGTCTTGTGGTTTTTTAATAGTTTGACACTTTTTTTGTGAAATGGTAGGGGTACAATGTACCCGTTACCATTTCAAACAGGGGAGGCTGGGATCTGGGGGTCCCCTTGTTAAAGGGGGCTTCCAGATTCCGATAAGCCCCCCGCCCGCAAACCCCCACAAACCCCGGGCAAGGGTTGTGGGGATGAGGCCCTTGTCCTCATCAACATGGGGAAAAGGTGCTTTGGGGGGCTAACCCAAAGCACCCTCCCCATGTTGAGGGCATGTTGCCTGGTACGGTTCAGGAGAGGGGGCGCTCTCTCATCCCCCCCTTTTCCTGTGGCCTGCCAGGTTGCGTGCTCGGATAAGGGTCTAGTATGGATTTTTGGGGGGACCCCCACACCATTTTTTTTTACATTTTGGCACAGGATTCCCCTTAATATCTATACCAGACCTGAAGGGCCTGGTATGGAATTTGGGGGACCCTCACACAAATATTGGTTCAGGGTTTCCCTTAGTATTCATACCTGACCCAAAGGGCCTGGTATGGATTTTTGGGGGGACCCCCATGCTGTTTTTGTCAATGACTTTTATCTGTGCCGAGACCCAACAATTCATTATAGCCGCGAGTAGTTAAAGGACTTTTTTTCCTTTATAAATGTCATTTTGTGCAGGGACTGTTCTAAACACAGGAGAAAGGCGCCAGTTTACAGGCATACTATAGACACCCCCCAGGTACGAAATTTAAAGGAATATTTCACTTTAAGCATTATTAAAAGTCACTGCTCCCGAAAAAACGTCCGGTTTTGAAACTTTTTTTGCGTTGATACATGTCCCCTGGAGCAGGACACAGGTCCCCAAACACTTTTTTTGACAATACCAAGCTTATAAGCCTTTAAAATTAGCACTTTTTATTTCTCCCATAGACTTTTAAAGGGTGTTCCGCGGCTTTCGAATTTTCCGTGAACACCCCAAATTGTTCACTATTTGGCGAACAGGCAAATACCCAATGTTCGAGTCAAACTTACGTCTCTGGATGAAGAGCCTTTTCTTCCTGAGAGATTACCTGATGGCTAGAATGTTGTAATCTCCCTTCAAATTTATCACAGACAGCGAACTCTGATGTTTCTCTGCAACTTCCATTGAGGAAGAACTTGCCTCCTTGGTTGTTCAAAGAGGCTACAATTGTCAAATTGTCTGAAAGGACCAGCAAGTGGTGACCTTCGACTTGATCTTGAAAAGTTCAAAGACTCTGGCCACTGCAGTTAATTCCCTCCAATTGGACAAAGCTTTTGATTCCGCTATAGAGCACCCCCATCTGCTTGTGCCTGTGGTCAATTTTTGAGACACTGGTCAAGTCCAGAGAAAGTCCCTATAAAGATTTCAGTGATTCCTCCACCACCAAAGAGCTCATCTTAATTTGGCTGGAATAAAAGCATGCCTGTCCAACAATAGAAAATCTCCATCCCAGATTCTGAGATGTAATTTCTAAAGGGGTCTTTGGTGGAAACGTGCTCTTTGGACCACAGGAATTGTGGATGTCATGCGACCAAGAGCTGACATAATGTCCCTTACACAACTTAACTGATCACACTGTAGCTGGGACACACACTTGATGATTTCTAGGATGTTTTATTCTGGGAGAAAGATTTCCTGCTACTGAGAATGAATAATGTAACCCAGAAGGAAAATTACTTGGGCAGGCCAAAGAGTTGATTTCTCTGAATTAACTAGCCATGCCAAGTCATTTAGCCATTGCAGCTGAACCTCTGATGTGGCAGTTAGCTGGAGGTTATCTCAGTAAGGGATGATAGTAATAGAATGTAGCCTTAAGGGAGACAGGGATTCTGCCTTGGAAAAAAATGATGGGGCTGAAGAAAGCCTGAATAGCAGGGCTCTGCACTAATAATGATGTGTCACCCCCTATGGGACCATTGCCAACCTCAAAAACTTTTGAGAACTTGCCCTGATTGATATATGTGGGTAGGCAATTTTGTTTGAAATATGTTCTTCACTGAGAAAATGAATTATTTGTAGAATTTCTTGTTTTTTTATTTGCTTTGTTTAGGGGTCTGAGGTTGAGAATCAACTGACGTTTTCAGTTTTTTGACCACAAACATGTGTGAATAAAAAACGTTTTCCTGTTCTGGGTTTTGAACAGAGATTAGAATATTCTGGTCCAACAAATCTCATAGGAGAAGTACTAAAGCTTTTGCTTTCTCAAGATCTTAGGGTAGTTTTGTTGACAGAATTCCACCAAAATGATTTTTGTTAAGTTTCAAAGCATATCCCCTTATAACAGTTTTTAGAATTTACTTGGAAGTAATTTTTTGCCACTGCAACAGAAAATTGCTTCATCTTTCTACCACCGGCTGCCTCCTGTCATTGTGACTTGGTGGATTGATCAGGGGGATTAAACAGGATGTCCTCTTTTCTTTTGGGCCTTTAGACTACAACAAATAAGCAACAAAGGAGGTGGTCACTTCCTACCACCATGTAAAAGCTAGCCCACACCAGCAGTCATAACAACATTCACAGTGCCCATTTAGGAAGTCTAATCACCCAGGAGACCCCAGTGCCATGCCAAAAAAGTAATAACACAGGGAACAGTAGTCTAAAAAAAAATCAGCTTACCCGTGCTGGACTGACACCTACTTTCCCAGAAGCAAAAGACAGAGAGGAGGCCTCAATGGCCACATATTTCCCTAACTCGGCGACCCACAGCCTTTGCTGTGATGCCTGGTTGTGACACCAGCCAGGCCTCTCCTCTGGAGTCGATAGGAGGATGGAATCATGGCCTCCAGCACCCGGAAAAAACATCAGTCCTACTGGAAATTACACCTCTACATCTTCCTCTCAAGCGTAATGAACATTGGAGAAGGAAAGTTCCACTCCCCACATACTTATACTGCTGCAAGAGTGCACAGATAACCAGGCCACCCAGATCCTGCCAAGGTAAAAAGTCGCTACTGCTGGTCCTAGTCCTGCCTGGGCACTGAAAATGAAAATGGGAAGAAAAGAAGTGTACTCCAGCGTAGGAGGAATCCTGTGGGACATAAAGAGGCTTCTGTCCTTGAGAGTTAGGGCTACCCGATCAAAAAGACAGTTCCCCATGGCAACATATCCCCTCTGGATGGAGGAAACACAAAAACTGACTGGATGCCAGGAGGACCGTATTTTATTTTTCTTGGACAATGTGTTTCCTGTCCTGGTGGGAGGAACTCCATCCCTCAAGAGTTGTCTTAAAAGATGACCGGGGGGGGTCCAAAAAAAGACACAAACCAGAAACCTGAGGTAGGAACTCAGCAGCCTTAACATGGTACACTCCAACGACTCAACAGGCAAGAATAGTAACCAAAATAAGATACAGGAACACATAAAAGTTCACCCTTCCTGAAACACCACAACAGAGATAAAGAAAGTGGCTATTAGTCCTCTTTTAGAGGATCACAAAGCAGTAATGCGATTTGTACCTGGCTATGAACAGCTCATCCAGGTCATTCAAGGGGAAAATAGAGTAAAAGTACATGTCCCAGTGCACAGGATAGGAGGCCAGGAGAAAGGAAGAGCCATAGTGATTCATAGAGAAGGGAGCAGCCTGAAAAGCAGCAAAACAAGGACAGCAGACCCCAAAGAGAATTGCAGGAAAAGCAACAGGGAGCAGCAAGATGCACAATAGGAAGAGGTACTAAGTAGGATCAGATCTTATCAAGCTGATCAGTGCATAACCACTAAACCGTCAGATCACAGATAACGGCTGAGTGGTTTAGATTAACCCACTGTAGGTAGGTTCCTGATTGTGTAGAAATGGTGTAGCTAAAATTCTAATGGGGCGTACACACGGTCGGACTTTTCAGCTACAAAAGTCCAACGGACGCTGACGGACTAAAGCTGGCTGGAAATCCGATCGTGTGTAGACTTCTCCGGACTTTCAACTGACTTTTTCAGCCTCAAATCCGACGGACTTTAGATTTGAAACATGCTTCAAATCTTTCCGACGGACTCGAGTCCGGTCGAAAAATCAGCTCGTCTGTATGCTAGTCCGACGGACAAAAACCCACGCTAGGGCAGCTATTGGCTACTGGCTATGAACTTCCTTATTTTAGTCCGGTGTACGTCATCACGTAAGAATTCGACGGACTTTTGTGTGACCGTGTGTAGGCAAGTCTGTTCGTTAGAAAGTCCGCCGCAAGTCCGTCGAAAGTCCGCCAAAAGTCCGTCGAAAGTCTGTCGGACAGGCTGTCGGACTTTTGTAGCTGAAAAGTCCGACCGTGTGTACGCCCCATTAGTATAAATATCCAGAAAGCCTTGCTGTCAGATTCCCAATTTTCTAAGCAGATGACAATTTCTAGCACTCAAAATTCTTAAAAATTAGCAAGTTAGAATAAAAAAGGTTAAATACTGAATATATTTATTGTGATTATATAAAAAAAAAAAATGAAAAGGTCAAAACGTTGTCTCCAAAGCAATTAAAAGTGAGACTCATGCCCTGTACACATGATAGAATTTCCAATGGAAAATGTGTGATAGGACCTTGTTGTCGGAAATTCCGACCATGTGTAGGCTCCATCACACACAAAGTTTGAGAGCTTGCTATAAAATTTTCCGACAACAAAATCCGTTGTCGGAAATTCCGATCGTGTGTACACAAATCCGATGCACAAAGTGCCACGCATGCTCAGAATAAATTAAGAGACGGAAGCTATTGGCTACTGCTCTTTTTATAGTCTCAACGTACTTGTTTTACATCACCGCGTTCAGAACAATCGGATTTTCCGACAACTTTGTGCGACCGTGTGTATGCAAGACAAGTTTGAGCCAACATCCATAGGAAAAAATCCATGGATTTTGTTGTCGGAATGTCTGATCAATGTCCGACCGTGTGTACAGGGCATTATAGATTCAATCGCTGAAAATGTAGTATGAAAACGAACAGTCTGTGGATAATGGGGTTTTTGAAATATTTTCTTTTCATTCTGGATATCAAGAAAAAAACAAGGACCCATGGCCTAAAGTCAATAAACAAAAAGTATTTACTGCAGGGCACTAACTAATTGCTTTAAATTCAATCCTTTCCCTTTAAGTATTCAGAGATGTTAAAGATGATCGCCAGACTTACTAATATATCGAGGGAAAAGGATGATTTACAAATAGCAAGCGTTACAGCGAGCTAAATATTTTATTTTTCTGGAGGCAAGATCTAAAATTTTGCTCTGACTATAAGAAACCAATCTGTTCTCAATGTACAAAGTCAATACTAATTTATGTATTTTGCTTTCATCTCTGGTGTCTGTTTTGTAACACAGGGGAAACATTTTGCTCATAGTGTACATGTTTTTCATATCTCTCAGGGTTACAATATGTTTATATCACTAGGCAAAATAAATGACATAATAAGCATGGCTGTTTAGACTAATGCCCCGTACACACGGTCGGATTTTCCGATGGAAAATGTCCGATCGGAGCGTGTTGTCGGAAATTCCGACCGTGTGTGGGCTCCATCGGACATTTTCCATCAGATTTTCCGACACACAAAGTTGGAGAGCAGGAGATAAAATTTTCCAACAACAAAATCCGATCGCGTCAATTCCGACCGTGCGTGGCCTGTTCCGACGCACAAAGTGCCACGCATGCTCAGAAGAAATTCCGAGACGGGACAGCTCGTTCTGGTAAACTTAGTGTTCGCAATGGATACAGCACTTTCGTCACGCTGCAATGTCAAAAATGGTTTAATACAGCGCAATCTCTTCTTCTTTATAATGTGACAAGAATGAAGTAGTTTTGCTGCTCATATTCACACACACTTCTCACAAACTTATTTCGTTACTATTTATCTGGATTCCCTCAATATATTTTGATTTCTCACATCTGACAACATATTTTTTGATATATTTTTTGGTTTTTTTGCCTTTAATGTAGAATCTTTTTTTGTGTTTCTATTTTTTTTTTTTTTGTGATTTTGATTTGTACTCCCGAAAATGTTTGTGTGTTTTTTGTGACAAGTTCCCACAACACCATTATATGTTGTTGTATTTAATCTGTAGGAGATTGTTTGGTGTCTTGTCCCTTGTTAATTTCACATTGTACTTTAGAAATGTACCTGAATCGTCACCAACAAACTGTCATTTTTGGATGAAAACACACACAGGAGAGTAGAATTTCCCAAAAAATTTTTTATTAAGGGGTCACAACTATAAACAAAGAGGGAGGCAACGCTCGAGAAACTGCAGAAATTGGCGAAGCCTGGGACCCCCAGGGCAGACATCAATTATTTAAAAGCAAAATTGGTGGCCTGAGGAGTCCTTATCTTAGGGAGGGCAGTCTGGTCCAGAAGTCCCAGAGATCCGGAAAGCAGCAGACATCTGTGTCCCCAGGCTGTGGTCATACGAGAGACTGCATCTTCTGTCAGACCAGACTGAACCCAGGGCAATCACTCTTTGGTCTTCCTTCCACGCTTCCTTCCAGGCTTTGGCTGTGGTAGTGGAGTTGTGGCAGCAGGAGGAGGAGGAGGAGGATGGTCCATCTCAATGACATCCGTCTTGGGTGTCAGTTCCCCACTCTCCCCCTTATGTAGCACTTTATAAAGCAGGTCCTCACAGAGCCTGCGTTGGCCCTCCTGCATGCCCTGCAATTTTGTGGCAGCCATGCAGGCAAAGGCCTCTTCAGGACTGGGGAAGGCTCTGAGGGACGCAGAAGCCTCCTGGATCAGCCTGTATGCTGAATCCTGCACAGGACTGGGAGTCATCTTCCTGGCTCGTTTATGTGGCAGGTGGAGGGGAGGAACCTGAGACTCAGTCAGGCTGCGACTGGTCCCAGGCTTCTCTTGGCTGACACTTAGCCCCGCCTCCTCCTGGCTGCCACTAATCCCCACCTCCTCCTGACTGCCACATTCCACAACCTCCTCCTGGCTGAGGTCTTCCTGTGTATGAAAAGGGGACATAGTTTTAGTATTTTTTTCAATCAATCACACACAATTTTCACCTCCTGATTGCTGCAAGTTGAATGTTAACAAATATAACAGACTATCCTTCTGAGCCCAGCAGTTTTCATTCTTGTCCCAATTTTGGGTGCCCACTACTGTCTATTGATATGTAAAACACTTTTTTTAATCAGCAATTAGTTATCAATAATAACATCTAGTAAACATCATTTATTTATTGACCAGAAATCTGTAGAAGAATGCTATACCTGACTCCAGCTGGGCTCCTCCATTTCTTCCTGGCTGGAAGGCCCAGGTTGGACATCGGAAGCCTCAGCTGGTATGGAAGGAAGCGTGGAAGGAAGAGTAGAGAGGGATTCCCTGACTTCAGTCTGGTCTGACAGAAATCGCAGTCTCTCATAGTACCACAGCCTGGGGACATAAACGTCATCTGCTGCAGCTCCGGACCTTTGGGAATCTGTGACCTTGCGCTCCCTAAGATAAGTGCTCCTCAGGCCACCAATTTTAGCTTTTAAATAAGGGATGCTGTGGGGACCACCGGCTTCACCAACTCCAGCAGTTTCTACAGTGCTGCCTGCCTCTTCTGTTTATGGTTGTAATGTGGGTGTCTGACCTGCCACAGACAGGGCAGCTCCCTGTACTTGTCAATAAACAGGGGCAGGCAATTGTGGTAGTTGAAACCATCCATTTTCTCTGCAAGACACAACACAAGACAAACCCTAATGTCAGGCAAAACTCCCCTAATCTTGTTACAATATAGGCTTCCATTTCGAAGCAGTATAGGCCCAAGTTTAGATCCTACCTTCGTTAGCACGATCCGCGTCTCCGATGCTCCTTCCTCCGCTCACAGATCGTACGTAAGACAAACGTGTGTTACGCTTTATACACACTGCGCATGCGTATAACTCCGCCCGCCCCTGACGTTCTTTCTAGTCTATTCCCCGCCCCTTTTCGTTCGGCGCAGTGGGGGAAGAGCACATGGCAGATAGACAGCAGGTGCATGCTAATTGTAGCAACGAGGAGGAGGGGGAGGAAAGGCTGGAGCCTGAAACGTCCCGATGCAGAAGGAGATTTAAGGACTCAAATATGTCCTTTGGGGAGATGTTGGAGATGGTGGACATCCTGAAGAAGGCCGACTATGACGGAAAGTATGGGCCTTACCCCAACCCCAATATCCAAAAGGCCAAGATCATGGCGAAAGTGGCCAGGAGTCTGCACCGGAATTTCGGGGTACGACGATCGAAAGATCAGCTCAGGAAGCGGTGGTCGGACCTCAAATTCAGAGAACATAAGCAGTACAGAAAGATCCGGAGAGTGCTGCAAAAAAGTAAGTAGTTGTGCTGTGTTCCTGTTCTTTATGTTTATTACGTTCGTGCTGCTCCATGTGCTTTTAGGAACTGTTGTACAGTTTAAAATGGCAACTTTCATGTTCATGGGCACATTATTCGTTCGGATCACACATTTTTCTTTCGGACTCTAAAATACCATTGTTTAGGCCATATGCATTTGGCCATCAATTTGAGGCCCTATACTTGTCTTCAAAGAATTGGGTTGTGTAGATGGCTTTGTTACTAGAATGAAATGCAAACTAGATTCTGTGTAAGGAGAGGACACTGAGCAGCTGTTTTCACATCTGGACACTGGAGCACTATAGTGTGGTACCCCAGAACACCATTTTTATCAGGGGGGCCACACAGGTGCTCCAGTGTATACTATAGGGGGGTCTCCATCTGTGAAGCTTGTACCAAACAGGTAAAGTATTGCAGCTTGACAAAGGGCATTTAAAAAATTACATCTTGGAACTCGGCTAAAATAGATAATTGTACACCACTTCCAAGCAATGTTTCCTATTTATAGTTCTGCCATCAAATATCTGTGTGCTAATTATACCATTTTTGTTTTACATAGGGGAGAAAAGACTCGGAGGACACCCCTCATCCGAGGAGACCAGAGACCCCCCACCTCTGGAAGAAGAGGAAATACCCCCAACACAAGCTGAGCAGGAGGAAGAAGACGTGGTGGAACTAGTCACAACAGGTGAGTGTCTGCGACCACAGGCTCAGATAAGAGATGGATGGCGGCATTTTTTGGAAACAAAATTTATTTTGGGGTTCCTCTCTTTTTAGGTGATCGTGAGGTTGTGGATGAAGATCCTTTCACATCCGAAAGTGCCCAGATCCTGATCGGGGAGATCATGGGGTGTAATTTACAATTGGAAATCATCAAGCAAAACATCAATGATGTTATTCCAAAATATAAAAACATCATTGATGTTTTGGGGCGAGTTTAAAACCCCTCCAAATCACTTACTTCTTTTGTGTGCTACAATGTGCGAAATGTTTTTGTGATTTTTACCAAAACCAAATTTGGAGGATGCACACAGTGTGTCAACATGTGCTATCTGCCATCACGGGAGATCAATGGATGCGTTTTGGGGGTGCAAGCCCTTCCTCAATAATAAAGTAGCAGTGAGGAAGGGGTTTCTCCCCCAAAACATGTCCCTTGATCCCCCGTGATGGCAGATAGCACATGTTGACATTGTGAAATTTGTGTGCATCTTCCAAATTTGGCTTTTCCTGGGGTGATTTCCCCCCATCTGAACGCAATATCAAACCCAGTTCCTAAATACTCATGTCTGATATTGCCTTCAAGTTCTACCAAATGTGAACTTTGTAAGATCAAGATTTGTGTCTTTCTTGTTGTTTTTACACAGGCGTGTTTTCTATAAAATGCACATTTTGATTTTGGATAATGCCACCACAAAAATTGGTATACAACAAACATGTTGTTTTGTCAGAAAAACCTTTGGTAAATGCACATGTGATTGTGCTGGTATTAAAAAGATTGTTCATCAAGAATGTGTGGATTATTGTCTCAACGCTACAACATTTTTGGGGTGATGTAATTGTTGTTTTCTGTCAAAATGGGGGTTATTTCCTAAGGGCAAATCCACTTTGCACTACAAGTGCAGTTTAAGTGCAGTTGCAAGTGCACTTGTAGTGAAAATTGTCTTTGCATTTAGTAAATAACAGCCAACAGTGCTTTGTATAAGGTTACACAATCACGCCATTTTCTGGACTCCACACATTTCTGTCAGGGTCAGCTCAAACAAACACAATCAGTAAATGTCCACAAAGAATTTTTTTTTTTTTTTAATTCAAAAAGGCTTCACATATTGTCTGGCATATTGATAGCCCCCCTACCCGCAAAGAACTCCAGGTATCGTAACCGGACATCACGGGCACTCAGGGAGGACAAGCCAGGATGTCCGCTTTCAAGCGCCGTCAGTGTTGATGGATTTTGGATTCCGGCCTCAGGCCCAACTGAGCCAGCATAGTTGGCAGAATGTTTTCTTAAAAAATTATGGAGAACACAGCACGCAAGTATTATATGGTTCAGTTTATACTCCGCCATATGGATGGGTGTCAGAAATAGTCGGAACCGGCTGGCCAGGATTCCAAATGTGTTCTCCACCACTCTTCGGGCTCTGGCCAGCCGGTAATTAAAAACCCTCTGTTCCAGGGTGAGGGTCCTCATCGGGAATGGCCGCATCAGGTGGTCCCCCAGCGCAAACGCTTCATCAGCAACAAACACGAATGGGAGTCCTTCCACATTATCCTCTGGAGCTGGCAGGTCCAAGCTGCCATTCTGGAGACGCCTGTAGAACCCCGTCTGGGCGATGACTCCACCATCGGACATCTGGCCATTCTTCCCCACGTCCACATACAAGAATTCGTAATTAGCCGACACCACCGCCAACATCACTATACTATTAAACACCTTGTAATTAAAATAGTACGACCCCGAGTTGGGTGGTGGGACGACGTGGACGTGTTTCCCATCAATTGCTCCGCAGTTAGAAAAGTCCCACCGCTGGGCAAAGTGGGAGGCCACAGTCTGCCATTCCTGTGGCGTGGAAGGAAACTGTTGAGGAAAAAACAATAAACATTACTATTTTTACTCTGAAACATGGCAAGCAGATTAGACACAAACATTATGGGGCAACCTCCAGATAGCATTTATTAAGGGGAATTTAACAAGGCCAAAGTATAAGGTACACCTATCATATTCCCCCTCCCCCCTCTCATGGGCCATTTCTAACATTATAGGGGGGGGAACTCTTGGACAGGTAACCCTCTTCACTTCATTGAGAGATGAAGGCCTAAATACAGGGTATTACTTGGAACAGCCCCTCCTTAGTTACGCTATTGGCAGCCCACTGGACAGGTAAGAAGTGTCATAATACAAAGATATAAATACACACTGTACACATTTGGACATTCTGCTATTACCTATCAAGATAATAATAGGATACAAAAACTTTAAACAGTACCATTTGAAAGTATACAGGCAGGCCCTTGCACTACATGCTTTGGGGAATTCATCCATAAATCAGAGCACAAAAGAGATGGGTATAGTGTGTATGGGTTTGGCAAAGTCAGCAGATAGATGATTGAGGATACATAGAGAATTGGGATTAGCTGACTTAGCAGTTGGGGGAGGGAGGGTTACTAAAAATTATTTGGGGACACCACAAAAAAAAGCCTCTGGCACTCTGCCTGAATTAAAATCAAAAATAACATTACCAAACATTTTAGGGGGTGTTTGGGGTAAAGCACTACTATGGAGCTGATAAAATACATTGTTAAGTGACTACATGAGGTGAATATAGGGCCAGGAGACACCATGCTGGGGAGGTTAGTGAAGGGCAAATATGTATGAAGGACCTAAAATAATAATTACATAAAAATCCAGCATGCATGAGGACAAAGGGGACATTCACAGCATATTACAATCATGGGAATTAGGGAATGAGGAAAGAAATACAATATATTAGCAAACATTCAAGACAATAAAATGTGATATAAAAGGATAAAAATCTTACCTTCATATACTCCTTCTGCAGGACCTGGATGATGGCAGAACAGGTCTCTGGGATAATGATCCCCAGAGCCTGGGGGGAGATGCCTGTCGAGAACTTGAGGTCCTGCAGGCTTCTCCCTGTGGCCAAATACCGCAAGGTAGCGACCAACCTCTGCTCCGGAGTGATGGCTTGCCTCATGCAGGTATCCTGCCTGCTGATATAGGGGGTCAGCGAAGCCAACAAACGGTGAAACACGGGGTCCGTCATCCGGAGAAAGTTCCTGAAATCATCAGGATTATTCTCACGGATCTCACGGAGCAAAGGCATATGAGAGAACTGGTCACGCTGAAGCAACCAATTCTTGGTCCATGAACTCCTCCCAACCCTGTTCATGGACTGGACTTGTGTCAAGGTCAGGACCCGAACACCAAGCCCACGCACAGCACGAACTCTACGAGGAGTACGCATACGAAACATGGCTAAAAAACGGTCGGCTGCTCAGAACGAAGTAACAGAACGCACTGAAGAACAGCAAGGCCTGTGAAGAGCGACCTGAAAAACAGTAACGAACGAACAAGAATACAATGACTACCTAAAGCCATGCGGAACTTGCTTGCACGCATTGAAGAGCAGCTACAAACCCACAAGCACAAACTGAACGGCAGAAAACGATCTGAAAGCCACGAGTCTGAAAAAGCGCGAATTGTCTCTCAGCAAACTTTTACTAACACGAGATTAGCAAAAGGAGCCCAAAGGGTGTCGCGCTTGGTTCTGAACCGGCCTTTTCTAGTCTCGTCGTACGTAGTGTACGTGACTGCGTGATTGGCGATCGGAAATTCCGACAACTTTGTGCGAACGTGTGTAGGCAAAACAAGTTTGAGCCAACATCCGTCGGAAAAAATCCTAGGATTTTGTTGTCGGAATGTCCGAACAAAGTCCGACCGTGTGTACGCCCTATAACACATTTAGGTGCTTCTACTAAATACTGAGCAAAGGGTCTGAATACTTAGGACCATGTGATATTTCAGTTTTTCTTTTTTAATAAATCTGCAAAAATGTCAACAATTCTGTGTTTTTCTGTCAATATGGGGTGCTGTGTGTAGATTAATGAGGAAAAAAAATGAACTTAAATGATTTTAGCAAATGGCTGAGCAAAGAGTGAAAAATTTAAGGGGTTCTGAATATTTTCCGTCCCCACTGCATATATATATATATATACAGGTGGTTCCAGGGTTACAAACAAGATAGGGTCTGTAGGTTTGTTCTTAAGTTGAATCTGTTTGTAAGTCCGAATAGGTACATTTATAATGCCCCGTACACACGGTCTGATTTTCCAACGGAAAATGTGTGATAGGACCTTGTTGTCGGAAATTCCGACCGTGTGTAGGCTCCATCACACATTTCCCATCGGATTTTCCGATCCACAAAGTTTGAGATAGACAGGTTGGTGACCACCGCTCCAGGTAACTGGGTTTAAAATTTCCCGTCCTCCGCTAGGTGAATGGTTGTGAGAGCTCCAGGTGCTGGCGATTGCTATTCCAATAGTATAGGTGCAATGAAAAATCTGGACTGCCGCACTCCGGATTGGAATAATAAAGGTAAAATCTTCTTTATTGAAAAAAATGACATGATATAAAATGCGTACATTGCTCTGTTGAAGTGATACAGCATAACCCCTGACGCGTTTCATGCTCCCATAGAGCGCTTACTCAAAGCTGGTTTGTACAACAATGAAAGTCACTTATATACACATTATACGTCTCACACATGACCCCATACTGATTGTATAACTCTAAACAGCTGATCGTTAGATTGTATGGCCTCTTAACATGGAGTTAATTGGGTGTGTGTTTTATGGTGGAGTGTTTATTGAAGACGTGAATGTGCAGACAAGATGTTTCTATAGACAATACAAAAATATCCATAAATAAAAAGTTTATATTGCTTTTAAAAGTCTTTTGAAGAAGGAAAGTTAGGAAGATATAAAGTTTCCTTTCTTTCCACGGGACTGAGATAGGTGCTAAAACTAGCGCTTAGACGTATAAACATGTAAACCATTATATAAATGAATGCAGGTATATGTGAGCCGTATGGCCCAGCAGCCACAGCATAGTGTAAAAGGTATCATATGTCTACTCAGTTTACAAATGTTATGAAAATATTATATAAATGAGGATATTGTAAAGGTTCTTATGAAAAGACACTGTGAAAAACCACTGTGTTTTGTAAAGGACAAGGTCTTACATGTGAGGATCTGTGACAGTGTTTGCATGACTTTCAGATTTCATGACTTTATGTGAAATCTACCAGACTTGAAATGCAAGCAAGGTGTATGCATATATGGTGTATGGGTGCTTTTTGAATAATCTGAACTCCACAGGGAGAAAAAAAAAATTATAAATGCATTTATATGTGCATTTATGTGTATCATAAATGTAAAAGGTGAAAATGAAAAGTAAAGTGGAGATTAAGATGAAGCGTGAAGAGTGCATGTGTATGTATATATATTTATGATCGTGAAAGTATATACAGTGGCTTGCGAAAGTATTCGGCCCCCTTGAACTTTTCAACCTTTTGCCACATTTCAGGCTTCAAACATAAAGATATAAAATTTTAATTTTTTGTGAAGAATCACCAACAAGTGGGACACAATTGTGAAGTGGAATGAAATCTATTGGATATTTTAAACTTTTTTAGCAATTAAAAAACTGAAAAGTGGTGCGTGCAAAATTATTCGGCCCCTTTACTTTCAGTGCAGAAAACTCACTCCAGAAGTTCAGCGAGGATCTCTGAATGATCCAATGTTGTCCTAAATGACTGATGGTGATAAATAGAATCCACCTGTGTGTAATCAAGTCTCTGTATAAATGCACCTGCTCTGTGATAGTCACAGGGTTCTGTTGAAAGCGCAGAGAGCATCATGAAGACCAAGGAACACACCAGGCAGGTCCATAATACTGTTGTGGAGAAGTTTAAAGCCGGATTTGGATACAAAAAGATTTCCCAAGCTTTAAACATCCCAAGGAGCACTGTGCAAGCGATCATTTTGAAATGGAAGGAGTATCAGACCACTGCAAATCTACCAAGACCTAGCTGTCCCTCTAAACTTTCAGCTCAGACAAGGAGAAGACTGATCAGAGATGCAGCCAAGAGAAGGGGGGCACTGTATGAATAAACATAATTGCTCGCTATACATATTAAAATATCCTCTCCAATTGGATCATAAAAAAGAATGTATAATAAATGTCATCCGCGGCCAACGACTGCTCTTATCAAAAACAAGATGACCATAAATATGTCAAATAGTAACACATCATTAAATTCACAATTGATCAAAATTGATAAAAAATTATTATGATAAAAAATTATTTTTTCACTGTAAAATTACCACATATATTAACGATCAGATATAAAACAGTTAGTGTCAAATTCTACATTTAACCCTTCAGGGCAGAGTACTTTTGTCTCGTATATCCAATAAGACTCTCTCTTACTCAGTTGTCTAATAAAGTTACCTCCTCTCCAGTGCTTCGTAACCCTTTCTATACCCCAGAATTTTAGGCCTTTAGGGTTCTGTTGGTGAAAGGCCTTAAAATGTCTTGACACATTATGAGTCTTCAGGCCTTTTTTAATGTTATTGACATGTTCAGCTACTCTGACATGTAGTGGTCTTGACGTTCTACCAACATACTGGAGTCCACAATTACACTCCAGCATGTAGACAACTCCTACAGTGTCACACGTGATGAGTTGTTTGATGTCATACTCTTTGTTTGTGGCAGAAGCTAGGAATTTTTTCCGTTTCTTAACATTTCCTTTTGCGTGTCTACAAGGCACGCATCTTCCACACGCGTAAAAACCACCAAGGAAAGAAAAAAGCCTATCAGAGGTGGGGACTGGCGGATTAAGAACACCCGGGGCTAGACGGTCCCTCAGGGTGGGGGCTTTTTTATAAACAAACTGAGGTCGTTCTGGTAATGCCGGGCCAAGAATTTTGTCTTGCTTCAAGATTGACCAATTTTTTTGGACAATCTTTTCAAACTTACGGTATTGGATGTTATAGTCCAATACCATTTTAAAATTTTGATTCTCTCCGGTAAGAGCCTTAACGGAGTCGGTAATGAGTTCTTCTCTGTTTAATGATGTAACCCTGGCTACCTCTTCATCAAGAGAGACACGGTTATAACCTTTTTGTTCGAACCTGGAGGATAAAACTTGAGTTTGGCTAACAAAATCTTCTACGGTGGTGCAATTCCGGCGCAACCTGATGTATTGTCCCCTGGGGATATTGCACAACCACGAACTGTGGTGGCAACTCCCCAGGGGGATATAAGAGTTGCGATCCGTAGGTTTAAAATAATTGGTGAGCTTGAATCGATCTTGCAAAATGCTGATACTTAGATCTAAAAATACCACATTTTCAGAACTAATGGTCCATGTTAGAGATATGTTTTTGTGGTTGCTGTTCAAAGATTCAATGAAATCATCCAATTTGGATCTCTCACCATTCCAAATGAGGATGAGATCGTCAATGAATCTCCGATAACACACCAGCTCTGGGGGACGATGGAGAAATACCGCCTCCTCCTCCCAGTGGGCCATAAAAATATTGGCCACACTGGGGGCGAAACGAGCCCCCATGGCTACACCCCTGGTCTGTAAGTAAAACTATCTATCATACCAGAAATAATTTCTTGTAAGACAAAAATCCAGACAACTTAAAAGAAACTCCTGATGCCCACCAGACAAGGAGGAAGAAGCAAGAGCCCATTCCACTGAGGTCATAGCGTCCTGATGACCAATAATGGTGTACAGGGTAACTAACGTCCGCTGTAACCAAAAAAGTAGTGGAAGGGGAACACTTCAAAGTTTCTAAGATCTGGATGATGTGCTTCGTGTCCTTCAAGAAAGCTGGCGTTTTCATAACAAGAGGCTGCAAAAAGAAATCGATATACTGTCCTAACCTGGCTGAAACAGAATCGATCCCATTAACTATGGGTCTGCCTGGAGGGTTATTAACATCCTTATGAATTTTAGGTAAAAAATAAATAACCGGTGTTCTGCATTTGGTTCTATTAGTGTACTCACAATGAGTTCCGTTTTAGTATATGTCTCTTATGGAGACACTTCCGGATTCTCCTTCCTGTATTGCGAGTGCGCTGTTTAGGTTGTATTCCATTACCATGGTTACTTACCTCCATAAAGCGCGGGTGCCCACGTAGTCCATTCATCTGCTGAAGAAGTCCCCGCCCACTGGGACGCAACGCGTCCAGAACGAGACGTCGTGACGTCACCCGCGGCCACCGCGCATGCTCGATTCCATCTGTGTTTACACATCACCGCTTGTTGCTGTTTTACTGGCACTTGAGAAGTGCTACCTTTGTAAGTGTATTTTTATTACTTTTAATAAATTGTTTGGCAAACGGAGAGCACTATATGTTGTTACTCTTTTTACATACACCATTGGAACGTCCGGAATCATTCCACCCTGTGTGTGACGGAGCCCTTGGTCCCTGATTCTCAACACCATCCATGTATATGACCCGTAAGGGAAGGCTTGCATGACCCTCTGTAATTAAAGGGTCCTGGTCGTCAGGTGAGAGGCTATTTCAGATACCGGTGAAGGGCACATCAGTCACCTATATCAGCATGATATCACGATCACTTGGTGGAATCTTTTAAAAGTTTTTTGGATATTCATGGACTTTCTGGACCTTTTGATTTACTCCTAAAACGTTTTCTGTTGTATTGGGATTTTCTCCTTTAAATTGCATTTAACATCCCTTGATGTTTTAGTTTAGTTTACTCAGCGCTGCACCATCTTTTACATTTATTTAAGGGATTTGATTGATTGACCCTGGTGTTCAGCTGCTTATTGTCATACACGCGCTGATTTACTTTCTATTCTATGCAGCCAAGAGGCCCATGATCACTCTGGATGAACTGCAGAGAACTACAGCTGAGGTGGGAGAGTCTGTCCATAGGACAACAATCAGTCGTACACTGCACAAATCTGGCCTTGGGAAGAGTGGCAAGAAGAAAGCCATTTCTCAAAGATATCCATAAAAAGTCTCGTCTAAAGTTTGCCACAAGCCACCTGGGAGACACACCAAACATGTGGAAGAAGGTGCTCTGGTCCGATGAAACCAAAATCGAACTTTTTGGCCACAATGCAAAACGATATGTTTGGCGTAAAAGCAACACAGCTCATCACACTCAACACACCATCCCCACTGTCAAACATGGTGGTGGCAGCATCATGGTTTGGGCCTGCTTTTCTTCAGCAGGGACAGGGAAGATGGTTAAAATTGAGGGAAAGATGGATGCAGCCAAATACAGGACCATTCTGGATGAAAACCTGTTGGAGTCTGCAAAAGACCTGAAACTGGGACGGAGATTTATCTTCCAACAAGACAATGATCCCAAACATACAGCAAAATCTACAAAGGAATGGTTCACAAATAAACGTATCCAGGTGTTAGAATGGCCAAATCAAAGTCCAGACCTGAATCCAATCGAGAATCTGTGGAAAGAGCTGAAAACTGCTGTTCACAAACGCTCTCCATCCAACCTCACTGAGCTCGAGCTGTTTTGCAAGGAAGAATGGGCAAGAATTTCAGTCTCTCGATGTGCAAAACTGATAGACATACCCCAAGCAACTTGCAGCTGTAATCGCAGCAAAATGTGGCTCTACAAAGTATTAACGCAAGGGGGCCGAATAATTTTGCACGCCCCACTTTTCATTTTTTTATTAGTTAAAAAAGTTTCAAAAATCCAAAAGATTTCGTTCCACTTCACAATTGTGTTCCACTTGTTGGTGATTCTTCACAAAAAATAAAAATTTTATATCTTTATGTTTGAAGCCTGAAATGTGGCAAAAGGTTGAAAAGTTCAAGGGGGCCGAATATTTTCGCAAGCCACTGTATAGAAAATATATAAAATAAAACAAAGTGAAAACTGAACTATGTGTTTGTGTCTTGACTGAAAAACACGATCAATAAATGGTCTATGTGTGATTATATGTTTCCCATACAATCTCCTACACATATACCTGTCGAGCTTGTAATACGTGTACAGGAAGTAAATGTTCATAAAACATATCATGCACTAATAATTCTGTGGCTCAAACTCTCAAAAATATATATCTTTGAAAGCATATGTTTATCAACCTGGTAACATTCACTGTGGTTACACGATAAAATAAACGTTTACTAAGCGTATTGTTTTAAAGCAATCTCATCTCTTGGTGTACCGTCTTCATGTGTATGGGCAGAACTATATGAGGTAAAGAAGAAAAATGTCACGTCTAAATGTATTATCGTCCCCCTCATCCATCTGAAGTATGGCATTAAAATACACATATTTTTAAGTAAATACCAATTCAAGTGGATGAGTGACTAGATAGTAGGGATGAGCCGAACACCCCCCGGTTCGGTTCGCACCAGAACCCGCGAACGGACCGAAAGTTCGCACGAACGTTAGAACCCCATTGACGTCTATGGGACTCGAACGTTCAAAATCAAAAGTGCTCATTTTAAAGGCTAATTTGCATGGTATTGTCCGAAAAAGGGTTTGGGGACCCGGGTCCTACCCCAGGGGACATGTATCAATGCAAAAAAAACTTTTAAAAACGGCCGTTTTTTCGGGAGCAGTGATTTTAATGATGCTTAAAGTAAAAAAAAAAAAAGTGAAATATTCCTTTAAATATCGTACCTGGGGGGTGTCTATAGTATGCCTGTAAAGTGACGCGTGTTTCCCATGTTTAGAACAGTCCCTGCACCAAATGTCATTTTTAAAGGAAAAAATCTCATTTAAAACTGCTTGCGGGTTTAATGTCATGTCGGGTCATGGCAATATGGATGAAAATCAGTGAGACAAACGGCATGGGTACCCCCCCAGTCCATTACCAGGCCCTTTGGGTCCTGTATGGATATTAAGGGGAACCCCGCACCCAAATTAAAATAAGGAAAGGCCCTATATACTCTGAACAGCAGTATACAGGCGGTGCAAACAAGACAGGGACTGTAGGTTTGTTGTTAAGTAGAATCTCTTTGTAATTTTGAACGGGTACATTTTTAACGTGTTTAGCTCCAGCCAAAAAATCTTTTTTAAGCTTTTTGGAAAACATAGGGAAGGGTTATCACCCCTGTGACATTTGTTTTGCTGTCTTTCCTCCTCTTCAGAAGATTTCACCTCACTTTTTTGTCCCAATGAAAAATGTTTTTTGAAAATTTGGGTTTTTTTGTGGAACAAGGATTGGAAAGCATCAGTGGAAAGGAGAAATTGTTTTCCCATATTAACTCTTACAGGAGAGAATTTCCCTTCCTAGGGGTAGATTGCATCTCACTTCCTGTTGTCTCCTTCCGTTTGCAAGTAGGAGTCGTTTGTAAGTTAGATGTTTGAAAGTAGGGTCCTGCCCTATATACTCAGCAGAAATTTGGGCCTTAGGTGTTGCTGTGGCCACAACACTGTAAGCTCTCACAGGGCCCTGCTGTGAAATATTAGATCAAGAATTGTAATTACATGCCCCTGTTGAACAGGAGCTGAAAAAATAGGCCTTAGGCACTGGTGCTGGTGCCACAACACTGCAACCCCTCACAGACACTCTAGTTGGAACGCAGGAACGAGCCCTGCTGCAAAGTATTGCATCAAAAATTGTAATTACACGCCCCTGTTAGACAGGGGCAGAAAAATTGGGCCTTAGGCACTGGTGCTGGTGCCACAACACTGCAACCCCTCACAGACACTCTAGTTGGAACGCAGGAACGAGCCCTGCTGCAAAGTATTGCATCAAAAATTGTAATTACACGCCCCTGTTAGACAGGGGCAGAAAAATTGGGCCTTAGGCACTGGTGCTGGTGCCACAACACTGCAACCCCTCACAGACACCCTAGTTGGAATGCAGGAACGAGCCCTGCTGCAAAGTATTGCATCAAAAATTGTAATTACACGCCCCTGTTAGACAGGGGCAGAAAAATTGGGCCTTAGGCACTGGTGCTGGTGCCACAACACTGCAACCCCTCACAGACACTCTAGTTGGAATGCAGGAACGAGCCCTGCTGCAAAGTATTGCATCAAAAATTGTAATTACACGCCCCTGTTAGACAGGGGCAGAAAAATTGGGCCTTAGGCACTGGTGCTGGTGCCACAACACTGCAACCCCTCACAGACACTCTAGTTGGAATGCAGGAACGAGCCCTGCTGCAAATTATTACATCAAAAATTGTAATTACACGCCCCTGTTAAACAGGGGCTGAAAAATTGTGCCTTAGGCACTGGTGGTGGCGCCCAGAACCAAAAATGTTCTTACAAGCTATCAGCGTGATGATTGAGGAGGAAGAGGATAATTACTCAGGGATAGTCACTCAGCATCAGCATAGGCAGTCTTTGAAGGGATCTGAGATTTCAAAAAAAATTATTCGGTTACATCAGCATCAGGTGCTTGGTAGCTGGTGCTGATCCAAGACTGATTCATTTTTATGAAGGTCAGCCGATCGACCGAGTCGGTGGACAGACGCACCCTGTGATCGGTTACCACGTCTCCAGCAGCACTGAATGTGCGTTCCGAAAGAACGCTGGATGCAGGACAGGCCAGTAGCCAATTGCATACTGTGCAAGCTCTGGCCAGTGATCCATCCTCAAGACCCAGTAACCCAGAGGATTTTCGGTGGGAAAGGTGTCCAAGTCTGATCTTGCCCCTAGGTATTCCTGCACCATGTAAAACAGACGCTGGCGATGGTTGCTGGAACCGATCATACCTTGGGGCTGCGGACCAAAAAATTGTCTGAACGCATCGGTCAGACGGCCACCTTCTCCACCGCTCCTTCTTTGACTGACCGAAGCCTCAGCAACACGTTGTCCAGAAACAGGAGTTTGTAACCTCCCAGTCTCTGGGAACGCATTGCACAGACCTTTCTGCAAGGCCTCCCGAAGATGTTTCATCCTCTGCTCCCTCTGCGATGGCAAGATAAGGTCCGCAACCTTACCCTTGTAACGTGGATCAGGGAGGGTTGCCAGCCAGTATTGGTCCTTCTCCTTGATACCACGAATACGAGGATCCTTACGCAGGCTTTGCAGGATCAGGGAGGCCATGCAGCGTAGGTTTGCTGAGGCATTCGGTCCGGAGTCCTCTGGGTCACTAAGGACAACAACGTCCGCAGCCACCTCCTCCCAGCCACGTACAAGTCCATGTGTTCCTTGGGACTGATCCCTTAAAGACTGCTGATGCTGAGTGCCAGGCTCCACCTCCATACTGACACAATCTTCCTCCTCCTCCTCCTCGTCCTCTTCCTGTGTGATCGGTGGGCACGCAGGAACACTGTCTGGATAAAGGGGGCCTTGAGAGCTAAGGAAGTCCTCCTCTTCCTGCCTCTGTTCTGCCTCAAGTGCCTCAAGTGCCCTGTCCATTATTCCACGCAGCGTGTGCTCCAACAGGTGGACAAGGGGGACAGTGTCACTGATGCATGCACTGTCAGTGCTCACCATCCTCGTGGCCTCCTCGAATGGTGACAGGACAGTGCATGCATCCCTGATCATGGCCCACTGGCGTGGGGAAAAAAAACCAAGGTCCCCTGACCCTGTCCTGGTGCCATAGTCGCACAGGTACTCATTGATGGCCCTCTGCTGCGTGTGCAGCCGCTGCAGCATGGCCAACGTTGAGTTCCACCTGGTGGGCATGTCACAGATTAGGCGGTTCTTGGGCAGGTTAAACTCCTTTTGGAGGTCCGTCAGCCGAGCACTGGCATTATATGACCGGCGGAAATGCACACAGACTTTCCTGGCCTGCCTCAGGACATCCTGTAAGCCCGGGTACCTGCCCAAGAACCGCTGCACCACCAAGTTAAGGACGTGAGCCAAACAGGGCACATGGGTCATTTGTCCCTGTCGGAGGGCAGAGAGGAGGTTGGTGCCATTGTCGCAAACCACCATTCCTGCCTTAAGTTGGCGTGGCGTCAACCACCTCTGAACCTGCCCCTGCAGAGCTGACAGAACCTCTGCCCCAGTGTGGCTCCTGTCCCCCAAGCACACCAGCTCAAGCACCGCATGGCATCTTTTGGCCTGCGTACTTGCGTAGCCCCTTGAACGCCTACGGAGCACCGCTGGTTCCGAGGAAGAGGCCATGGAGGAAGAAGAAGAGGAGGGGGTGGAGGAGAGAGGTGTTTCACAATCAGCATTTTGGAGGCGTGGTGGCGGAACAACCTCCAACACTACTGCACCTTGTCCTGCATCCTTCCCAGCTGCCAGCAGAGTCACCCAATGCGCCGTGAAACTTAAGTAACGTCCCTGTCCATGCCTGCTGGACCATGAGTCAGCGGTAATATGCACCTTACCGCTGACCGCCCTGTCCAGCGAGGCATGGACATTGCCTTCCACATGCCGGTAGAGAGCCGGAATCGCCTTCCGTGAGAAAAAGTGGCGTTTGGGTACCTGCCACTGAGGAACCGCACATTCCACAAACTCACGGAAGGGGGCAGAGTCTACCAACTGAAAAGGCAGCAGTTGAAGTGCTAGCAATTTTGCCAAGCTAGCATTCAACCGCTGGGCATGTGGATGGCTGGGAGCAAACTTCTTTCGGCGGTGCAGCAGCTGGGGCAGGGAAATTTGCCTGGTACAATCTGACGTCGGTGTACCAAAAGCAGATTGCCCACAAGTACTTGGCTGTGACACACCTAATTCTACACCTTCATTCCTCTCACTGCAGGTCTCAGAGAGGACTGAAGGTCTAGTGGGGTTGGAAATCTCAGCTGATGAGGAGCAAGGAGAGATCCTCTTTGTTCTTTGGTGTGGGTCCTTTAGATATGCTTGCCAACGAACTGCATGGCAGGTCAACATATGTCTGGTCAAGCATGTGGTACCCAAGCGGGAGATGTTTTGGCCACGCGAGATACGCTTGAGACATATGTTGCAAATAGCAGCGGTGCGATCTGATGCACTCGTCTCAAAAAAGGCCCACACCAAAGAACTTTTTGAATAACGCGCAGAGACTGCAGCGCCCTGCACATGTGGAGCTTTGGGGTGTGATGCAGTCAATGTGCTGCCCTTAGGCTGGCCCCTGGAGGGCATCCTGCCTCGTTGGTGATGTGCCGCCTCCTCCTCCTCCTCCTCTCTCCTATCAGGCACCCACGTTGAGTCAGTGACCTCATCATCCTCTCCCTCCTCATCACTGGAGCAAACCTGGCAGTATGCTGCAGCAGGGGGAACATGACTGCCAGATTGCTGTCCTTCTTGGGCACCCCCTCTGTCCGTGCTCATGTTACTGCCTTCATCGAGCTCAGTATCATCATCAGAGCCTTCCAAACGCTGGGCATCCTCCTGGAGCATGTACCCAACACTGTGGTCAAACAGTTCGAGGGAATCCTCAGGAGGACATGGTGGAGCTAGGGAAGGAGTCACTGATGACATTGAGCTGAGGGAAGAGGCCGCTGCTTTGCCAGACAAAGCACCCTGGGCATGGGTGAGAGAGGATGAGGAGGATGAGGACGGCTTGGTCATCCACTCGACCAAGTCTTCCGCATGTTGCGGCTCAACACGGCCAGCTGCCGAAAAAAAGGCCAAGCGTGTCCCATGGCCACGTGCTGATGAGGATGCACCGTCTCCACGACCAGCACTAGACACAGAGCCTGCTTGCCCTCTCTTATTGGCTTGTGACTGTCTGCCTCTCCTTCTTGGCCTTCCAGACATACTAATGTCCTGTAGCTGCACTAAGCTGGGATAGAACACCTGTAATTTTCTTCAGGTAGCTTTATATACTGTAACCAGACAAGCCTGCCTGTCAGTAGGAAGATAACAGGAACGGATCTAGCTGAACACTGTGAGCAGGACGCACTGCACTAAATGTAAATAGCAGGAACGGATCTAGCTGAACACTGTGAGCAGGACGCACTGACTGCACTAAATGTAAATAGCAGGAACGGATCTAGCTGAACACTGTGAGCAGGACGCACTGACTGCACTAAATGTAAATAGCAGGAACGGATCTAGCTGAACACTGTGAGCAGGACGCACTGACTGCACTAAATGTAAATAGCAGGAACAGATCTAGCTGAACACTGTGAGCAGGACACACTGACTGCACTAAATGTAAATAGCAGGAACGGATCTAGCTGAACACTGTGAGCAGGACGCACTGACTGCACTAAATGTAAATAGCAGGAACGGATCTAGCTGAACACTGTGAGCAGGACGCACTGCACTAAATGTAAATAGCAGGAACAGATCTAGCTGAACACTGTGAGCAGGACGCACTGCACTAAATGTAAATAGCAGGAACGGATCTAACTGAACACTGTGAGCAGGACGCACTGCACTAAATGTAAATAGCAGGAACAGATCTAGCTGAACACTGTGAGCAGGACGCACTGCACTAAATGTAAATAGCAGGAACAGATCTAGCTGAACACTGTGAGCAGGACGCACTGCACTAAATGTAAATAGCAGGGACGGATCTAGCTGAACACTGTGAGCAGGACGCACTGCACTAAATGTAAATAGCAGGAACAGATCTAGCTGAACACTGTGAGCAGGACGCACTGCACTAAATGTAAATAGCAGGAACAGATCTAGCTGAACACTGTGAGCAGGACGCACTGCACTAAATGTAAATAGCAGGAACGGATCTAGCTGAACACTGTGAGCAGGACGCACTGCACTAAATGTAAATAGCAGGAACAGATCTAGCTGAACACTGTGAGCAGGACGCACTGCACTAAATGTAAATAGCAGGAACGGATCTAGCTGAACACTGTGAGCAGGACGCACTGCACTAAATGTAAATAGCAGGAACAGATCTAGCTGAACACTGTGAGCAGGACGCACTGCACTAAATGTAAATAGCAGGAACAGATCTAGCTGAACACTGTGAGCAGGACGCACTGCACTAAATGTAAATAGCAGGAACGGATCTAGCTGAACACTGTGAGCAGGACGCACTGACTGCACTAAATGTAAATAGCAGGAACGGATCTAGCTGAACACTGTGAGCAGGACGCACTGCACTAAATGTAAATAGCAGGAACAGATCTAGCTGAACACTGTGAGCAGGACGCACTGCACTAAATGTAAATAGCAGGAACAGATCTAGCTGAACACTGTGAGCAGGACGCACTGCACTAAATGTAAATAGCAGGAACGGATCTAGCTGAACACTGTGAGCAGGACGCACTGCACTAAATGTAAATAGCAGGAACAGATCTAGCTGAACACTGTGAGCAGGACGCACTGCACTAAATGTAAATAGCAGGAACGGATCTAGCTGAACACTGTGAGCAGGACGCACTGACTGCACTAAATGTAAATAGCAGGAACGGATCTAGCTGAACACTGTGAGCAGGACGCACTGCACTAAATGTAAATAGCAGGAACAGATCTAGCCTAATCTATCTAACTCAAATCAAATGACACTGTCTGTCTCTCTCTCTATCAGCACACCGGAACACACTACACAGGGCCGCCGTGCAGGCGGCCTTATATAGTGTGGGGCGTGTACTAAATCCCCTGAGCCATAATTGGCCAAAGCCACCCTGGCTTTGGCCAATTACAGCTCTCTCTACTGACGGCGCTGTGATTGGCCAAGCATGCGGGTCATAGTGCATGCTTGGCCAATCATCAGCCAGCAATGCACTGCGATGCCGCAGTGAATTATGGGCCGTGACGCGCCACACGAATTTGGCGCGAACGGCCCATAACGTTCGCAATTCGACGGACGGTCGAACAGCCGATGTTCGAGTCGAACATGGGTTCGACTCGAACACGAAGCTCATCCCTACTAGATAGACATGTGGACGGTGTATCTCCTTACTCGCTGCAACACCTGGTGTAGGATAGTGTGTATGTGGGCCCTATGAAGGTGAAAAATGGACTTGTACGTTCAAAATCATGAGGGCTATTCTTATAAATTTGGTGTTGTGGCTTGCTTACAGCAACCGTTGAACAATGGTGTCTGGTTGGGGATGAAGAGTAAGTGACTAACTAAACGGACAAACCAAAAGTTGGTGAATATAACCCATAATGTCCTTTTGGTATGAATGTATAGATATGTCCCCAATCGTCCATCCATGTAAAGAAGTAAATACATGAACCTCATCAAGGTTCTGTTTTGAAAAAAGGAAGAGAAGGAATATTTCAGCCGGACTATATGTGGCCAAGCTCTTGGATAGTTGCAATTTGAGCTCTTATGCAATTTTTTGTTAGGGGTTAGTGGATAAGTAGATGGCTAGAGGGAGAAGTGAGAGGACAGGGAGCAGATATATTGCTAGACATGTCTTTCAGAAATATTATTCATAAAAATGAGAAACGTCCCACTCAAAGTTTAACCCCCGTGGGATTCTAGTGTCTAATGAGAATATCCAAAGGACTTCTCGTTTACACAATATCTGGAATCTGTCTCCTCCCCTCACTGGTGTCGTGATTTTCTCAATCCCTTGGATAACTAATTTGGAGGTGTTTTTGTGGTGTGTGAAAATCCAGTGTTTTGATACATTTGTTAAAATCTCTTTCTCAATATTATACAGGTGATCATGTAGCCTATCTCTGAGACGTCGTGTTGTGCGTCCAACATATTGTACCTGGCAGCTGGTGCATGAAATAACATACACCACAAATTTGGTATTGCAGTTTATAAAAGCAGGGATCAAAAACTCTTTTTGGCTGCTGCATGATCTTATGTGTTGGCCGGTTTTGATGTACCCACAGTAATTGCAAGTTTTTATTCCACATTTGAAATTGCCTGTGAAATTAAGCCAATTTGTTTTGGTACGTTTGGTTGTAAATAGGCTGGGAAACAGTGAGCGTCCCAGCGTGGGTGCTTTGCGAGAAACAACCTTGATCCCTTTAGAGAGGATGTTGTTATATATTGGGTCATTGTACAGTACAGGAAGATGTTTCACAATGATTTTCTTTATTGTGTTAAATTCTGTACTGTATGGGGTAGAAAAGACTGGAGTCCTAGGGGATGTTCCTCTTTTATGTTGGGTTTTTCTATGTGGTTTCTTATTTAGAAGCGTGGACCTTGGGATAGATTTTACTGTATTGAGTGCTTTTAATATAGATGTATCTTTGTAACCTCGAGCTTTAAACCTATGTGCCATTTGTTCGGCCTCTGCTTCAAAAACTTCAGGGGAACTACATAGACGCTTTAACCTCAAGAACTGGCTATATGGTATGCCTGTGATAGTGTGTTTAGGGTGTGCTGAATCGGCTCTGAGTAAAGTGTTGCCACTGAGAGGTTTTCTATACAAACTGGATTGGATGTTGTCTCCAGAGCCTGTCAGTTTCACATCCAAAAAATCTATGGAGCTGACCTGCAGGTTTCCAGTGAACTTCAAATTAAGTGAATTGTCATTAAGGTATGTAAGCCATCTGTCCAAATCTGCCTCTCCATCTGATGTAATAAACAATAAGTCGTCTATAAAGCAACAGAAAAAGACGGTGTCTTTACGGCGGGGACTATCTGGTCCAAACATACGGGACCTCTCCCACCAGCCCATATAAATATTGGCCAGTGAGGGGGAAAACTTGGCTCCCATGGAGGCCCCGCATTTCTGGAGGAAATAGTCCCCGTCAAACATAAAAAAATTGTGTGTTAAAAGGTACTCTAGAGCTTGCACAATAAACTCCTGAAGTATCAGGGAAGCTTTACCCGTTTTTCTAAGAAAGTAAATGACTGCCTGGATCGCCAGGTGGTGTGGGATGCTAGAGTATAAACTCATCACATCACAGCTGATCCATCTAAAGTTGTTTTCCCATTTGATGTTTTGGAGTTTATTTAACAAATCATTTGTGTCTTTTATGTAACCAGGGAGGCTAGTGGCTATTGGTTGTAGATGAGAGTCAACCCACTCCCCCAAGCGTTCATTTAAGGAGCCTATACCTGCCACTATAGGTCGTCCTGTAAGGGGATTTAACCCCTTGTGAATCTTTGGTAAGTGATGGAACACTGGTGTTATGGGGTTTTCTGGAATGAGAAATTCTTTCTCCCTAGGGGTAAATATACCGACTTGTATAGCTCTATCTATGAGTGTAGAGAGTTTGTTTTTGAAAGAAATGGTGGGGTTAGAAGACAGTCTCTGGTATGTATGTTCGTCAGTCAATTGGCGTAAGGCTTCACTTTTGTAAGCTTCTGCATCTAAGACTGCTACCATACCCCCCTTGTCTGCATTCCTGATGACTATCTGGTCATCCATGGAGAGTCGGTTGAGCGCCTGTCTCTCCCTGGTGGTCAGATTGTCCTGTGCAAACTTGTTTTTATTGCAACTGTGAGCCAGGTGTACCAGGTCTCCCTCTACCATTTTTTGGAATGTGTCAAGATCTTTGCCCCTGGCTGCCACCGGATAGAAATCTGATCTGCCCCTAGAAATATCAATGTGAACATCCGTGGGGTCCAGGGGGAAAGGATCTGACTCATGTGCCAAATCAGTCAAATCTTGTAAAGCACAATTGTCTACAAATAAAATAGGTGAAGACAAGGACTCACCTGTGTCACAGCTGTCTATGGACCCATTGAACACATCTACTGTGCAATCAAAAAAATGTTTCCTAAGAGTTAGTGTCCTTGCAAATTACATAGTAATCCTACATTACATAGTTAGTAAGGTTGAATAAAGACACCAGTCCATCCAGTTCAACCTGAGTGAGTGTGTGTCTACAAACCTGACCCTTGTCCCTAACCTTGTACATCACACACTCACATCAGTCCCTACCCTCAATCCAAGGTCCCCATTCATATACTAGGGCCAATTTTGGACAGAAGCCAATTAACCTACCAGCATGTCTTTGGAGTGTGGGAGGAAACCGGAGTACCCGGAGGAAACCCACGCAGGCACAGGGAGAACATGCAAACTCCAGGCAGGTAGTGTTGTGGTTGGGATACGAACCAGCAACCCTTTTTTACTGCTAGGCGAGAGTGCTAACCACTGCACCACTGTGCCGCCCAAATCTGTTAATGTTCAGGATCGTTTCAAAAAGATTGAAGTGTCTGGTCGGACAAAAATTCAGGCCTTTTGCTAGGAGGTCAATTTCTTCTGTGTTCAGTGGTCTCTTGGACAAGTTGATCACACTTGTTTTACTTCCTCTGCGTTTTCTCTCGCAGTGTATAGCATGAGTTGCTTGTGGCGCCTGTGTTTCCTACCGCCTCTTCTTGTCTTCTTGAAAATGACTTCTTTTTCTTTGTTGGTCTGGACCTGTGAGGGTTTCCAGAGGCTTGGCTTTTGGTAGATCTGATGGGCTCCGATGGGGTTAAAGATCTATCCAGTGACGAGTTGGATGCAGTACGTGCTAGAATGTTGTCGGCCGACTCTCCTTCATGATCGGAAAAGCTCACTCGTTTACCTCGGTTTTTACGGGATTTGCTGGAATTATGAAATGACCTGTTCCAGGTATAGACACTGTTTCCTTGGTAGTCATCTTTATCTCGGGCCATTTTGCCCTTCTTGGTGTTAATTACTGCTTTTTCCATTCGGTCCAATTTTCTGTTTAGCTTTTCATCAAGTTCAGCAAAACCTTTAGATGTTTGTGAGGTGGTGAGGTCTTTTTGTATTGCAGATATGTCTAGCTGTGATTTCTCTGTTTCCTTTTTCTTTGAGGCAATCAGAATTTCCATGAGTTTAAAGGAACAAGTATCTAGAGTGTCCGTCCACTCTTTTTTAAAATTTTCATCGAATAAATCCGAGGTGGGGAACTTTTTGATCCGTAGTCCTCGAGGAATGTGTAGTATTGATATATATTCCGTGAGAAAAGTTATGTCCCAGTATGCTCTTATTTCTTTAGCCATCAATTGTTCCAATTTCCTAAAACGCCTTATTAATTGTATCTCATCGTCCTCCGACGATTGTAAGGTGTGTGCTTGCAATGGCTGTCTTAAAGGATTATTGGATGGTGCTGTGAGCGTTCTGCTAAAAGCTGTTTCCACAACAGGCTCTTGCGTACTGATACGATCCATAATGGATATCCAATGTGTTCTCTCACTCTAAACCAGGAGTGGTTTTCCAATATTCCAAGGTAATAATAAAATATATGTACCTTAATGATGCGGGGACATGGCCGAGCTGGTGGAAAGAAATTATGTAGCAAAAGTCCAGATGCTTGAAATAGACAGGTTGGTGACCACCGCTCCAGGTAACTGGGTTTGAATTTCCCGTCCTCCGCTAGGTGAATGGTTGTGAGAGCTCCAGGTGCTGGCGATTGCTATTCCAATAGTATAGGTGTAATGAAAAATCTGGACTGCTGCATTCCGGATTGGAATAATAAAGGTAAAATCTTCTTTATTGAAAAAATGACATGATATAAAATGCGTACATTGCTCTGTTGAAGTGATACAGCATAACCGCTGACGCGTTTCACGCTCCCATAGAGCGCTTACTCATAGCTGGTTTGTACAACAATGAAAGTCACTTATATACACATTATACGTCTCACACATGACCCCATACTGATTGTATAACTCTAAACAGCTGATCGTTAGATTGTATGGCCTCTTAACATGGAGTTAATTGGGTGTGTGTTTTATGGTGGAGTGTTTATTGAAGACGTGAATGTGCAGACAAGATGTTTCTATAGACAATACAAAAATATCCATAAATAAAAAGTTTATATTGCTTTGAAAAGTCTTTTGAAGAAGGAAAGTTAGGAAGATATAAAGTTTCCTTTCTTTCCACGGGACTGAGATAGGTGCTAAAACTAGCGCTTAGACGTATAAACATGTAAACCATTATATAAATGAATGCAGGTATATGTGAGCCGTATGGCCCAGCAGCCACAGCATAGTGTAAAAGGTATCATATGTCTACTCAGTTTACAAATGTTATGAAAATATTATATAAATGAGGATATTGTAAAGGTTCTTATGAAAAGACACTGTGAAAAACCACTGTGTTTTGTAAACGACAAGGTCTTACATGTGAGGATCTGTGACAGTGTTTGCATGACTTTCAGATTTCATGACTTTATGTGAAATCTACCAGACTTGAAATGCAAGCAAGGTGTATGCATATATGGTGTATGGGTGCTTTTTGAATAATCTGAACTCCACAGGGAGAAAAAAAAATAAAAAATCCGGAGTGCGGCAGTCCAGATTTTTCATTGCACCTACACAAAGTTTGAGAGCAGGATATAAAATTTTCCGACAACAAAATCCGTTGTCGGAAATTCCGATCGTGTGTACACAAATCCGACGGACAAAGTGCCACGCATGCTCAGAATAAATAAAGGGATGAAAGCTATTGGCCACTGCCCTGTTTATAGTCCCGACGTACGTGTTTTACGTCACCGCGTTTAGAACGATCGGATTTTCCGACAACTTTGTGTGACCGTGTGTATGCAAGACAAGTTTGAGCCAACATCCGTCGGAAAAAATCCTAGGATCTTGTTGTCGGAATGTCCGAACAAAGTCCGACCATGTGTATGGGGCATAAGTGTAGCTCCAGCCCAAAAAAATATGTTTAAGATTTTTGGATAGCATAGGGAAACACCCCTGTAACGTTTGTTTTGCTGTCTGTGCCCCTGTTCAGAAGATTTCACCTCACATTCTGTCTCACTTCCTGTTGTCTCCCTCCGTTTGTAAGTAGGAGTCGTTTGTAAGTCGGATGTTTGTAACTAGGGGACTTGCCTGTATACCCAAGAGGGTATTCCACTCCCCAATATCCCTGTAACACAGTGGGATATGTTTCCTAACAGAATATTAGTAGAATAAAGATATATTGTAGCCACACAGGTCCTCACTTACCCCAGCACTAGTAACCACTAGTCAATGCATTCCCTGTCCCACTTCTTATGTGACTTAACCACTTGCTGACTGCCTAACTGCAAATGTACGTCATTACTTTGACGTTAAATACAGTTGATATGGTAGCAGCTAGCTGCCATAACCCTGGTATCTTTTTTTTGTTTGTTAGGTGGCTGGCTTTCTGATAAAAGTGATCCCAGTACCCCCCCCCCCCCCCCCCCACTGCTTCCTGGTCAATTCTGACCAGGAGCTGTCGGTAAGCCTGGAACCGATCCGGTGTGGCCGATGGCTAGGCAGGAAGTCAAGTGAGGGCAAGATAGCCCCCACTCAGCTCTATGCCCTTGGAGGACCAGAGTGACCTCTGTCGTCACTTCTGGTCCTCGGACAGATAAACAGGATTTTTTTTCTTAAAGTTAAAATGTAATTTTTTTTATTGCTTTTAAGGGTAAATGAGAGATCTGAGGTCTTTTTGACCCCAGATCTCTCAATAAAGAGGACCTGTCATGCTAATTTCTATTACAAGGGATATTTGCGTTCCTTTTAATAGGAATAAAGTGATTAAAAAAAAAATAAAAATAAAGCGACAGTGTAAATATAAAAAAGTAAAATAAATAATAATAATAAAAAAAATTGAAAGCGCCCGATCCCTCAGTGCTCGCACGCAGAAGCGAATGCATGCGTAAGTATATGTACACTGTGTTCAAACCACACATCTAAGGTATCGCTGCGATCGTTAGAGCAAGAGAAAAAAATTCTAGCACAGGGCCTTCTCTGTAACTCTGCAACTCTAAACAGGTAACCTGCAAACATTTTTAAAACGTCGCCTATGGAGATTTTTAAGTACCAAAGTTTGTTACCATTCCACGAGCGAGTGCAATTTTAAAGCATGACATGTTAGGTATCTATTTACTCAACGTAACATCATCTTTCACATTATACAAAAACATTTGGCTAACTTTACTGTTATCTTTTTTTTCAATTCATTAAAGTATATATATATATATTTTTAAATGCATTTGAAAGACCGCTGCACAAATACAGTGTGACCTAAAATATTGAAAAATTGAAAAATTCTAAACAAAATATTGCAACAACCGACATTTTATTCTCTAGGGTCTCTGCTAAAAAATATATATATAATGTTTGGCGTTTCTAAGTAATTTTCTAGCAAAAAACTTGTAAACAACTAATGTCAGAAAAAGGCCCGGTCAGCAAGTGGTTAATGTATGTCGCCTAAGAGCTTGTATATGGGAAAGATAACGAGGACAGGGAATCATTCATTTTTGTTAAACTGGCCATCCACATTTCCATCTAGTTGTACAATCCAGATAAATGTAGATTTCCCAACATATTTGTAAGGGAGTACCTAATTGGATATACATTTGACCATAGTACAACAAAGTTGTTGATAAAGGCAGAGCTTTTTTTCAGCGGGAACATGGGGGGAATACAGTCCTGCCACCTACAGAACTGAATGTATGTAATGGCAAGGGGTGGTGGGGTCTATTGTTGCTGGCTGCTAGGGGATCTATTGTTAATGGAAAGGGGGGTTTATTTCTGTGAGGGGCAAATATTGTTGAAGGGGAAGTCTATTTTTGCTGGTAGAGTCTTAAGTTGCTGGGGGGTAAATGTTTGCTGGGAGGGATCTACTATTGAGAGGTCTATTTTTGCTGACTGCTGGATGGGTGTATTAATGCTGGCTGTTGGGAGATCTATTATTGCTGGCGTGGTCTATTGTTGCTTGCTGGAGTGAATCTTTTGTTTCTGGAGCATATTTTGTTGGTGGCTGCAGGAGATCTGCTGTTGCAAGCTGCAGGGGATCTGTTGTTGCTGGCTGCATGTGATCTGTTTTACTACTTTTCTTGTTATCATTAACAAATTCCATACAAATTACTTGGCACCACAAAATTATACTTATTTCTGTATTTTCTAAAAGGGGTGGTACTTGAAGGTGGGTAGGGGGTGGAACCAAGGGACAGTGCTCGAAGGGGAAGTACCTGCACCTATTCTCTGATTCAGCTAATGTAAGAGAGCGCTGATCGGAGTGTTCTGGCAGGTGGGGGGGTTGTCCCCCTGTCAGAACACAACAGCTCAGTGGGGGAGATCACTGATCACTGAACTAACCTTACATGGTTAGTACAGTGGCTCTGGCCAGAGCTGACAGGTTTTTTTCATGCAACCAGCTGGATTGCATGAAAAAAATGTAGTGTGTACCAGGCTTTAGGTATTCTAGTTTACTGCTAGGGGGGGAAACATTGATTGTAAGGAAAAAATCATTTTTTTAAAATTAAGGTATAATTCCGCCCCTCACTCTCTTATTCTTACCCCTTCTTCTTCCTTGGCACTGGTTTAGGAGGTCTTTTCCACAAGACTGAGTGATGCCCACATAATGAGGTATGAATACAGCTCAATGCAGCAGTACTGTGAGCCCAGATTGTGTGATGTTGCCACTCTAGGCGTGGGTCCATAACAGTCTGGATTTACAGAACGTGGATCAAATAACTGTCGTTCAACCCAGAAGACCGAGTATGTCTTGTGGTTGGAGAAGAAATGCTAAGAGAGACATTTCTGGATTGAAGATAAGTATCACTTGTATTCCCACAGGCTAGCAGGTCTGCCATAGCTTTAACATGCAAGGTTCTGCTGTTACCTGTTCTTCCACAAGACGTGTTTGAGACTAGTATTACACCTGCTTTTAATTCTATCATCTACACACGCAGTCCTAGATCAGCCAGGCCACATCTTTTTCTATTTAAGCAGGGCTCTTTCCCTCAGACTCAGAAAGATTCTGAGATCCTGCATTTCCCAGTGTTTCTGTAGCCAGACCCTCCTAGCTTCCAGTAACTTCACAAGTATCTTCTTGAATATTCCAGTGTGATTTCCTTACCCCAAGTGCTCCCAGAGTTGTCCAGTCTATCCCCAGTGACTCTCTGTGATCCTGCCTGCAATGTATATCCTTGCACTTGTTGTATCATCTGAGCATTTCAGCATAATGTGCCTCTGTTTCCCTTCTATTAGCTCCCAGCCTTCCTGAACCTCCATAAATCCCTGTGAGTTTCAGCCTGCCATTCATCACTAGTAGGGATGAGCCGAACACCCCCCGGTTCGGTTCGCACCAGAACCCGCGAACGGACCGAAAGTTCGCACGAACGTTAGAACCCCATTGACGTCTATGGGACTCGAACGTTCGAAATCAAAAGTGCTAATTTTAAAGGCTAATTTGCATGGTATTGTCCGAAAAAGGGTTTGGGGACCCGGGTCCTACCCCAGGGGACATGTATCAATGCAAAAAAAACTTTTAAAAACGGCCGTTTTTTCGGGAGCAGTGATTTTAATGATGCTTAAAGTAAAAAAAAAAAAGTGAAATATTCCTTTAAATATCGTACCTGGGGGGTGTCTATAGTATGCATGTAAAGTGACGCGTGTTTCCCATGTTTAGAACAGTCCCTGCACCAAATGTCATTTTTAAAGGAAAAAATCTCATTTAAAACTGCTTGCGGGTTTAATGTCATGTCGGGTCATGGCAATATGGATGAAAATCAGTGAGACAAACGGCATGGGTACCCCCCCAGTCCATTACCAGGCCCTTTGGGTCCTGTATGGATATTAAGGGGAACCCCGCACCCAAATTAAAATAAGGAAAGGCCCTATATACTCTGAACAGCAGTATACAGGCAGTGCAAACAAGACAGGGACTGTAGGTTTGTTGTTAAGTAGAATCTCTTTGTAATTTTGAACGGGTAAATTTTTAACGTGTTTAGCTCCAGCCAAAAAATCTTTTTTAAGCTTTTTGGAAAACATAGGGAAGGGTTATCACCCCTGTGACATTTGTTTTGCTGTCTTTCCTCCTCTTCAGAAGATTTCACCTCACTTTTTTGTCCCAATGAAAAATGTTTTTTGAAAATTTGGGTTTTTTTGTGGAACAAGGATTGGAAAGCATCAGTGGAAAGGAGAAATTGTTTTCCCATATTAACTCTTACAGGAGAGAATTTCCCTTCCTAGGGGTAGATTTCATCTCACTTCCTGTTGTCTCCTTCCGTTTGCAAGTAGGAGTCGTTTGTAAGTTAGATGTTTGAAAGTAGGGTCCTGCCCTATATACTCAGCAGAAATTTGGGCCTTAGGTGTTGCTGTGGCCACAACACTGTAAGCCCTCACAGGGCCCTGCTGTGAAATATTAGATCAAGAATTGTAATTACATGCCCCTGTTGAACAGGAGCTGAAAAATTAGGCCTTAGGCACTGGTGCTGGTGCCACAACACTGCAACCCCTCACAGACACTCTAGTTGGAACGCAGGAACGAGCCCTGCTGCAAAGTATTGCATCAAAAATTGTAATTACACGCCCCTGTTAGACAGGGGCAGAAAAATTGGACCTTAGGCACTGGTGCCACAACACTGCAACCCCTCACAGACACTCTAGTTGGAACGCAGGAACGAGCCCTGCTGCAAAGTATTGCATCAAAAATTGTAATTACACGCCCCTGTTAGACAGGGGCAGAAAAATTGGGCCTTAGGCACTGGTGCTGGTGCCACAACACTGCAACCCCTCACAGACACTCTAGTTGGAATGCAGGAACGAGCCCTGCTGCAAAGTATTGCATCAAAAATTGTAATTACACGCCCCTGTTAGACAGGGGCAGAAAAATTGGGCCTTAGGCACTGGTGCTGGTGCCACAACACTGCAACCCCTCACAGACACTCTAGTTGGAATGCAGGAACGAGCCCTGCTGCAAAGTATTGCATCAAAAATTGTAATTACACGCCCCTGTTAGACAGGGGCAGAAAAATTGGGCCTTAGGCACTGGTGCTGGTGCCACAACACTGCAACCCCTCACAGACACTCTAGTTGGAATGCAGGAACGAGCCCTGCTGCAAAGTATTACATCAAAAATTGTAATTACACGCCCCTGTTAAACAGGGGCTGAAAAATTGTGCCTTAGGCACTGGTGGTGGCGCCCAGAACCAAAAATGTTCTTACAAGCTATCAGCGTGATGATTGAGGAGGAAGAGGATAATTACTCAGGGATAGTCACTCAGCATCAGCATAGGCAGTCTTTGAAGGGATCTGAGATTTCAAAAAAAATTATTCGGTTACATCAGCATCAGGTGTTTGGTAGCTGGTGGTGATCCAAGACTGATTCATTTTTATGAAGGTCAGCCGATCGACCGAGTCGGTGGACAGACGCACCCTGTGATCGGTTACCACGCCTCCAGCAGCACTGAATGTGCGTTCTGAAAGAACGCTGGATGCAGGACAGGCCAGTAGCTCAATTGTATACTGTGCAAGCTCTGGCCAGTGATCCATCCTCAAGACCCAGTAACCCAGAGGATTTTCGGTGGGAAAGGTGTCCAAGTCTGATCTTGCCCCTAGGTATTCCTGCACCATGTAAAACAGACGCTGGCGATGGTTGCTGGAACCGATCATACCTTGGGGCTGCGGACCAAAAAATTGTCTGAACGCATCGGTCAGACGGCCACCTTCTCCACCGCTCCTTCTTTGACTGACCGAAGCCTCAGCAACACGTTGTCCAGAAACAGGAGTTTGTAACCTCCCAGTCTCTGGGAACGCATTGCACAGACCTTTCTGCAAGGCCTCCCGAAGATGTTTCATCCTCTGCTCCCTTTGCGATGGCAAGATAAGGTCCGCAACCTTACCCTTGTAACGTGGATCAAGGAGGGTTGCCAGCCAGTATTGGTCCTTCTCCTTGATACCACGAATACGAGGATCCTTACGCAGGCTTTGCAGGATCAGGGAGGCCATGCAGCGTAGGTTTGCTGAGGCATTCGGTCCGGAGTCCTCTGGGTCACTAAGGACAACAACGTCCGCAGCCACCTCCTCCCAGCCACGTACAAGTCCATGTGTTCCTTGGGACTGATCCCTTAAAGACTGCTGATGCTGAGTGCCAGGCTCCACCTCCATACTGACACAATCTTCCTCCTCCTCCTCCTCCTCCTCGTCCTCTTCCTGTGTGATCGGCGGGCACGCAGGAACACTGTCTGGATAAAGGGGGCCTTGAGAGCTAAGGAAGTCCTCCTCTTCCTGCCTCTGTTCTGCCTCAAGTGCCCTGTCCATTATTCCACGCAGCGTGTGCTCCAACAGGTGGACAAGGGGGACAGTGTCACTGATGCATGCACTGTCAGTGCTCACCATCCTCGTGGCCTCCTCGAATGGTGACAGGACAGTGCATGCATCCCTGATCATGGCCCACTGGCGTGGGGAAAAAAAACCAAGGTCCCCTGACCCTGTCCTGGTGCCATAGTCGCACAGGTACTCATTGATGGCCCTCTGCTGCGTGTGCAGCCGCTGCAGCATGGCCAACGTTGAGTTCCACCTGGTGGGCATGTCACAGATTAGGCGGTTCTTGGGCAGGTTAAACTCCTTTTGGAGGTCCGTCAGCCGAGCACTGGCATTATATGACCGGCGGAAATGCACACAGACTTTCCTGGCCTGCCTCAGGACATCCTGTAAGCCCGGGTACCTGCCCAGGAACCGCTGCACCACCAAGTTAAGGACGTGAGCCAAACAGGGCACATGGGTCAGTTGTCCCTGTCGGAGGGCAGAGAGGAGGTTGGTGCCATTGTCGCAAACCACCATTCCTGCCTTAAGTTGGCGTGGCGTCAACCACCTCTGAACCTGCCCCTGCAGAGCTGACAGAACCTCTGCCCCAGTGTGGCTCCTGTCCCCCAAGCACACCAGCTCAAGCACCGCATGGCATCTTTTGGCCTGCGTACTTGCGTAGCCCCTTGAACGCCTACAGAGCACCGCTGGTTCCGAGGAAGAGGCCATGGAGGAAGAAGAAGAGGAGGGGGTGGAGGAGAGAGGTGTGTCACAATCAGCATTTTGGAGGCGTGGTGGCGGAACAACCTCCAACACTACTGCACCTTGTCCTGCATCCTTCCCAGCTGCCAGCAGAGTCACCCAATGCGCCGTGAAACTTAAGTAACGTCCCTGTCCATGCCTGCTGGACCATGAGTCAGCGGTAATATGCACCTTACCGCTGACCGCCCTGTCCAGCGAGGCATGGACATTGCCTTCCACATGCCGGTAGAGAGCCGGAATCGCCTTCCGTGAGAAAAAGTGGCGTTTGGGTACCTGCCACTGAGGAACCGCACATTCCACAAACTCACGGAAGGGGGCAGAGTCTACCAACTGAAAAGGCAGCAGTTGAAGTGCTAGCAATTTTGCCAAGCTAGCATTCAACCGCTGGGCATGTGGATGGCTGGGAGCAAACTTCTTTCGGCGGTGCAGCAGCTGGGGCAGGGAAATTTGCCTGGTACAATCTGACGTCAGTGTACCAAAAGCAGATTGCCCACAAGTACTTGTCTGTGACACACCTAATTCTACACCTTCATTCCTCTCACTGCAGGTCTCAGAGAGGACTGAAGGTCTAGTGGGGTTGGAAATCTCAGCTGATGAGGAGCAAGGAGAGATCCTCTTTGTTCTTTGGTGTGGGTCTTTTAGATATGCTTGCCAACGAACTGCATGGCAGGTCAACATATGTCTGGTCAAGCATGTGGTACCCAAGCGGGAGATGTTTTGGCCACGCGAGATACGCTTGAGACATATGTTGCAAATAGCAGCGGTGCGATCTGATGCACTCGTCTCAAAAAAGGCCCACACCAAAGAACTTTTTGAATAACGCGCAGAGACTGCAGCGCCCTGCACATGTGGAGCTTTGGGGTGTGATGCAGTCAATGTGCTGCCCTTAGGCTGGCCCCTGGAGGGCATCCTGCCTCGTTGGTGATGTGCCGCCTCCTCCTCCTCCTCCTCTCTCCTATCAGGCACCCACGTTGAGTCAGTGACCTCATCATCCCCTCCCTCCTCATCACTGGAGCAAACCTGGCAGTATGCTGCAGCAGGGGGAGCATGACTGCCAGATTGCTGTCCTTCTTGGGCACCCCCTCTGTCCGTGCTCATGTTACTGCCTTCATTGTCACTGCACTAAATGTAAATAGCAGGAACGGATCTAGCTGAACACTGTGAGCAGGACGCACTGCACTAAATGTAAATATCAGGAACGGATCTAGCTGAACACTGTGAGCAGGACGCACTGACTGCACTAAATGTAAATAGCAGGAACGGATCTAGCTGAACACTGTGAGCAGGACGCACTGCACTAAATGTAAATAGCAGGAACAGATCTAGCTGAACACTGTGAGCAGGACGCACTGCACTAAATGTAAATAGCAGGAACGGATCTAGCTGAACACTGTGAGCAGGACGCACTGACTGCACTAAATGTAAATAGCAGGAACGGATCTAGCTGAACACTGTGAGCAGGACGCACTGCACTAAATGTAAATAGCAGGAACGGATCTAGCTGAACACTGTGAGCAGGACGCACTGACTGCACTAAATGTAAATAGCAGGAACAGATCTAGCTGAACACTGTGAGCAGGACGCACTGACTGCACTAAATGTAAATAGCAGGAACGGATCTAGCTGAACACTGTGAGCAGGACGCACTGCACTAAATGTAAATAGCAGGAACGGATCTAGCTGAACACTGTGAGCAGGACGCACTGACTGCACTAAATGTAAATAGCAGGAACAGATCTAGCTGAACACCGTGAGCAGGACGCACTGCACTAAATGTAAATAGCAGGAACGGATCTAGCTGAACACTGTGAGCAGGACGCACTGCACTAAATGTAAATAGCAGGAACGGATCTAGCTGAACACTGTGAACAGGATGCACTGCACTAAATGTAAATAGCAGGAACGGATCTAGCTGAACACTGTGAGCAGGACGCACTGACTGCACTAAATGTAAATAGCAGGAACGGATCTAGCTGAACACTGTGAGCAGGGTGCACTGACTGCACTAAATTTAAATAGCAGGAACAGATCTAGCTGAACACTGTGAGCAGGACGCACTGCACAAAATGTAAATAGCAGGAACGGATCTAGCTGAACACTGTGAGCAGGACGCACTGACTGCACTAAATGTAAATAGCAGGAACAGATCTAGCTGAACACTGTGAGCAGGACGCACTGCACTAAATGTAAATAGCAGGAACGGATCTAGCTGAACACTGTGAGCAGGACGTACTGCACTAAATGTAAATAGCAGGAACGGATCTAGCTGAACACTGTGAGCAGGACGCACTGCACTAAATGTAAATAGCAGGAACGGATCTAGCTGAACACTGTGAGCAGGACGCACTGACTGCACTAAATGTAAATAGCAGGAACGGATCTAGCTGAACACTGTGAGCAGGACGCACTGCACTAAATGTAAATAGCAGGAACGGATCTAGCTGAACACTGTGAGCAGGACGCACTGACTGCACTAAATGTAAATAGCAGGAACGGATCTAGCTGAACACTGTGAGCAGGACGCACTGCACTAAATGTAAATAGCAGGAACAGATCTAGCTGAACACTGTGAGCAGGACGCACTGCACTAAATGTAAATAGCAGGAACGGATCTAGCTGAACACTGTGAGCAGGACGCACTGACTGCACTAAATGTAAATAGCAGGAACGGATCTAGCTGAACACTGTGAGCAGGACGCACTGCACTAAATGTAAATATCAGGAACGGATCTAGCTGAACACTGTGAGCAGGACGCACTGACTGCACTAAATGTAAATAGCAGGAACGGATCTAGCTGAACACTGTGAGCAGGACGCACTGCACTAAATGTAAATAGCAGGAACAGATCTAGCTGAACACTGTGAGCAGGACGCACTGCACTAAATGTAAATAGCAGGAACGGATCTAGCTGAACACTGTGAGCAGGACGCACTGACTGCACTAAATGTAAATAGCAGGAACGGATCTAGCTGAACACTGTGAGCAGGACGCACTGCACTAAATGTAAATAGCAGGAACGGATCTAGCTGAACACTGTGAGCAGGACGCACTGCACTAAATGTAAATAGCAGGAACAGATCTAGCTGAACACTGTGAGCAGGACGCACTGCACTAAATGTAAATAGCAGGAACGGATCTAGCTGAACACTGTGAGCAGGACGCACTGCACTAAATGTAAATAGCAGGAACGGATCTAGCTGAACACTGTGAGCAGGACGCACTGCACTAAATGTAAATAGCAGGAACAGATCTAGCTGAACACTGTGAGCAGGACGCACTGCACTAAATGTAAATAGCAGGAACGGATCTAGCTGAACACTGTGAGCAGGACGCACTGACTGCACTAAATGTAAATAGCAGGAACGGATCTAGCTGAACACTGTGAGCAGGACGCACTGCACTAAATGTAAATAGCAGGAACAGATCTAGCCTAATCTATCTAACTCAAATCAAATGACACTGTCTGTCTCTCTATCTATCAGCACACCGGAACACACTACACAGGGCCGCCGTGCAGGCGGCCTTATATAGTGTGGGGCGTGTACTAAATCCCCTGAGCCATAATTGGCCAAAGCCACCCTGGCTTTGGCCAATTACAGCTCTCTCTACTGACGGCGCTGTGATTGGCCAAGCATGCGGGTCATAGTGCATGCTTGGCCAATCATCAGCCAGCAATGCACTGCGATGCCGCAGTGAATTATGGGCCGTGACGCGCCACACGAATTTGGCGCGAACGGCCCATAACGTTCGCAATTCGACGGACGGTCGAACAGCCGATGTTCGAGTCGAACATGGGTTCGACTCGAACACGAAGCTCATCCCTAATCACTAGCACCTGTGCACTCCTCATTTAAGTGTCTCCATGTGTACTCCTAGTTCGCTTCCTTCTCTGTTTCTCCATAAAATTCTGCATGCATCTGGAGATTCCTGTGTGTCTCATGCACTGCTACCCACTCCTAGTCATCCATTATGTTTCTGTGACTACTCCTCCTTCACAGTGTCTCTGTGTGATTTCCATGCACCTCTGGCAGCTTGTGCTTTGCTTCCTACTGTCCTATGATCCCAGAATCTCAGCACTGCAAGGATTTCTTACCTATCTAGCAGCCCTTAGTTCTGAGTACCTTTCTGTTTGGGAGAGACAGAAGGCCACAACCTGGGAGTTGTCTGCAGTAAAACTCATCTCCATCTTCAAGAGTTATGGGGAAGACAAGACAGCTCCTGAGACTCTGCTCCTCAACCCTTCTAAGAGTCCTTTCCTTCTCTTTACTTACGGTCACACTGCTGCGGATGGGTAACCTGCCTATCCTAGATTATTTTTGCACTCTAACCATATAAAGCATACCCCCATCCTCTGGGACCACTGTTTTCATTTTATACATCCCACCATCTCTGTGTTTCACTGAGTTTCAATACCCCACTACTCCTTGTTTCTCTGTAAGTCCAGCCTCCCAGTGCTCCAAGATACCGCTGCACACTTACCTACCTGTAATTTTATACCTAGTGAGCTGTAGCCTGCAAAGGGTGGGGTCCCCAAGCACACTTACATTAAGCACGCTGGTTGCACAGAGGATGCATGAATCCCAGCTATACGAAAAATCAAAGATGTTTTTTGATTTTTTTTAAAACAGTATATAAATATATACACACACACACACTATATTACCAAAAGTATTGGCACACCTGCCTTTACACGCACATGAACTTTAATGGCATTCCGGAAGAGAAGGCCTGGATCGCAGTCTCCACTCTAATTCATCCCAAAGGTGTTCTATTGGGTTAAGGTCAGGATCTCCACCCCAAACTGTGCACTGGTCCAAATCATTTGGTGGATTATGGTGTAGTGTTGTTTTTTCAGAGGTTGGGCTTGGCCCCTAAGTTCCAGTGAAGGGAATTTTTAAGGCATCAGCATACCAAGACATTTTGGACAATTTCATGCTCCTAACTTTGTGAGAACACTTTGGTGATGGCCCCTTACTGTTCCAACATGACTGCGCACCAGTGCACAAGAAAGGTCCATAAAGATATTAATGAGCGAGTTTGGGGTGGAGAAACTTGACTGGCCGCCTGCACAGAGTCCTGACCTCAACCCGATAGAACACCTTTGGGATGAATTAGAGTGGAGACTGCCAGCCAGGCCATCTCATCCACATCAGTGCCTGACCTCACAAATGCGCTTTTGGAAGAATGGTCAAACAAGTCATAACAAGCAAGGTCCATAAAGACATGGATGAGCGAGTTTGGGGTGGAGAAACTTGGCTGGCCTGCACAGAGTCCTGACCTCAACCCGATAGAACACCTTTGGGATGAATTAGAGCAGAGGCTGTGAGCCAGGCCTTCTCTTCGAACAGCAGTGCCTGACCTCATAAATACGCTTCTGGAAGAATGGTCAAACATTTCCTTAGACACACTCCTAAACCTTGTGGACAGCCTTCCCAGAAGAGTTGAGGCTGTTATATCTGCAAAGGTTAGGCCAACTCAATATTGAACCCTATGGACTAAGACTGGGATGCCATTAAAGTTCATGTGTGTGTAAAGGCAGGAGTCCCAATACTTTTGGTAATATAGTGTGTTTGTATATATATATAGATATATCTATCTATATATATAGATATATCTATCTATATATATAGATAGATATATCTATATATATATAGATATATCTATATATATACATATACATCATAGAAAATCCAGGAATTAAGTTAGTATAAGTAACCTATTGTATTGTTTTATTTTATTAAATTGTATCTAAATACCTTCAGGGATTGCAGTTTTTGATAGCACTGTTATGAGTTGATTTATTGTAGCATGAAAGATACAAGTAGATGGAATTAGTTTTTTTTCACACTTTTGAGAGTATGATGGCAGAAAATGTGTTGTTTATATTTTTAAGTAAGAGAATCCAAGAAATGAGGCTGAAATGTGCGACATCATTCTTCATTGATCCAAGTGACACATTGATGGGTAATTTGGGAAGCAGTCTTTTTACAGTTAGCCATTATTTTTAACAAATAAGCTCTCAAGAGATATAGCTCCAGGATACCAAGTCTATAGCAACATATAATTGTCACTACTTATATCTGAAGTTTTTTATTCCTAATAACAATAAATCAAGAGGAGACCTGTAACCTGAAATAAGAACATAAGAGAAAAGGAAAGACACAGGCAATTTTTTTTTTTTTCGAATTCTAACTTATTATTTAATAATGAACACTTCTAACAAGGTTTAAATTAAAGTGTTTGAAGGGTCAGCCCCTCCAAAAGTAATATTGCAGGTTTGTGGAGTCTGGAGTGAGACTGTTTGCTTCTTGTATCAGTTGGGGTCCCTGCCATGGCTCCTGTCTCTTTATTAACCCACCTCATATTTTAGGTGTTTCCATACACTTTGGCCATTTTCAGTCTTCCTGTTGCATTGTCAGTGATGCTAAATAAATGACAAAAAATCAACAGGTAATGCTAAAGTTTATTGGAAAAGATCTCACCACTGGAATTCTACAATTTTATTAGAAACAGTTAAAGGGTAGCTATATCTTTAGAACAAAATTTATATGTGGCCGCCAGGGCTTGGATTAACCCCAGATCACATAGGCCTTGGCCTAGGATGCTGTGGCCACAAGACTATTAAGTCCAGGCTGTCTATGGTCACCTAATGCCGCGTACACATGACCAGACTTTCCGTCAGAATAGACTCCGACAGTTTTTCAGACGGAGTTCTGACGGAGTTCCGCTGAAACAGGCTTGCCTACACATGATCACACCAAAGTCTGATCGTTTAGAACGCAATGATGTACGACGGGACTAGAAAAAGGAAGTTCAATAGCCAGTAGCCAATATCTGCCCTTGCGTCGTTTTTGGTCCATCGGACTAGCATACAGACGAGCGGTTTTCCCGATAGGAACTGATTCCGTCGGAAATATATGAAACATGTTCTATTTCTAGGTCCGTCAGAATTTTAAAGAGAAAAAGTCCGATGAAGCCCACACATGATCGGAATGTCCGATGGAATGATTCGGTCGGACCTTTTCTGCCGGAAAGGCATTATTAGCCAGGCCCAAAACACTGGCCCAGCACCTCCACACGCAGTGATAACAAATCACATTGAGGTAAGGGGTGGACACTGTTTGTTTGGCAGGCACCAAGCTGCTAAGTGTCCATGCAAGCTGGTTGGCCATTAAGGCCTGAATGCGGTCTGTACAGAATTTAATCAACATCATTACTGTTAACAGTTATATATTTTATTTATTTGATATTTAGATATTTGTAATGAGCTAGACCATTTTTTTCTATGTATTTCAGTAACACACATTTTACTGTTCATTACAATGCATGTGCCATACTGGTTTGTGTTGCTGTGTATTATAAATGGCACCCTAATGCACTAGCACAGAAACAGGCAGTGCACCAGCACTGCATCATACCATAACACATGCACTGCAATTGGAAAAATGGTGCATATCCATGATTCAGAGAATCCGAACTTCATTCCTAAAGTAAAGCATAGAAGGTGGGATAATTTAGGCCAGGTACATGTTCAGGAAAAAACTCTATCATGAATTCAGGTCATACAAACTAAATACTAGATGCTCAGGTCTAATTTGGCAGGATCAGTATGTGTTAAAAAAAAAAGAAAAAAAAATCTCTCTCTCCCTCATCAAACAGAGGCCTGCATGTAATCAATATGCCACAGCTGAACTCTCACTTTGCAAATGAAAACCCCTGTTCCTTTAGGAAATCAACCCCATCATGTATGTATAGAGATCTTTTAAAGTCTGAGACTGTGAACCTGTACAATATAAGTGACTACAACTGCAGGTATCTTTCCTACCTGCTACATATGTGTAACTTTGTGCATTGCTACTGTTATGCAGAATTGTATTTGGCCACAAGATGGCAGTGCTCTGCAACTCACTTATCACAGCTTTACAGGAATGCTAAAACTTGTGTGCTGTAAGCAGTAATCTTCCATTCAGATCAGCTGGACTGAACTACACTTCCCAGAGATCTGGGGAGGGGGCTTTGTTTAAAGGAAAAGCCTGGGAACGAGAAGGGAGAGAGGAGGAGACTGTGAGAGAGTGAGGATACAGGCTGGACCAGGCTGTGCTGCAGAGCCGAGGGAGATAGATCCCAGATTGCTGGTCACCCTGAGAGGCAGGACAGGGGACCCTGCAGGCAGAGGACCCAGGTTATTACCATCCGCACCACATACAGGACAGGAGAACAGAGAGAAAGAGGGCCCTCCAACTGCAAGACCATCACATCGGCTGCTTAATTGATGGATTGGGTGAGAGAGTTCTTAACTCACACCCAATCTACTCCAATCTACTCCATCTATTTCTTGCTACACTGTGTGCAGAACCTCCAGTACAATGTTCCATTTCCATGCCAGGCTGGGAGCTTTACATGCATTTCACTTCACACCTACCTTGCTTAAAGAAGAAGCTAACTTCCAACCAGCCAGTTCTCCATTTAAAGGGACACACATCAGTTCCCATTGTTTCCCAACTTAAACAACCTCTGCAATCATTTCATGTCATTAAAGTGATCTCCTCAGTTTACTACCATATTCTAAAGGGTAACTCTGCTTGCTGTTGCACTATATCTCTGAGAAAAGTCATCCTCTTCCAAAGAGACAACATCATTACTGTGCACCAATGTAAGAAACTCAGCAAGACAGCAGAAGTGGTCCTGGTTATGTCTAATGACTGGTTTTCTATGAGACATTGGGGGTCATTTACTATAGCGCAAATATGCGATTGCGTGGTACATAATAATAGCGCCCAATTAAGCCAATTAAGATTTAAACTGGGCGGACATGCAAATGGAAATCGTGCTATTGCCGGCGAACATGCCTGTCAAATCGGCATATGTGGGAATAATTGAAGTCAATGGGACTTGAACCTGCAAAACCAAAACTCCTCATTGAAGGCTTGTATGCAAGTTATTTGCCATAAAAAGGGTATGGGGACCTGGGTCCTGCCCTGGGGGACATGTATCAATGCAAAAAAAAGTTTTTAAAACAACAGTTTTTTAAGGAGCAGTGATTTTAATGATGCTTAACGTGAAACAATAAAAATGAAAAATTCATTTAAATATCGTGCCTTGGGGGTCCCCTTAGTCTGCCTGTAAAGTGGCACAATATATTATATAAAAAAATGGAAAAAAAACAGCGTGCACCCCCCCCCCCCAGTCCATACCAGGTGATTCAGGTCTGGTATGGATTTTAAGGGGAACCCCATGCCAAAATTTAAAAAAATTTGAAATTGACGGGTCCCCCCAAAAACTATACCAGACCCTTATCCAAGCATGCAGCCTGGAGGTCAGGAAAAGGGGGGAGACGAGCGAGCACCCTCCCTCCTGAACCGTACCAAGCCACATGCCCTCAACATAGGGAGGGTGCTTTGGGGGTGCACCCCAAAGCACCTTGTCCCCATGTTGATAGGGAGAAGGACCTCTTCCAAACAACCCTGGCCGGTGGGGGCTCATCAGAATCAGGAAGCCCCATATAGCAGTTCACCAAAAAAGTAGTGTAATGTGACAAGACAATAGCCAGTTCTTGACAAGTCCTTTATTAAAAATGTCTTCATCCCCCGCTTCTTTCTCCGGCTTCTCATTCACCGCTTCTTCTTCTGGTCTTCTTCCTTCGGTCTTCCTCCCGCTTCTTCCTCCCCTGCTTCCTCTGGTCTTCTTCTTCTTCCTTCATTCTTCCTCTGGCTTCTTCTTCCTCTGGTCTTCATCTTCTTCCTCCGCCTCGGCTGCCGTCGCCAACCCGCTGTTGATTAAAAAAACTAACCTCCTCCGCTGATGCGATGGGGCAGATGATGTCATTCAGAGACCCCGCCCCTTGAGACTTCACCAGCCGGGGCATGATGGGTCCGTGATGTCACAATGGAGCGGGGTCTCTGGATGACGCCATCCGGTGGCAATGCCCCATAGTTATATATGACATGTGTGTCATGGAAGCGGACAGATCGGTGGGCCGCAGCGTCAGAGGAGGGTCATTTTTTGAGCTTTAGCGGGCGGGAGCGGCGGCAGAGGAAGGAGAAGAAGAAGTGGGGAAAGAAGAAGTCAGAGGAAGAACGAAGCAAGAAGGAGAAGACCAGAGGAAGAAGAAGGGGAAGGAGAAGCCGGAGGAAGAAGCGAGGGAAGAAGAAGACATTTTTAATGAATGACTTGTCAAAAACTGGCTATTGTCTTTTGTCACATTACACTACTTTTTTGGGGAATGGGTAAGGGTATGATGTACCCCACACTCATTCACATAAGGGGGCAGGATCTGGGGGTCAACTTGTCAAAGGGGCTTCCAGATTCTGATAAGCCCCCCACCCGCAGACCCAGACTACAACCGGCCAGGGTTGTTGGGAAGAGGCCCTTGTCCCCATCAACATGGGGACAAGGTGCTTTGGGGGACCCCAAAGCACCCGTCCCATTTTGAGGGCATGTGGCCTAGTATGGTTCAGGAGGGTCATCTCGCTCATCCCCCCCCATCCTGACCTCTAGGCTGCATACTTGGATAAGGGTCTGGTAAGGATTTTGGGGGGGACCCCATGCCAATTTAAAAAAAAAAAAATTGGCGTTGAGTTCCCCATACCAGACCCAAAGGGTCATGCCACGCCAATTTTTTTGTAAACAATTGTTTTTGGGGTATTTTTTTCTTAATTTGGTGCTTAGAGAGAATTCACATTTAGTTGACATATTTCATGGCTGACCTAGTCCACAAAATAATTAGTAGAGCCCTGAATTTCTGCTTTGGAGAGGGTTTTTTTTTTTTTTTTTTTTTTTGGGGGGGTTTTCTTTCCCCTCCCCCCATTACACTTTCTACTCAAGGACTCGCACAACCAAATACTTTTGTATGCAACTAGATTTAGTACAGATTTAAAGGGATATGAATTGTTTACACTTGCAAAATATGTATTTCGAGTCTGCAAAAACCAAACATAAAGCAAAAAACAATCAATTTTATTTCAACATTAGTATAAACATTTGGTACATTAGTGTACTTGGGCCAAAAAAAAGGCATTGAAATGATGCTCCAGCATTTGACAATATAGTTAGAAGGGACCCGCACAAAAGAGCTTACAATCTACAGGACACTAAAAATTAGACACATTAAACAAATCACATTAGAGAAGCAGAGATACAAATCAAGCTAATAACAAGCATGACTAACCTTTTTTTGTGATCAGAAGTCCTCGGCCTAACCCCAAAAAAGTTACATTGGCAGAATTATTGTAAGCAAAAACAGGCAAAATTAATACAAAAGCCAAAAAGGCAGACAAACTACATTGACACACACAGCAGGAATGAATTAGCAGGAACTTTCCTCTTCATCGCAACCATTACATAGCAGTTGTAAATCTAACATGTGAGATTTAGAAGCAATCATCAAACAACAGCTTTAGAGGGGTGTGGGTCAGGAATTATGCACATCCCCAACCCCCCTAACCCCCCCCTTTCCAAAACTATCTATTTGTAACCAAATCTATTGGTCTCAGTAAACAGACAACAGCACACATATACTGTCAGTACTTAGTAACTGTCTCCTCCACATCATACGACCACCAAACAAATTAATAATACAGAACAATTTTAATAATCATGCAAATATTTCAAAAGAAATTACACTTATCCCTCTTCCAATACCTCCCAGCTTCTTCCTCCCCCATCCCTTTCACATCAAAAAGATAAACAATATACATCCTAGCCAAAAATAACCTCATCGTATCTTCTACAGAGATGAACCTCTTCCTTCCTACCTACAGATTCCTAACATCCCACATTACTTGAACTAGGAGTAAAGGCTGAGTCGCCAGAGAAGGGGGGAAGGGGAAAGAGTTTTTTTCCCCAGGGACTTTTAAGGTGCTATTTAAATGGACAATCTAAGCAAAAAATCTGTACAATCATATTATATAAAATGTATATTTTATTGAATCAAGGATTAAAATATCTGTGCCCCAAAGATTTGAGACATCATCCTAAAAAGCTTTGACATAAATATAAATTCACCCAAAACAATTCACATTACAAGGTGCAACAGGATGAAACTACTTAAATGATGCCATGACAATCTGCCGCTCGACATGTTTCGCTCTAATACGAGCTTCTTCAGGAGTTTAAAGGCAATGATTGTAGTGGACTCTAAACAATGGGAAAATGACAATAATCAATACATATATCACCATAAAAAGGTTTTAAACATGCTAATTAGCAATACACAGAATACATCTGATGGTATTTGATTCAATTAATGAAATGAAGATTAGTACAGAACAATCAAAAAATAGAACCAAACAACAAAACTATGTATACAAGGGTTTTTGGTTTACAAATCTTACCAGGCTGTAGTACACCAATACTGCATAAATGATTGGATAAGTTGAAATACTGCTACCAATTTCCAACCGGGGGGGTTCTCATACGTGAGGGACTTCCCTGTCATAGTGTGACCACAGGGGAATATAAAGTCTTAAAATGGCCCTTTAAAAATGCAAAAATAAATAAACTCAAGGTTAGCCAAAAAAGAATGCAACCGCATCTGATTTTATTCCTATATAATTTGAAAAATCATTACCTTGAATAGAACCAATTTAAATCTTGGCTTGAAACATAAAAGTCTCACAGCACAAGCAGATTAAGTAAATTGGGATACATCCATGGTGTGGTAAGCTAATCCCTGGTAAATGCTCTAATTGATAGTGCAGAGGGAGCGATCCCTTTCCAGCAATGTTCTCTAGATAAGGATGAAAAATGAGATAAAAGGAACCATTAGAGTTTAATAGATGTGGCTGACTGTCAAAAGTGACAGGGCTGCAGATGTAAAACTTACTTCTAGGACGTCAGTACGGCATGTAGGCTTGAGAGAGCTCCATGCCCCCTCTGTAGAGAAGCGCCGGTAACAGAACGGTGTGCGGTATGTAAACCGCCTTTATATACCCCCATCACAGCGGTGTCTGATCTCACCGCCGGGATGCGGACGCTCATTGAGGCTGCCTGCGTCATGACAGCGTGGGGGAACGTAGCGACGTCCTTCTGACGTCAGTGGCGTCCCTGGTGCTTAGTGCGCATGCTTGCATTACTAAAGAGCCTGTAGATCGTGTGGGCGCCGATGGCGCAATCTTAGCTCAGGGAAAGAAAGAGGTAAAGGCAAACCGATTCAACTTGAACCATTATGCCTATCTTCAAGTACTCTACTGTCCACACGTTCTGAACGGATACTCCTAAGGGCTATATTAAAGGCTCAGTGTAAACAATTGTTTCATATAAATACCCCACGTGACATGACCGGACTCAATTCTATAGGGCCACCACCTTGGGAGCGATTGGTTATTCACTTCCCAAGTGTGGGTGCCCCGGGCGTCCGTGTGGTCTAAATTGACAGGGATGGCCCCAAACTGAGAACATACCAAAAATTAGGAATTAGAGCAAGGATTTACATGTGTGGTTGCAAAAACAGCCTGCAAGATAAATAGCAACAAATCAGTGGAAATTCATTGATATCAAAAACATATGGTCACGTTGCAACAATTTTTTACAGCTCATGCATTCATACGATGCCAACTAAATCAAAGCACTGAAAATAATAAATATAATCAGTGACCTAAGGACAAGAAAAAGACAAGGGAAAGGAAAAAGGAAAAAGGAAATCAGTTGGACACTACTGTGGACATGAGCACACCACTAGCGGATACTGCCAGTCATCTTACCCAAGTACCACCAAGAGGCACAGATGGTACGATAGAACTGATTAGTGATAGGGCTAATAATTTTTTAGTGCTTCCCCCTCCTCTCCCCGAAAAAAAGAAAAATAGAAGAAGAAGAGGAAACAGAGGAGGGGCAGGAGGGAGAAAAAGCAAGATTATCAAAGAGGGGAAAGATAGAGAACTAAAATCCACGGTGAAAATCTTCAATCTATCATCACACCCACTGGTAGAGAGTGATATTAGTCTTTCGCAGAAAGGCCTGAATTTTGCCCCAAGCAGGAATGCTAACTTATTTGGACTGTTTTAAGATTTACACAAGTACATCCGTGATATTACAGTGAAGCGATTCTACGGTCTAAAAGTCGCCAAGGATACGAAGATTAGTGAGAATATAGCCAATATATCACCAAACAACACCCAAAAAGAATATACACCTCAGTTAGAAGAAAGCTGTGACCAGAGTATGAGCAATAATATTGATGAAGAGGCAATTAATGTTCTTGAAGAACTACTTCTAGAGGGAGGATCAGAGACAGAGATCCCTATATCGACACCTTTTTCCAATGGGATTATACAGTCCACATTTCGTCCGAAGTCCACATTTTACCCCTACCATGTTAAAAATGAATACATCAAAACTTTCTACGCCATGGTGTATGCAGACTTTAGAAAACTCTGTGAGCCACCACATGGAAAAGTAAATATGCATAATCTCTCCAAGCAAGAAAAAGATGCTCTACTTGCATTTAAAGAGAATCATGATCTAGTAATTCGCACAGCGGACAAAGGAGGAGGTATTGTTATTCAGGATAGGGTGGGATATCTCAAGGAAGCATATAGGCTCCTATCTGATAATGCTACATATGAAATACTGCAAAATGATCCCCTACCAGAATACAAAGTGGAACTAACGGAATCGATGAATCAAGCCTTTGCCCAGGGTCTAATACAAAAATCAGAGAAACAATTCTTCCTAATGAATTATTTCAAGACGCCGTATTTCTACCACACTCCGAAGGTCCATAAGGACCCGGTATGCCCACCTGGTAGACCGATAGTGGCCAGTATGCATGCCATTATTAGTCGAGTTTCTCAATATGTGGATGCTTTCCTCCAACCTCTTGTTACTTCCCTTCCTGCATACATAAGGATTCTGCACATGTCTTGGACACCTTAAAGCAATACAAATGGGAGCCAGGGTACTTATAGTTATCCTTGGACGTGAGTTCACTCTACACGTCAATCCCCCATGAGGGTGGTCTAAGGGCTGTCGAATACTTCCTATCCGAAGCAGATTACAGGAACCCCAATCAATCCAAATTCATCTGCCATTGCACTAAGTTTGCCTTGGAGAGGAATTATTTCTCTTTCCAGGGAAAATTTTATAGACAGATAGCTGGCACGGCTATGGGTGCACATTTTGTTATGCAAATCTGTTCATGGGGTATTGGGAAAAATCCTGTATTTGGCAGCAAATTCATTTGCCAAACATCTGGTATACTATGGGAGGTATATCGATGATATACTGATTATTTGGGATGGACCACCTGATATTATTGACAAATTTGTCTCATATTGTAATAACAATATATTTGGTTTCCAATTTACCCATGTACTAGACGCTCATTCCCTGGTATTCTTGGACCTTGAACTGGGTAGTGATGGAGCTGGCAACATCACATCCAAAACCCACTTCAAAGAAACTGCTGGCAACTCCTATTTGCATCAGAGGAGTTGCCACCACCCTAAATGGAAAGATAACATACCCTACAGTCAGTTCTGTAGGCTACGCAGGAATTGTAGTAGCACCAAAGATTATGATGATCAGGCAACCATATTGTCAAAAAAGTTTTTTTAAAAAGGATATTCAGATCATCACATTCAAAAGGCGAGAGACCAATATAGAGAAGGCATCCAGAACAAGATTATGACTACATCTGCAAAAGAACAACATGACATTCTTTTTATTACAACATTCAATGATCAGCACTTGACTATAAAAAGAGCTGTCCAAAAGCACTGGCCACTTTTGGGGCAGGACAATACACTTGGAAAAATCCTCCCCAATAAACCTCGGGTAATATTCCAACGTGCGAAAAATGTGAAAAGTTTAATTGCCCCTAGTCGTCTTAAAGACAAACAAAGCTTGAAAATGCAAAACATCCCTCAATTCTTTAACATTATTAGATGTTATAGATGTAAAGGCATTAAATGCAAAGAGTGTAAATTTATCTCTCATGGCCAGAAGTAATTTAGTTGTAAAGATGGCCGTACCTTCTACATTAAACAATTTATATATTGCAATACCCAGTTTGTTATCTATGGGTTGAGGTGCCCATGTTGGTACCTCTATGTAGGTAGAATGGTGCGTGCGATGAGGACCCGCTTTGGTGAACACCATAGGTTCATAGAAAAAAAGGTTGAGAAGCATAGTGTGCCACGTCACGTTAAGCATAAACACGATGGCAGCACTACAGGGTTGGAATAGTGATGAGGGGGTAGTGGCTGCGCTGTAATAAGGGGGGGGGGGAAGGGGAAGGAGTGAGGATCGACAGGGGGCTATACTAAAAAATGTTAATAATGTGACCGTAGTGAGATAGGCAAACTCAACTATGAGTGTAAAAACAAATTGGAGTATAAGCACAAACACAATATATGTATATATATAAATTAAATAAACACACATATACCAGTAAAAATCATGTGCAAGGATAGATGAATCCACTAAGGAAACGATATAAATCCAAAGTCTATCGTGATAACATAGAAAGTTATACCAATGACATTGCTAGAACCTGGTCTATAGCAATAAAATATGAAATCATCAATAAATAAATCCACACGTGAAATAATAAGTAATATCAATACAAAGTGAACATAAGTGTCCATAAAACAGTAGTCCCAGTGATTGGTGTTGGTATCCCGCCAGCACTTGGCGAAGAAATACCATAAAGATGAAAAATGCTAATAATAAAAAATGACAAAAAATGACAGCAGTCCCACCACCAGATTTAACAATCCTGGATGTAAATACGATGTTGAATGAATCAGGGGAAAGGGAGAAACCAGTGTGCTGACAGGTGGGGGCACCTTCGTGTTCCCAGGCCCCTTACCTTACGGCTGTAAGGTATACAGCATATGCCAGAGAAGCTCCACAGGCGGGGGATTTCAGCAATACAGCAGATAACGTTGGTTGATGTTGCCGTGTATCATATATGGAATGGTGGGACTGCTGTCATTTTTTGTCATTTTTTATTATTAGCATTTTTCATCTTTATGGTATTTCTTCGCCAAGTGCTGGCGGGATACCAACACCAATCACAGGGACTACTGTTTTATGGACACTTATGTTCACTTTGTATTGATATTACTTATTATTTCACGTGTGGATTTATTTATTGATGATTTCATATTTTATTGCTATAGACCAGGTTCTAGCAATGTCATTGGTATAACTTTCTATGTTATCACAATAGACTTTGGATTTATATTGTTTCCTTAGTGGATTCATCTATCCTTGCACATGATTTTTACTGGTATATGTGTGTTCATTTAATTTATATATATACATATATTGTGTTTGTGCTTATACTCCAATTTGTTTTTACACTCATAGTTGAGTTTGCCTATCTCACTACGGTCACATTATTAACATTTTTTAGTATAGCCCCCTGTCGATCCTCACTCCTTCCCCTCCCCCCCCCCCCTTATTACAGCGCAGCCACTACCCCCTCATCACTATTGATCGATCTGTTTTGGAGCAGTTTTTTGTGTGTTGCAGCAGTACTCCCTTAGTATAGGATTCCTCTGACAGCGCAGGAGTCTTTCACACAATCTTTACTACAGGGTTGGAACTTTTTGGTATAGAATCCATACCTATGTCTATCCCGGAAGGTGAACGTTTTGCTTGTTTATGCAAACGTGAATCCTATTGGATTTTCACTCTAAACAGTATGGCACCAGAAGGGTTAAACGAAGAACTTGAAATAGGTGCTCTCATATGAAATTGCCCAGTGTATGGGATGTTCTGGCCTTTCATTGGGGTAGTGTTGTGAATGGGAATTGAACCAGTGACCCTTTATGCTGCCGGTTGAGAGTGCTACACACTACACCACTGTGCTGCCCTGAATACTTATTCAATTTATAAATCCTCCATATTCATTATTTTAGTTTTAGACTATCGTTTTGTATGAATCAGATTATAATTTTATCAGATAGGGGTCCATTTTAGTATGGGACCCCACCATATACTTTATAGCTTAATATAACTTTATTTCTTCACCACCTAAAAAACATATAATATAATACAATTAATTTCTACATTGGATATGCCATGACGTTTTGCATCTTTATCGATATGATGTTGTATTATGTATATATTATATATCATTTATTCATGTATTTTGATATGTATGATTATGCCCTCGCATCGTGATTTTCTGTTGATGATATTAACTAATATATAGTGTATATTTTATAGTATATTTTATAGTACTGTTCACATAAGTACTTTTTAAATAAGTTTTAATTACATATGACAAGAATTCTTTATATTTAGATTTACATTAAAGATAGTTCTAATTCTCTATGTTTATTTGTACTAAACACCATTTTAGGATGATGTTGCTATATAACCCCCTCCGTCTTGTAGATACCTCTTGCTGTGTACTCCATGCTCCTGGTCTTTTATGATGCCATTGGTTCATAGATAGGAGGGGCGGGGGGTTTGAGCATATATTATCACTAGAGGAGATGAGGGCGTTACCTGAAGAAGGAGGCCACGCCTCCGAAACATGTTATCCTAGCAATTGCATGAAGCTTACGAGAGGAGTCAGCTGCATCACTGTGCATCCCCTCCCTGGCCACGAGTGATGCCAGGCAGCGCCGGCTGGTTCGTGCGAGTGCTTTGGGCGGTGTGTGTTACAAGGAAGCAGACGGTCTGTGCTTACTGGAATACTTTACCATGCTGCTAGTTGCTGTGCGCTAACTGATCCCTACAGACCAGGAGAGGAGGCTATTATGGAGCTGTTTATGCCATTTAACGCTGAATGTTTGTGAGTCCAACCCTCGTTTTTTATACACTTATCTTCATCTAATAAATGATAACACACTAGGGCTGGTGTGCGCTCTCTCTTGTTTTTATATATTTTCAGAATCATGTCCACCACCCAATGGACTTTTGGGAGAGCTGCAACACCTAAAGCAAGGAATATACATACAGACTGTTTACTGTTGGAATAGGTATAGTGGGGACAGTGCTAAACTTGGTTTGTTGTGTGTGTTTGGACCTTGTCCTCATCAACATGGGGACAAGGTGCTTTGGGGTGTGGGGGCCGCAGAGTCCGCCGGACAATCCGATCGTGTGTAGGCTTCGGCTGACTTTTTTTTCCCCAAAAATCCGCTGGACCTAGATTTGAAACATGTTTTAAGTCTTTCCGTCGGACTCAGCTCCTGACGGAAAGCCTGTTCGTCTGTATGCTGGTCCGACGGAAAGCCCCTCGCCTGTATGCTGGTCCGACGGACCAGATACGACGCAAGGGCAGGGTATTGCATCTCGCGCTCGCTACAATACAAAAAACAAAGTTTCCTATTGCGGCGAGCGCATTCACCTAGGGAGAAAGTGTCAATAATAAAACACACTACACAGGTTTTTAAAATCATTTATTAGACAGCTCCGGGGGGGGTCTTCCTCCGGCTTCGGGGGTCCCTCCGGTTCCTCTTCTCCCGGCGTCCGGTTTGTTCTTCTCCGCTCTCTTTGGCCTCTTCTCCCGGTGTTCCAGTTCTTCTGCCGGCTCCTCCGCTGTCTTCATGACGTTTTTTTGCCAGCGCAGGCCCGGACTTCTAGCTTCTTGTCTTCTTGGCTTCTTCCCTCTTCTCTTCTCCAGATGTTGACACGATGGTCTCTCCGGCTGGACTGCTCTCTGAGCGCTCCGCTGTGACTTATATAGGCGCAGACCCCGCCCCCTTATGCCATCACAGTCCCTGGGCATGCTGGGACTGTGACGTTTTAGGGGGCGTGGTCACCGGGTGATGTTGACACTCTTTCCCTAGGTACCATGTACCCCATACTCATTCACATAGGGTGGGGGGCCGGGATCTGGGGGTCCACTTATTATAGGGGGCTCCCAGATTCCGATAAGCCCCCCGCCCGCAGACCCCGACAACCAACAACCAGGGTTGTCGGGAAGAGGCCCTTGTCCTCATCAACATGGGGACAAGGTGCTTTAGGGGAGGGGGGCCCTGCAGGGCCCCCCCTTCCCCAAAGCACCCACCCCCCATGTTGAGGGCATGCGGCCTGGTACGGTTCAGGAGGGGGTGCTCGCTCGTCCCCACCCCCTTTCCTGACCGGCCAGGCTGCGCGCTCGGATCGGGGTCTGGTATGGATTTTAGGGGGACCCCATGCCGTTTTTCCGGCGTAGGGGGTTCCCCTAAAACCCATACCAGACCTAAGGGCCTGGTATGCCCCGCGACGGGGCTCGCAAGGTGTCAATCTCACCGATAAAAGGGCGAGATTAACTTCCTTTTCTAGTCCCGTCATACCCGACTCACTTGTCCGTGTGTGGCAAGTCCGTTCATTCTGAAAGTCCGCCGTAACTCCGGCGAAAGTCCGTCGGAAAGACGGGTGGACTTAGCCTGCTGGAAAGTCCGGTCGTGTGTAGGCAAGTCCGTCCATTCAGAAAGTCCGCCGGAAAGTCCGGTGGGAAGAATGTCGGACCAAGTATGCCATAAAGTCCGATCGCGTGTACGCGGCATAAGGGTTTGGGCGCTATCTGTTGTCTGAGAGCTATAATGAGTTCGATTTTGGGAGTATTTGTTCGCCAGTGCTATTGGGAATTACGTTTGGGCGCTAATTACCGTGCAATCACATATTTGCGCTATAGTAAATGACCCTCATTGTATTCCGAGAATTATCATAGAGTTAGACCCTGCCTCTAGTCACTGGGAGCCCACAAGTGAGCTAGACCTTAATTTCTTGTTCTCTACTTCTTTGCTCTCTTGGGGAAAACTTCCCAGTGTGATAGCTAATGCATAACTTTCGGTCCTGCAGGAAGTTTGGGTATAGTTAAAATGGCACTGTGCTGCACAGCATTGTTTCTTTATCCTGTGTCGTTCATTTTTGTGCACACCAGTCACTGATTCTGAGAGGTTGATTTACTAAAGGCAAATAAACTTTTCACTTTGTAAAGTGCAGTTGCACTCTGCAAGAGAATTTTCTCCAGAGCTTAGAAAATGAGCAGAAGCTCTGCTGACTTTCATCATCCAATCATGTGCAAGCACAAATGCTGTTTTTTTTTATTTTCTTTGCACGTGATTGAGTATTCTTTGCAAAGTGAAGCTTTACCTCATTTACTAAGCTTTGGAGCTTAGTAAGTGCAACTGCACATTGCAAAGTGCACAGTCTATTTGCCTTTAGTTAATCAACCCCATTGTGTTTATATTACAGCTAAGCTGACTTTAATACAGACTGATTAACTGTTCATCAAATGCTGGGTGATTATTGTGTGTGTTATAGCCAGTGTGATATCTGGCTAAGGTATTGCAGTGGTGTCAGCAAACAAATACTCCTGTGCACAAGTGTGTTGATCAAGTGATCTAAAGTTCAAGAACGATAATGTCTCAGGCCTTGCTGCCCTCCAGGATAGGGGTATCCTAGCAGTCAAGAAAATGAATAAAGATAAGAGGGCGGCCCAGCCTTGTGCATTATCCTTTAATAAATTTATTAAAGGAACAGATTAAAGACTACTCACAAGCATGTGAAATAAAAACAGCAATGTAAAAGCCTTCAAGTGATGGCAATTGGTCTAGGTATAACAGTCTCCAGGTGGTGAAGGAGAGGACATGAGGACCACTGCTGTCTGATGCATTTTGAAGGGATACCTTCTTCCTCAGAGCCTAGTACTTGCAGCTTTCTTCATAAACAGCGTCTCTCTTATTGAACTCCAAGGTAATTCTGGTAACACAGGTGAACAGCATCAGAGATGCAAGAACCAAGGACAATGGGCCACCTCACTGGAACTGAATCACTCTGGTAGCAGTCAGGGATAGACTCCTTACAGTAACTGATCCTCAGAAGCTGCATGCTATTAGTCTCCAGCCTGGATGTCTGTTCTGACAGTGGGGGTCCTCATACCTAGCTGCACATTACTTGCTCAGCTACCTCTGCCTCATCAGGTGTAGTCTCTGAGTTGCCCCCCTGACCCTTTCAGGATGCCGGACACATGAAATACTATGGCGGGGATAGGCGGGGGTGTGTATTTTGAAGCATGTGATTAGAGCCAGAGGCTCTAATAGGCTTCAAAATAGGGTGGGCTCGAGACGCAGTGCTCCCACCCTGTTGTGTGGCATAGTGAATGTATTTTTGCTATCTTCACACTAACATTCCTCCCTGCCAATCAGCAGGCAGGTCAGTGAGACCTGTCTCCTGATTGGCCAAAACATCCTATTGGATTCCCAACGCTTTGGCAGAAGAGGAGACAAGCAGACACAGGAGCCGCAGCCGCCGCTTCCCACAGTGAAGTGACAGCCGAGCTCCTGGCTGCAATTGATGGGCACAAGTGGCTGCATATACTGGGCACAAGTGGCTGCATATGATGGGCACAAGTTGATACATTTGAGGGGCACAAGTGTCTGCATTTGAGGGGCACAAGTGCCTGCATTTGACGGGCACAAATGGCTGCATATTTTGCGGGCACATGTGGCTGCATATCACAGGCACAATTGGCTACATATGATGGGGCACAGTGGCTGCATATGATTGGCAAAAGTGGCTGCATATGACGGGCACAAGTGCCTGCATATGATGGAGGCAAATGCGTAACGCCCCATAATGCACCGTGAGATCGCAGTGCATTGCTGTATGATGACTGGCCAAAGCATGCGCCATGACCCGCATGCTTTGGCCAATCCCAGCGCCCTCAGCTAAGACAGCCATAATTGGCCAAAGTCAGGATGCTTTTGGCCAATTATTGCTCAGGGGTACTAAGTCCACAACCCACACTATATAAGGCTGCCTGCACATCGGCCCTGTGTAGTGTGCTGTTGGCGTGGATGGAGAGAGAGTGTGATTTAGATTGAGCAGGCAGGCAGGTTATTCAGTTAGCTGCAGTGTCAGTCAGTCTCATATATATATATATATATATATATATATATATATATATATATATATATATATATATATATATATATATATATATATGTATATATATATATATATATATATATATATATATATATATATATATATATATATATACACCAGGTCATTCCTGGTGTATTTTTACACAGTACAGTGCACCCATAGTGCAGTTGCTACTACTTTTCTGGTGGTGTACACAGTACACAATACAGTGCACCCATAGTTGCTATTAGACTTCTGGTGGTGTACACAGTACTGTGCACCCATAGTGCAGTTGCTACTACTTTTCTGGCGGTGTACACAGTACACAATACAGTGCACCTATAGTTGCTATTACACTTCTGGTGGTGTACACAGTACCGCGTACCCATAGTGCAGTTTCTACTACTTTTCTTCCGGTGTACACAGTACACAATACAGTGTAGTGTGGTTTTGCTAAACAAAATTTACAGCATGTCTGGAATCCCACCAAGGAGAGGCAGATGCTCATAGGCCACTAAAAGAGGGCAAGCAGGCTCTGTGTCTACCCATAGTTATTACACTTCTGTTGGTCTACACAGTACCGTGCACCCTTAGTGCAGTTGCTACTATTTTTCTGGTGGTGTACACAATACAGTGCACCTATAGTTGCTATTAGACTTCTGGTGGTGTACACAATACCATGCACCCCTAGTGCAGTTGCTACTACTTTTCTGGTGGTGTACACAGTACACAATACAGTGCAACCATCGTTGTTATTACACTTCTGTTGGTGTACACAGTACCGTGCACCCATAGTGCAGTTGCTACTACTTTTCTGGTGGTGTACACAGTACACAATACAGTGTAGTGTGGTTTTGCTAAACAAAATTTACAGCATGTCTGGAAGCCCACCAAGGAGAGGCAGATGCTCACAGGCCACTAAAAGAGGGCAAGCAGGCTCTGTGTCTACAGTCAACAGTGCTGGTCGTGAACACAGTGCATCCTCAGCACGTGGCCGTGGGGCATGCTTGTTCTTTTTTTCTGCAGCTGGCCATGTTATTGAGCCACAACATGCAGAAGAGTTGGTGGAATGGATAACAAAGCTGTCCTCATCCTCCTAATCCTCTGCCATCCAGGTTCAGAGTAGTTTGCCTGCAAATGCAGCTGCCAAAGTGGCCTATTCCATCAGCTCCATGTCAACAGTCACTCCTTCCCTAGCCCCACCATCATGCACGGAGGAGTCCCCTGAACTATTCGACCACAGTGTCGGGAACATGCTGCAGGAGGATGCGCAGCGATTTGAAGGCTCAAATGATGGAACCCAGGTTGAGGAAGGGAGTAACGTGAGCCTAGAGAGAGGGGGTGCCCAAGAAGAATAAGAAACTGGCAGTCATTTTCCCCCAGCTGCAGCATACTGCCAAGTTTGCTCCAGTGACGAGGAGGGAGGGGATGATGAGGTCACTGACTCTACTTGGGTGCCTGATAGAAGAGAGGAGGAGGAGGCACATCTTCAACGAGGCAGGATGAAGCTTAAGGGCAGCCACCTTATTGCATCACACTGCATAGCTAAGCAGATGCAGGGCGCTGCTGACTCACCGCATATTTTGAAAAGTTTACTAGTGTGGCCCTTTTTTGACACGTGTGCAGCAGATTGCACTGTTGCTGTTTGCAACAAATGTCTGAAGCGTATCAGGCATGGCCAAAACAGCAGCTGCTTGGGCACCACATGCTTGACCAGACATATGAAGACCTCTTATGCAGTTCATTGGCAACAGTACTAAAAAGATCCACATAAAAGAACAAGGCGGACATCTCCTTGCTCCTCATCAGCCGGGATCTCCAACCCCACTATACCTCCAGTCCTCTCAGAAACCTGCACTAAGAGGAATGAAGGTATAGAAATAGGTGTCCCAAGTACTTGCGGCCAATCTGCTAGCGGTACACCAGCATCCAATTTTAGCAGGCAAATTTCCCTACCCCAGTTGCTAAACCATCGAAAGAAATTCGGTCCCAGCCATCCACATGCTCAGTGTCTGAATGCTAGCTTGGCCAAATTGCTAGCACTGCAACTGCTGCCTTTTCAGCTGGTAGACTCTGCCCCCTTTCGTGAATTTGTGGAATGTGCTATACCTCAGTGGCAGGTTCCCAAATGCCATTTCTTTTCACGGAAGGCCATTCCGCCTCTCCACCAGCATGTGGAAGGCAATGTCTTGGCCTCGTTGGACAGGGAGGTCAGCAGTAAGGTGCATATTACCACTGACTTATGGTCCAGCAGGCATGGACAGGGATGTTAACTTTCTTTCACGGCGCACTGGGTAACTCTGCTGGCAGCTGGGAAGGATACAGGACAGGGTTCAGTATTGTTGGAGCTTGTTCCACCACCATGCCTCCAAAATGCTAGTGGTGATTCTGCCACAGCTCTCTCCTCCACCCCTTCCTTTTCTTCTTCCTCTATGGCCTCTTCCTCTGCAGATTTGTCCTCTGAACCAGCGGTGCTCCGTTAAAGGGGCTATGCAAGCACTCAGGGAAAAAGATGCCATGCGGTGCTTGAGTTAGTCTGCTTAGGAGACAGGAGCCACACTGGGGCAGAGATTCTGTCAGCTCTGCAGGGGCAGTCTCAGAGGTGGTTGATGCCACGCCAGCTTCAGCCAGGAATTGTTGTATGCGACAATGGCACCAACCTCCTCTCCGCCCTCCGACAGGGACACTTGACCCATGTTCCCTGTTTGGCTCACATCCTGAATTTGGTGGTGCAGCAGTTCTTGAGCAGGTACCCGGGCTTACAGGATCTCCTGAGGTAGGCCAGGAAAGTCTGTGGTCATTTCCGCTGGTCATATAATGCCAGTGCTCAGCTGGCTGACATTCAAAAAGAATGCAACCTGCCCAAGAACCGCCTCATTTGTGACATGCCCACCAGGTGGAACTCAACGTTGGCAATGCTGCAGCAGCTGCACATGCAGCAGAGGGCCATCAATGAGTACCTGTGTGAGTATGGCACCAGGACAGGGTCAGGGGAGCTTGGCTTTTTTCGCCATGCCAGTGGCTACTGATCAAGGATGCATGCACTGTCCTGTTACCATTTGAGGAGGCCACGAGGAGGGTGAGCAGTGACAGTGCATGCATGAGTGATACTGTCCCTCTTGTCTTCCTGTGGAGCACACGCTTCGTGGAATAATGGACAGGGCACTTGAGGCAGAACAGCAGAAGGAAGAGGAGGACTTCCTTACCTCTCAAGGCCCCCTTTATCCAGATAGTATTCCTGCGGGCCCACCGATCACACAGGAAAAAGAAGAAGAGGAGGAGGAGGATTGTGTCAGCATGGAGGTGGAGGATAACACTCAGCATCAGCAGCAGTCTTCAAGGGATCGTTTTCAGTCCCCAGAAACCCATGGAGTTGTACGTGGCTGGGAGGAGGTGGTTGCGGATCCTTAGCGACCCAGAGGAATCAGGATCGTATGCCTCTGCAAACTTATGCTGCATGGCTTCCCTGATCCTGCAAAGCCTGCAAAAGGACCCTAGGATTCGTGGTATCAAGGAGAGGGATCATTACTGGCTGGCAACTCTTCTTGATCCACATTACAAGGGTAAGGTTGCAGAACTTATCCAGCCTTCGCAGAGGGAGCAGAGGATAAAACATCTTTTGGAGGCCTTGCAGAAAGGTTTGTGCAATGCATTTCCAGAGCCTGGGAGGTTACAATTTCCTGGTGCCAGACAACGTGTGGCTGAGGCTTCGTTCAGTCACAGAAAGAGCGGTGGAGAAGGTGGCCGGCTGACCGATGCCTTCAGACAATTCTTCAGTCCTTAGCGCCAAGGTCTGATCGGTTCCAGCAACCACCATGAATTACATGGTGCAGGAATTTCTAGGGTGAAGATCAGACTTGGAGACCTTTCCAACAGAACAACCACTGGGTTACTGGGTCTTGAGGATGGACCACTGGCCAGAGCTTGCTCAATATGCAATTAAGCTACTGGCCTGTCCTGCATCCAGAGTTCTTTCTGAACACACATTCAGTGCTGCTTGAGGCTTTGTAACCGATCACAGAGTGCGCCTGTCCACAGACTCTGTTGGCTCACATTTATACAGTGGCTTGCGAAAGTATTCGGCCCCCTTGAACTTTTCAACCTTTTGCCACATTTCAGGCTTCAAACATAAAGCTATAAAATTTTAATTTTTTGTGAAGAATCACCAACAAGTGGGACACAATTGTGAAGTGGAACGAAATCTATTGGATATTTTAAACTTTTTTAGCAATTAAAAAACTGAAAAGTGGTGCGTGCAAAATTATTCGGCCCCTTTACTTTCAGTGCAGAAAACTCACTCCAGAAGTTCAGCGAGGATCTCTGAATGATCCAATGTTGTCCTAAATGACTGATGGTGATAAATAGAATCCACCTGTGTGTAATCAAGTCTCTGTATAAATGCACCTGCTCTGTGATAGTCTCAGGGTTCTGTTGAAAGCGCAGAGAGCATCATGAAGACCAAGGAACACACCAGGCAGGTCCGTAATACTGTTGTGGAGAAGTTTAAAGCCGGATTTGGATACAAAAAGATTTCCCAAGCTTTAAACATCCCAAGGAGCACTGTGCAAGCGATCATTTTGAAATGGAAGGAGTATCAGACCACTGCAAATCTACCAAGACCTGGCTGTCCCTCTAAACTTTCAGCTCAGACAAGGAGAAGACTGATCAGAGATGCAGCCAAGAGGCCCATGATCACTCTGGATGAACTGCAGAGAACTACAGCTGAGGTGGGAGAGTCTGTCCATAGGACAACAATCAGTCGTACACTGCACAAATCTGGCCTTTATGGAAGAGTGGCAAGAAGAAAGCCATTTCTCAAAGATATCCATAAAAAGTCTTGTCTAAAGTTTGCCACAAGCCACCTGGGAGACACACCAAACATGTGGAAGAAGGTGCTCTGGTCCGATGAAACCAAAATCGAACTTTTTGGCCACAATGCAAACCGATATGTTTGGCGTAAAAGCAACACAGCTCATCACACTCAACACACCATCCCCACTGTCAAACATGGTGGTGGCAGCATCATGGTTTGGGCCTGCTTTTCTTCAGCAGGGACAGGGAAGATGGTTAAAATTGAGGGGAAGATGGATGCAGCCAAATACAGGACCATTCTGGATGAAAACCTGTTGGAGTCTACAAAATACCTGAAACTGGGACGGAGATTTATCTTCCAACAAGACAATGATCCCAAACATACAGAAAAATCTACAAAGGAATGGTTCACAAATAAACGTATCCAGGTGTTAGAATGGCCAAGTCAAAGTCCAGACCTGAATCCAATCGAGAATCTGTGGAAAGAGCTGAAAACTGCTGTTCACAAACGCTCTCCATCCAACCTCACTGAGCTCGAGCTGTTTTGCAAGGAAGAATGGGCAAGAATTTCAGTCTCTCGATGTGCAAAACTGATAGAGACATACCCCAAGCGACTTGCAGCTGTAATCGCAGCAAAAGGTGGCTCTACAAAGTATTAACGCAAGGGGGCCGAATAATTTTGCATGCCCCACTTTTCATTTTTTTATTAGTTAAAAAAGTTTCAAAAATCCAAAAGATTTCGTTCCACTTCACAATTGTGTCCCACTTGTTGGTGATTCTTCACAAAAAATTAAAATTTTATATCTTTATGTTTGAAGCCTGAAATGTGGCAAAAGGTTGAAAAGTTCAAGGGGGCCGAATACTTTCGCAAGCCACTGTAAATTGCAGAGTATATAGGGCAGGCCGTATAGTATATACAGGCGGTCCCCTATTTTCAAACATCTGACTTACAAACGACTTCTACTTACAAATTGAGGGGGACAACAGGAAGTGAGAAGAAATCTACCCCTAGGAAGGGAAATTCTCTCCTGTAAGTAATGCCCCGTACACACGGTCGGACATTGATCGGACATTCCGACAACAAAACCCTAGGATTTTTTCCGACGGATGTTGGCTCAAACTTGTTTTGCGTACACACAGTCGCACAAAGTTGTCGGAATTTCCGATCGCCAAGAACGCGGTGACGTCAACCACATACGACGAGACTAGAAAAGACCAGTTCAGAACCAAGCGCGGCACCCTTTGGGCTCCTTTTGCTAATCTCGTGTTAGTAAAAGTTTGGTGAGGGACGATTCGCGCTTTTTCAGACTCGTGGTTTTCAGATCGTTTTCTGCTGTTCAGTTTGTGCTTGTGGGTTTGTATCTGCTCTTCAGTGCGTGCAAGCAAGCTACGTGTGACTTTGATTAGTCATTGTGTTCTTGTTCGTTCGTTACTGTTCTTCAGGTCGCTCTTCACAGGCCTTGCTGTTCTTCAGTGCGTTCTGTTACTTTGTTCTGAGCAGCTGACCGCTTTCTAGCCATGTTGCATATACGTACTCCTCGTAGAGTTCGTGATGTGCGGGGGCTTGGTGTTGGGGTCCTTACCTTGACAGTCCATGAACAGGGTGGGGAGGAGTTCATGGACCAAGAATTGGTTGCTTCAGCGTTACCAGTTCTGTCATATGCCTTTGCTCCGTGAGATCCGTGAGAATAATCCTTATGATTTCAGGAACATTCTCCGGATGATGGACCCCGTATTTCACCGTTTGTTGGCTTTGCTGACCCCCTATATCAGCAGGCAGGATACCTGCATGAGGCAAGCCATCACTCCGGAGCAGAGGCTCGTCGCCACCCTGCGGTACTTGGCGACGGGGACAAGTCTGCAGGACTTGAAGTTCTCGACCGGCATCTCCCCCCAGGCTCTGGGTATCATTATCCCAGAGACCTGTTCTGCCATCATCCAGGTCCTGCAGAAGGACTATATTAAGGTAAGATTTTTATCCTTTAATATCACATTTTATTGTATTTAATGTTTGATAATATATTGTATTTCTTTCCTCATTCCCTAATTACCATGATTGTAATATGCTGTGAATGTCCCCTTTGTCCTCATGCATGCTGGATTTTTATGTAATTATTTTTGTTGTCTTTCATACATATTTGTCTTCACTTACCTCCCCAGCATGGTCTCCTGGCCCTATATTCACCTCATGTAGTCACTTAACAATGTATTTTATCAGCTCCATAGTAGTGCTTTACCCCAAACACCCCTAAAATGTTTTTAAATGTAATTTGTGCTTTAAATTCAGGCAGAGTGCCAGAGGCTTTTTTTGGGGGTCCCCAAATCATGTGGAACCCCCCCCCCCCCAACTGCTAAGTCAGCTGATAACAATTCCGATGAGGACCCTCACCCCGGACCAGAGGGATTTTAATTACCAGATGGCCAGAGCCAGAAGAGTGGTGGAGAACACGTTTGGAATCATGGCCAGCCGGTTCCACCTATTTCTTACACCCATACACATGACAGAGTACAAACTGAATCACATTATCCTGGCGTGCTGTGTTCTACACAACTTTTTACGGAAACATTCTGCAAACTATGCTGGCTCAGTTGGGCCTGAAGCCGGAATTCCAAATGAACCAACCCTGATGGCGCTTGAAAGTGGCCGTCTTGGCTTGCCCTCCCTGAGTGCCCGTGATGTCTGGCTAAGATACCTTGAGTTTTTTGCGGGTAGGGGGGCTATCAATATGCCAGACAATGTGTGAAACCTTTATCAAATAAAAAGAAAATTAAGCAAATCTTCTGTGACATTTACTGCTTGAGTTTGTTTTAGCTGACCCTGACAGAAATGTGGTGAGTCCTGAAAATGGCGTGATTATGTAACCTTATACAAAGCACTGTTGGGTGTTATTTACTAAGGACAAAGAAACTGAAACTGCACTTGTAGTGCAAAGTGGATTTACCCTTATGAAATAACACCCATTGTCACAGAAAGCAGCAATTAGAGCACCACAAAAGTGTTGTAGCGTTGAGACAATTATCCACACATTCATGATTAACAATCTTTTTAATACCTGCACAATCACATGTGCATTTTGACAAGGTTTTTAAAACAAACCAACATGTTTGTTGTATAACAATTTTTGGGGTGGCATTAGAAAAAGTAGAAATGTCCTTTTAAGATAAAACAGGCATGTTTAAAACCAACAAGAAAGACACAAATCTTGAACTTACAAAGTTCACATTTGGTAGAACTTGAAGGCAATATCAGACATGAGTATTTAGGAACTATGTTTGATATTGCGTTCAGATGGGGTAAAGTCACCCCAGGAAAAGCCAAATTTTGAAGATGCACACAAATTGCCGAATGTCAACATGTGCTAGCTGCCATCATGGGGGAACAAGGGACGTGTTTTGGGCAAGCAACCCTTCCTCTCAGCTACTTTATTATTGAGGAAGGGGTTGCACCCCTAAAATGCATCCATTGATCTCCCGTGATGGCAGATAGCACATGTTAACACACTGTGTGCATCTTCAAAATTTGGCTTTTCTACAATTCGCGAAAATTTTTTAACATTGTAGCACACCATAAAAGAAAGGGCTTTGGAGGGGTTTTAAACTCTCCCCAAAACATCAATGATGTTCTTATTTTTTTTAATAACATCATTGATGTTTTTCGTGATGTTTTCCAATGCAACATTACACCCCATGATCTCCTAGATCAGGATCTGTGCACTTTCCGAGATGAAAAGATCAGGATCCACAACATCACGATCACCTAAAAAGATAGAAACCAAAAAAAAAAACAGGTATTATAAATATGCCGGCATCCATCTCTTACCTGAGCCTGTGGTCACAGACACTCACCTGTTGTGACAATTTCCACCACGTCTTCCTCCTCCTGCTCTTCTTGTCTTTGGGGTATTTCCCCTTCTTCCAGTGGTGGGGGTCTCTGGTCTCCTCGGATGAGGAGTGTCCTCTGAGTCTTTTCTCCCCTATGTGAAAAAAGAATGGTATACTTAGCACACAGATATTTGATGGCAGAACTATAAATATGAAACATTGCTTTGAAATGGGGTACAATTGTGGATTTTGGCAGAGTTCCAAGATATAGAATTATGAGGGGCCTTTGTCAAGCTTGAATACTTTACCTGTCTTGTACAAGCTTCACAGATGGAGACCCCCCTATAGTATACACTGAAGCACCTGTGTGGTACCCCTAATAAAAAGGGTGTTCTTGTGTCCCACACTAGTGCTCCAGCGTCCAGATGTGTAAACAGCTGCTGGGTGTCCTCTCCTTACACAGAATCTAGTTTGCATTTCATTCTAGTAACAAACCCATCTACACAACCAAATTATTTTCATACAAGTAGGCCCTAAAAAATGTGGTTAAATGCAAATGGCCAAAACAATGGTGTTTTATATGCCGAAATAAAAATGTTTGATACGAACGAATAATGTGCCCATGAACATGAAAGGTTCCATTTTAAACTGTACAACAGTTTCTAAAAGCACATGGAGCAGCACGAACGTAATAAACACAAAAAGAATAGGAACACAGCACAACTACTTACTTTTTTGCAGCACTCTCCGGATCTTTCTGTACTGCTCGTGTTCTCTTAATTTCAGGTCAGACCACCGCTTCCTGAGCTTATCTTTCGACCGTCGTACCCCGAAATTCCGGTGCAGGCTCTTGACCACTTTCGCCATGATCTTGGCCTTTCGGACATTGGGGTTGGGGTAAGGTCCATACTTTCCATCATAGTCGGCCCTCTTCAGGATGTCGACCATCTCCAACATCTCCCCAAAGGACATATTTGTGGATCCAGACGTTTCCGGCTCTGGGCTTTCCTCCTCCTCGTTGCTCTAATTAGCACACACCTGCTGTGTCTCTGCCATGTGCTCTTCCCCCACTGTGCCGAACGAAAAGGGGTGGGGAATAAACTAGAAAGAATGTCAGGGGCAGGCGGAGTTACACGCATGCGCAGTGTGTATAAAGCGTAACATGCGTGCGTAGTACGTACGATCTGTGAGCGGAGGAAGGAGCATTGGACGCGCCGATCGTAAGAACGAAGGTAAGAGACAAACTTGTGCCTATACTGCTTCTAGATTGAGGCCTATATTGTAACAAGAATAGGAGAGTTTTGCCTGACATTAGGGTTTGTCTTGTGTTGTGTCTTGCAGTGAAAATGGATAGCGACTGTATGGCAATCTTCATTGATATGTTCAGGGAGCTGCCTTGTCTGTGGCAGATAAACCACCCACATTATAAGAACCAAACAAAGAGGAAGGCAGCACTGGATCAATTGCTGGAATTTGTGAAGATGGTGGTCCCCACAGCAGACATCACCTATTTGAAGATTCTAATTGGTGGCCTGAGGAGCACTTATCTAAGGGAGCACAAGAAGGTCCAGGATTCCCAGATATCCGGAGCAGCAGATGACATCTATGTCCCCAGGCTGTGGTACTATGACAGGCTGCATTTTCTGGCAGGTCAGACTGAACCCAGGCCAGCACTCTCCAGTCTTCCTTTCACGCTTCCTTCCACCCCAGCTGAGGCTTCTGACACACAACCTGGGCCTTACAGGCAGCAACATGTGGAGGAGCCCAGATTGAGCCAGGTATAGCATTCTTCTAAATATTTTTGGTTGTCCAATCAATGATGTTAACTAGATGTTAGTTTGGAGTACTAATTTATGATTGTGATTGATGATGCAAAAACTAAAACCATGTCCCTTTTTCATACACAGGGAAGTCTCAGCCAGGAGGTGGCCAGGCCAAGCAGGCTGCCTGATAGGCAGGTCCCTCCCCTCCACCTGCAAAGACAAAGTGGCAGGAAGAGGAGTACCCTGGAGGAGGCTGCCATAGGCCTCTTTTGGAAGGCTACAGAGGCCCTAAGAACCCCCACACTGTGGAGGAGGACTTTGCTTGCATAACTGCCTGCAAAATGCTGCAGATGGAGGAGGGCCAACGACTCCTGTGTGAGTCCTTAATTTTGGAAGCTCTCAATAAGGGGTTGAGGGGCCAAATAACATCTGCTACCGACATTTGTGACCTCACATATGGTCCTATTCCTCCTCCAGGTCCTACTACTCCTCCTCCTCCTCCTCCAGGTCCCACTAGTCCTCCTCCTCTGGGTCCTACTCCTCCCCCTGCCACATCTCCAACACCAGAGCCACAGCCAGGAAGGAAGCGTGGAAAGAAGACCAGAAAGTGATGACCCTGGGTCCAGTCTGATCTGGCAAAAGATGCAGCCTCTTGTGGTAATACAGCCTGGGGACACAGATGTCATCTGCTGCTTTCCATATCTCTGGGACTTCTGGACCAGACTGCACTCCCTTAGATAAGGACTCCTCAGGCCACCAATTTTATGTTAAATATTTGATGTCTGCCCTGGGGGTCCAAGGCTTTGCCAATTTCTGCTGTTTATCCAGCGTTGCCTCCCTCTTTGTTTGGTTCTGAGCCCTTAATAAAGGAATTTGTGTTTCAATTATACTCGCCTATGTGTTTTTTCCTTCAAAAAGAACAGTTTGTTTGTGAGGATTCAGGTACATTTCTAAAGTACAATGTGAAATTAACAAGGGACACCAACACCAAACAATCTCCTTGAGATTAAATAATATAAGATATCAATGGTGATGTGGTAACTTGACACACAAAACACACACAAAAATATTATGGAGTAAAACTAAAAATAAAATAAAACAAAGATCAGCCTTGAAAAAAAATACAAGCCTAAAAAAAAAAAAAAAACAGCCTTTAAAAAAAAAAAAGAAAAGAAAACAACCCAAAAATAATTTTGTCAGATGTGACAAATCCAAATATATTGAGGGAGTCCCAATAAATAATAAAGAAAGAAGTTTGTGAAAAGTCTGTGTGAATATCAGCAGCAAAACTACTTCATTCTTCTCACATTATAAAGAAGAAGAGAGTGCGCTGTATTAAACCATTTTTTACATTGCAGCCTGACGAAAGTGCTGTATTCATTGCGAACGCTAATTTTACCAGACCGAGCTGTTCCGTCTCAGAATTTCTTCTGAGCATGCGTGGCACTTTGTGCGTCGGAACTGGCCACACACTGTCGGAATTGACGCGATCGGATTTTGTTGTCGGAAAATTTTATAGCCTGCTCTCAAACTTTGTGTGTCGGAAAATCCCATGGAAAATGTCCGAAGGAGCCCACACACGGTCGGAATGTCTAACAAAACACGCTCCGATCGGACATTTTCCATCGGAAAATCCGACCGTGTGTACGGGGCATTAATATGTGAAAAGGGTGTTTACCACTGACAGAAAGTGAGGTGAAATCTTCTAAACAGGGGCACAGACAGCAAAACAAATGTTAGAGGGGTGATAACCCTTCTTTATGTTATCCAAAAAGCTTAAAAATAAATATTTTGGCTGAAGCTACACTTAAAAAATGTACCTGTTCCAAATTACAAACAGATTCAACTTAAGAACAAACCTACAGTCCCTATCTTGTTTGTAACCCAGGGACCGCCTGTATACTGCTGTTCAGAGTATATAGGGCCTGGGGGCCCCACACCTTTTTTTTTTTTATTTGGGTGCGGGGTTCCCCTTAATATCCATACCAGACCCAAAGGGCCTGGTAATGGGCTGGGGCGGGGGGACCCATACCGTTTTTCTCAATGATTTTCATCTATGTTGCCGGGACCCGACAATACATTACAGCCACAAGCTGTTTTAAATGACTTTTACTCCTTTAGTAATGTCATTTTGCTGCAGGGACTGTTCTAAACATGGGAAAAATGCACCACTTTACAGGCATACTATAGTCACCCCCCAGGCACAATATTTAAAGGAAAATTTCACTTTTATTGTTTTACTTTAAGCATCATTAAAATCACTGCTCCCGAAAAAATGTCCATTTTTAAAACTTTTTTTTTCTTCGATACATGTCCCCTGGGGCAGGACCTGGGTCCCCAAACACTTTTTATGACAATAACTTGCATATTAGCCTTTAAAATTAGCACTTTTGATTTTTCACGTTCGGGTCCCATAGACTTCCCCACAAACTCCCACAAACTTTTTGTCAGTTTGCATGTTCGGCCGCAAACTGAACTGGGGGGGTGGGGCGGTGTTCGGCTCATCCCTATTGGCTGCATATGATGGGCACAAGTGGCTGCATATGATGGGCACAGTGGCTGCATTTGATGGGCACAATGGCTGCATATGATGGGCACAAGTGGCTGCATATGATGGGCACAAGTGGCTGCATATGATGGGGCACAAGAGGCTGCATATGATGGGGCACAGTGGCTGCATATGATGGGCACAAGTGGCTGCATATGATGGGCACAAGTGGCTGCATATGATGGGCACAAGTAGCTGCATATGATGGGCACACATGGCTGAATATGATGGGCACAGTGGCTGCATATGATGGGTACAGTTGCTGTGTATGATGGGCACAATGGCTGCGTATAATGGGCACAGTGGCTACATTTGATGGGCACAATGGCTACATTTGATGGGCACTGTGGCTGCATTTGATGGGCACAATGGCTGCACTTGATGGGCACAGTGAGGCTGCAATTTATGGGGGGGGGTGAAGTAATTTTCAGTTTGTTTGCGCCCCCCAAAAAATTTTGAGCACCAGCCGCCACTGCCCGGGCGTGTCTAGAAACCCAGGAAATTATGGAAAATACATGTAAAGGGGCCTGTGTCTGCATGCTAAATAAATGAGTATTTTGCTAAATCTATATTCAACACAAATTTTTCTCTGCAGCCATTCAGATAAGCTCATAATGAAGTGGTACCCACAGTCTCTTCTACAGTTTACTTCATGATGCTGCAAAAAATATTTGCCTTTGCATGATGCAGTGGGTGAAATACAAAAAGGAAAAGGAAAAGGACAGATAATTTGAGAGTTACTTTAGGAAGTCATACTGTTTACCAGAAAAAAAGAACATGCCAAAGTGGCGCTACAATATTCCTAATTTTACTACCAAACCAGTGATATATTTAAAAAATTGTTAATCTAATATTATGAACTGCAAAACACCTCCCCCAGCAATGGGGATAATGCTATATTTTTCCTTACCCTGAATGCGCGCACCTATAGTGAATAGGTGTTTGACTATGTTCTTATTATTTAAAAACTCATTAATAGTGCAAAATACAATACACCCCCCTCATCTACTTTTTTTTAATCAAAAAAGGTTTTAATTGCTCAAAAACAAACAATACAAAGAAACATACACTACATTACACTTCTTCCATATAGTGAAATATCCAACACAGAATATAAATCATACAGAGTATATGTGTGCGCACAAGAAAAAATGGAGCGCTTGATTTATAATATTACTGTATCTATTAAAGTGTAGATTTATAGCATTTGACATCAGCAATATTTAATTATATTGAATGAGCACATCAAAAAATTAACAAAGGAGAAAAAAGGTACACCATTTGTAATTGACCCATACAGTTCTTATATCCTTTCAGGTCTCGACTGTAAGTATATTTTATTTAACATATCCTGACCTCTGACAGTATCAGTGCCATCCTGTGCACTTTTTATTCCCTATGTAGGATAGTTACCATGTGGCCGTTTAACTTGTATCTACCCTAAAAGTAGTCTATCTTTAATCAGTTGATGAGGGGCCAATCCTGGGACATCTAACCATGCCTGCCACATTGAGTAAAATTTTTGTGGATCCTTCCTGTGCTGGTACGCAAGTTTTTCTTTAATTAATAGTTTGTTGACACTATCTACCCATTGTCCCCTGGTGGGCACCCTTGAAGTGATCCACAATTGGGCAATTAGCTTTCGAGCTACATACAATAACCTTAGGACCGCTGTACGAGCGGGTGTGGGCAGTGACTCATCATCTATTGCACCTAATAGGCAGACAACTGGGTCCCTTGCTATAGGTGTCATATATACTTTGGACATCGTGTCCAAGATCGCCCTCCAGTATCTGAAAAGTTTAGGACATTTCCAGATCATATGGAGGAGATCACCATGGTCACGCTCACATTTCGGGCAAAAAGGCGAGTCCCTGACTCCCCTTTTGTGAAGCTGTAAGGGAGTCCTGTAAGCTCTATGTAGTAGATATAAGTGAGATAGTTTCTGGGATGCTGACACTGACACCATAGGAGCGGTGGAAAGGCACAACCCCCAATTCTCTCCATCAATCTCCCCTATATCTGATTCCCACCCTTGTCTACAGGGTAGTTTAGAGGGGTCCTGTATCTGGGCAAGAAGGGTATTGTAACACCTGGAGATCATACCCTTCTTGATGTCGTCCATGAGGATATTTTTTATGATCGTGTGGTCTGTTTGTCGAAGCGTGACAGTTTTTTCCTGTGATTGTATGGCGTGGCGTAGCTGCAGATATTTAAAAAAGTTATTACGTGGGATCCCAAACTCTACTTGGAGCTCATTAAAGGATTTGAGGGTATTGTCATGGTATAGTTGTGAAATGTAATTTATGCCTGCTTTTTCCCAGTTCTTAAATCCTTTAAGTTTCAATATCTCCCTGTATTGTCTGTTTCGCCACAAGGGCGTATGGGTTAGGAAACCCTTTATATCCAAAAGTTTTTTGATGTAGGACCACAATGTGTTTAGTAATTTAACCGTGGGGGCCTCGGAGTTTAAATGCATGTAACCTGCCTCAAGCCCTGTCAATGTTGATACGTTCCCACCTACTACTTTCAGGAGTCTACGGATAGGGTCAGTCAGATCTACCATTCCCCAGCCCCTCAGCTGTTGCAGCTGGGACGCAAGGTAATAGGTCCTGGGATGAGGGACTGGGAGCCCTCCTTCTTCTTTATTATATTGTAGTGTTGATTATATTATCCTAGCTATTTTTTTGCGCCATATTATTTCTCTAAATTGGGACTCAATTCTGTCAAACCATCTCCTAGGTATCCACACTGGGGAATTATTAAATATATATAGTAATTGTGGTTCCCATACCATTTGGTAATGTTTATTCTACCAGCTACGGACAAAGGTAGTTTACACCAGGCAGTGCATTTTTCACAAAACCTATTTAGGAGGGGTACTAAATTAAGAATAATATATGTAGTCGGGTCTGGGGTCACCTGAATTCCCAGATAGCGAAATGAGTTCACTATCTGTACTGCTGCCGAACAAGGCGGCAGTGGGACATCTATGGGGTCAAGTGGCATTAACACTGACTTATCCCAGTTAATAGAGAAGCCAGATATTTCTCCAAAGTCTTTAATTAGGGACATAACTGCTTGCAAAGTATCCTGTGTGTCACCCAAATAAAGTAGGGTATCATCAGCTTATAATGACACAGTATCTGTACCCGTGCCCCACTGAAATCCTATAATACTAGCATCTCCCCGAATTTTTGCTGCTAAAGGTTCCAAAGCCAGGGCAAACAGCAGGGGCGACAAAGGGCACCCCTGTCTGGTGCCCCTGAATAATGGGAAGGGTTCTGATACTTCCCCATTGATTCTTATCCTAGCAGTGGGCTCGGCATACAAAAGCCTAATCCATTGAATAAAAGTGTCTCCCAGTCCCATACACTGCAACGCCTTCCACAGGTAAGGCCACTCGACACTGTCGAAGGCCTTAGCTGCATCCAGCGAAAAGATTGCCCTGTTACCTGTATTGTCTACTGGAATCTGCAGATTCAGAAATAGCCTTCTTATATTTTGGGCTGTGGATCTCGTGGGGATGAACCCAGATTGGTCCCTATGTACTATTTTGTGAATTACTTTGGCCAGTCTGTTTGCCAACATCCGGGCCAATAATTTCATGTCAGACGTCAACAATGATATGGGTCTGTATGAGCCAGGTGAGCCTGCATCCTTGCCTGGCTTCAGTAGGACAATGATGATTGCCTCATCCATGGAACCAGGCAAAGGCCCCTCCCTAAACGCCTCATTATAAACCTTCAATAATGTGGGAAGTAAGGTACTTGAATAACATTTATATATTTCAGAGGGAAGGCCATCCATACCTGGGGATTTATTGTTTTAAGACTGGGATAAGGCAATGGCTAATTCCTCTTCCGTCAGAGGTGCGTTAAGCATATCCCTATCTTTGGCTAGATGGTTGCATAAGATGGGAAGCTCACATTTCCCTAAGAATTATTCTATTTCCGTTTCGGTGGGTCCTACCTTGGAAGTGTACAGATCAGCATAAAAAGCTCTGAAGACTTTTACTATGTCTGAGGTGGAGGATCTCAATCCCTGAGCATCGCAGATGGCAGAAATAAGGGATGAGGACTGTTGTGCGCGCGCCATTACTGCTAGCATGTGCCCGGACGCCTCTCCTTCTTCAAAATGCAAATGTTGCAGAAAAAAAACGTTTATTTTCCACCAACTGCAATTCCAGTTGCCTAGACATTGACTGTGCCCCTAGCCACGCTCTCTTGGTGTCCTCAGTGGGGTTATTAGTGTAGTTGTCCTCCATCTCAGTGTTAATGAGCTGTCCCCACAGAAAGGCCTTCGCTGCGTCCCACACTATCCCCAGTTTGGCAGTTCCAATATTATCTTGCAGGAAGAGCTTAAGCAAATCCCTTATCGGGTCTGTCTCAGGGAACAGCCAGAGCCAGAAAGGGTTAAGTTTCCAAATCAGTCACCTGACTCTATCTGGCAGTGAGATGGATACCCAAAATGAGGAGTGATCAGAAATATGTCTATCTGCGTATCCTGAGTCTGTGACCAGTTGTATCATTTTGTCATTGCCTAGTCCCAAATCTATTCTGGATAGTCCCCCATGTGAGGCTGAGTAGCATGAGTATTTCTTTACATCTAGATGCTTACACCGCCACACATCCACCAGTCCCAGTTCCCCAAGCACTCTGGCGAATGGTGTATGACAGTCACCCCAACGTGTAACAGCATCGGAAATAGGTAATTTATCCTTAAAATGGTTTAGATAATTATTATAGTCCCCTACTGCCAGCAGGGGGACCTCCGGATATTGTGCTACAAATCCTGCCAAGTGCTTGAGCACCTCCGATGAGTACGGTGGCGGTACATATATACTAGCCAATATACAGGTTAATCCATGAATTGTACACAACAGGAATACATATCTGCCTGCTGGGTCTATAAGATTTTTAGAACAATGAAACTGAATACCCTTCCATATTAATATGCTCACTCCCCTAGAATATGCTGAGTAAGTGACATGGAATTGATTGTCATATAAATGGGGCCTTAAACTAGGGGTTGGGTCAGCAGAAAAGTGGGCCTCCTGTAGGCATACTATACCGGCGTCCATTGATTTAATATGTCTAAGGACCGCCATTCTTTTTACCGGAGTGCCCAGACCACGGACATTCCATGTCAGAATGGTTAATTTAACCACCATAGAGAAATATCTTAATCAATGTCGGGATCAAGAAAGCCTCCTGAAAGGCCCCAGTGGTAGATACAACCATAAGATAAGGAGAAAAAACATTAGCATGCATGCAATCATTACCAGGTGCATAAGAGGTAATTCGTACAGAGTCCAGCTTCGCGGATGGCATAGGACGAAATTCTAAAGGGTCAGAGTAGAGACATATATAACAGTAAACCTTGAAATTACAGTTGGTCATACCATATAAAATAACTTGAAGAGCCAACTGGGCACTCAGCCAGATTGGCTGCATCATAAACTGTTCCCACGCAACTGCAATGGGGGGGAGGCAGTGGAAACTCCTGGTTAACCTTGAGGTTAGTTCTTGCAGGGGTTTCACATCCGCGGCGGGTGCAGAGCACCCCACTATGTGGGTAGTAGACAGTTCGATTGTTCTCCCTCAGCCGCCTTGGCTATAGATATGATTAAACGAACAGTCAGCTGTAAACAGAATATACAAAAAAGGATCCAGTGACCCAACCTTTAGGCCATCAGCAATGAGAAGAGGCCAAATAGCGTGGAAATCATTTCTCAGGCTGGAGCACCTCTTTGCAGCCTGTTAGCTTTAAGTGCCCTGTCCTCTCGATCCAACCACTGCGCCGCAGAGGCATGTCGGTCAAAAAAGTGGGTTTCCCCAAGTGTGACCACCCGAAGTCGGGCAGGATACAGCATAGCATATGGCAAGTTGAATTCCCTCAATCTTTTCTTTACATCAGTGAACTTTGCGCGTTGCTTCTGCAGCTCAGCAGAAAAGTCGGGGAACAAGGATATCTTGGAGTTGTCTATAGCCAGCATACCTCCCAAGGTCCTGGCCTTAGATAGGATTGCATCTCTGTCCTTGTAGTTAAGTAACTTAAAGAGGAATGCACAGGGATGGTTGCCTGGAGGTAGCGGACGGGATGGGACCCTGTGCACCCGTTTAACTGTGAAGAGTGGGGAAAAGGCTTCCTTGCCGAAGGTAGCAATCAGCCAGTTCTCAAAAAAAGTGACCGAGTTTTTACCCTCCGCTTGTTCAGGAATGCCCAAAGCGCGAATATTGTTTTGCCGCATGCGATTTTCCAAATCATCGAGGCAGGCTGCGTGTTGGTCAGTGAGATGACAATTATATTGTAGATCCCCCACCTGAATGGGAGACGGGGATACTTAGACAGGAGACACTGTATCCCTCCAGAGGAACCGCAACTAGCAGTCTATTTGTCACGAGCCACAGCGGCAGCCTGAACTTCAAAAGAGTTGGATTGTCATACACCACATCCTCGTGAGATACAGTGAGATGTAGCAAGCCAAAGACGGCATCCTACATACAGGCGGAGGAACCACGGTGAAGCAGAGTTGCCATGGAAACCTAGGAGACGCTGTCCGATCCTCATACAACAAGAGGCGGTAACGTAACCATTCAGTCTCAGGTTTCATCCCCACTTTGCTATTAGTGTGGTTGTGCTTAGACTAATGCGGACCTCGGGACAATATGCTGTGATGGTTAAGCATTTACTGATTTCAATGACTGCCTTTGAAACAATATTATAAAGTTTTTTAGTTTTTAGTTTTAGCGGTGATCGCAACAACTGCATATGGCTTTAATTATCCTCTAATACCCCATAGAGATTTCTCACATGTCTCTATGATTTTCACTGCAGGAATGGACTTTTTTTGAGCATGCGCATGCAATTCACAATTTTTGTCATTTCATTTAGTTCATTCCTTTTGTCACCTACAGCAGTTGATGACACATTTAATGGGGTCTCATTAGATGGTTTTATCAGAGGTTTTTTGAACCCCCATATTCTCCTTCTCCCCTCCCCCCTCCCCCGGGGGACCACGCATGCACAATGCTCCTTTTTTATTAGACATTTTTGCATCTTTGAATTTGGCAGTTTGCCATAGGAGCCTCATGCATCCGTGGGACTTTAGGCGCCTGCACTTTATTTGTTATATGTGTATATGTTTGTTATTGTCTGTTATATTTGTGTGTATCTGGCCAACGAGCACATCATGTGCAATTAGCACTTGATAGGCACGTATAAGTGAATGATGGATCTTTTCTATTTGTATATTTGTTGGTTTCATCACTGCCAATTTTATTACATGTTACCCTAATAAACTATATTTAATTTTAAATTACTTTCTCCCATCATTGCCCACCATATCCACAGTAGCTGTCTTTGGACCCAGGAGAGTCACTTCCTTGTGCCTCTCCTTTGATCCCCCTTTTTTTTCGAATTATGCATTTTTTAGTTACGGATATGGCCTCTAAATAAGAGGAGTGACATTGGGGAAAAAGATTTGTATTTAAATATTAGGCATATACTTTTAAAGGTGGTTCCCTTTTTTATATTGTAGATCCCTCTGCATGGGGGCTATGTCATCTTCAATCGAACTCACCCTACCCTCTATAGCAGCCGTTCGTTCTCTCAGTTTTTGCATGTCCTGTCTCACAAATGAAATCTCAGCTTTGATCCCTTTCACTTCATTTGTTAGTGTAGAGATGGATAGATTGCAGGTAGTTACAGCTGAAAAAATATCTCTCAGGGTGGGCTCTGCATTATCTCTTGGTGGGGAGGTGGATTGGGGCCCATTAAATAGGTCCCTGGGTGTACCCACTGCATTCCGATCCAGAGATAATCCATTAGCATCCTCCAGTAGGACTGTGTCATCCACATCAGGCTGGCCCCCCACCTCTTCACCAGGGTCAGATGAGGGAGACTGCAGCTCCCTGGAGGCTTTGCTGCCATACAAAAGTCTCTGGGCCGCCTCCTAGTACTTTTCTTTAGATAAGCGCTGTGGCAGGGCGCCATCTTGGGACTGATCATCATGAGGGCCTCCGTTCTCTTTCCCAACCGTCTATTGAGCGATAAGACAGGTCGCTAAGGTGGCGGGGTTGTTGCAGTCCGTTAAGGGCTTGTCACCGGCAAGGATGGAGGGGCTGGAGGATTATTGCTCTGATTCTCGGCGGAGCAGAGGAGAAGTGCGACCGTCTACATGCGCTACGTAGCCACGCCCACCCCCCGTCTACTTAACGTGTTAACCGTTAAAAATACAAAATATATATATATATATATATATATGTCAACATCTATATATTGGACTACTGAACACCTACACACAAAAAATAAATATAAGCTAGAAATGCACTCAGTTGCAAATACACTTGTGAAGTTGAAGTGGGAAACTTAGCCCATAGTTGGTATCATATATCATTCTTTAGAGCAGTCTCTCTAAAATTAGATCTTTAAAGCGTGCACTATAAACATACTCTTTCCATGCAACATAATGGTGATTTCACTCTTGCTCCCACTCCCTTTTTCTAAGTGGGTCAAATAGAGCTGTTAGCAGGCCAGACTTTAACATTGATTGAACCCTGGGCAAACATTTTCTTGGGCCCCCCTCCATGCAATTTCACTCTCCACCTGCCTGCACACGATGGACTGGGGTGGTGAGGGGACCCGTCAATAGACAGAAAACTCCTAGTGATCCTAGAACTCTTGGGATCAGTGGCAGTGCTGGGGGGAGGGTGTGATCAGTGGCAATGCTGATTTTTTAACCGACTACCAATATAGAGAGAAGTTTCAATACTCGCCACCAATGTAATAGGGGTTTACACTGACCAATAATGTAATAGGGCTTTACACTGACCACAAATGTAATAGAAGCATTTACAGTGACCACCAATGTAAGGAGAGATTTACACTGACCACTAATGTAAGGGGGACCTTCACACTGGCCACTAGTGTGAATAAAAGGATTCTACACCAAGCTCAAATATAATGAGAAGGTTTACAATGACCACCAATGTAAAGGGGATTTACACTGACCACTAATGTAATAGGATCGTTCACAGCAGCCAACAATGTAGGGAGGGATTTACACTGACTACTAATGTAAGGGGGACCTTCACACTGGCCACTAGTGTGAATGAAAGGATTCCACACCAAGCCCCAATGTAATGAGAATATTTACAATTACCACCAATGTAACTGAGACATTTAGCGTTTAGTGTTCACATTTGTGTGTGTTGGGAACGCATGCAAAATCACTTTCTTGACACCACAGAAATGTGCTGCCCTTTAGCAGATACACAGCAGTGCTATTAATTGTTTTATATCAATAGTTTTTATTGAATATTTCAAAAATAAACATAGTACAAAACATAAAACAAAACATAAAGGATGTTATTAGTGATATGCACATTAATTGATATACATCTAGAAAGGGTGTCATTATATTAGTGTTTAGTAAATAATCTATACATACAAGTAATGTCATTGCTGCGGAAAAACCTCTTGTGTCATCAAAATCAATAGGGCCATATAGACCAACGTTTGTCGAATGTTGCACATTGTAACAAATTTATCGCTATGAGACGTTTGAAAGTATAATTCCTATTCACAGCTTTGGTGATGTCTGATATGTTTATGGCTGTTGTGGATTTCTAGTTGCGTAGGATTTGTAATTGTGTCTCTAGCAGTACATGTGTTATGACAGGTCTGAAGTCTGTGTGAAATTTCTCCTTGTTTAAGTGAAGAATTGCCATATCCGGATCTGGGGGTGTGAGCATTCCAGTCATAGAGGTGAGCATTCGGAATACTTGGTACCATATACTTTTCACCGTAGGGCAATGCCAGAGCATGTGTAGTAGGGTTCCTGTTTGTCCACATGCCCTCCAGCAATGTGGTGAAGTTTCGGGGAAGTAGTTTGCTAATCTATAAGGAGTGTAATGCCATCTATTTGCCATTTTGATTGCTAGTTCCCAGTGTTTAACACAGTAAGAAGCTTTGTGTATTTCCTTGAATGATTGTTGCCATTGTTCTATAAGAAGGTAATGCCTAGTTCTTCCTCTCATTTTCCCATTGCTTTAGTTTTTGTAAATGTGAGTTTATCCCGTGTTGTTGTAGAAAAAAGATATGCCTTTCATGTTACTTTCAGCTGTTGAGTAAAATTGCCATATTTTGCCTGGAAGGGTTATATTCGGTCTTGTTTGAGATTGAGGCTGGGTTCACACTGGTTCGACAAACGCTCCGACATTGGGAGCTCATGTCGCATGACGTGTGAAATTCAATGTTTCCCTATGGGAGCCGTCCTAACTGGTCCGACACAAGTCGTTCCGACTTTAGAAATGCTCCCTGTACTACTTTGGTCCGACTTTGATCCTACTTCAGCCTATTGACTATCATTGAAGTCGGATCAAAGTCGGATCGCCGTCTCGCATGATCCGACTTCGGCACGCGACTTGTGCTCTGATGATCTTGAGGGGGAACTCCGCACCAAATTTTAAATAAAAAACCGGCATGGGTTCCCCCTCCAAGAGCATACCAGGCCCTTGGGTCTGGTATGGACCTTGAGGGGAACCCCCTACGCCGAAAAAACGGCGTGAGGGTCCCCCCAATCCATACCAGACCCTTATCCGAGCACACAGCCCGGCCGAACAGGAATGGGGGTGGGGACGAGCGAGCGCCCCCCCCTCCTGAGCCGTACCAGGTCGCATGCCCTCAACATGGGGGGGTTGGTGCCTTGGGGGAGGGGGCGCACTGCGGCCCCCCCACCCCAAAGCACCCTGTCCCCATGTTGATGAGGACAAGGGCCTCTTCCCGACAACCCTGGCCGTTGGTTGTCGGGGTCTGCGGGCGGGGGGCTTATCGGAATCCGGGAGCCCCCTTTAATAAGGGGGCCCCCAGATCCCGGCCCCCCACCCTATGTGAATGAGTATGGAGTACATCGTACCCCTACCCATTCACCTAGGGAAAGTGTCAATTAAAAAAAAAACACTACACAGATTTTTAAAGTAATTTATTAGACAGCTCCGGGGGTCTTCTTCCGACTTCGGGGGTCTCTCCGGTTCTTCTCCACGCTCTCCGGATCTTCTGCCTGGCTCCTCCGCTCTCTTCTGCTCTTTTGCCGCTCTTTTGCTATAGCGGAGGAGCCAGGTCTTCAGTCTTCTGCCTTCTGCCCTCTTCTCTTCTTCTGATGTTGACACGACGCTCTCTCCGGCTGGAATGCTCTCTGTGCGCTCTGCTATGGCTTATATAGGCGGTGACCCCGCCCCCTTATGCCGTCACAATCCCTGGGCATGCTGGGATTGTGACGGCATAAGGGGGCGTGGTCCTCGGGTGATGACCACGCCCCCTAAAACGTCACAGTCCCAGCATGCCCAGGGACTGTGACGGCATAAGGGGGCGGGGTCACCGCCTATATAAGCCATAGCAGAGCGCACAGAGAGCATTCCAGCCGGAGAGAGCGTCGTGTCAACATCAGAAGAAGAGAAGAGGGCAGAAGGCAGAAGACTAAAGACTGAAGACCTGGCTCCTCCGCTATAGCAAAAGAGCGGCAAAAGAGCAGAAGAGAGCGGAGGAGCCAGGCAGAAGATCCGGAGAGCGTGGAGAAGAACCGGAGAGACCCCCGAAGTCGGAAGAAGACCCCCGGAGCTGTCTAATAAATTACTTTAAAAATCTGTGTAGTGTTTTTTTTTTTAATTGACACTTTCCCTAGGTGAATGGGTAGGGGTACGATGTACCCCATACTCATTCACATAGGGTGGGGGGCCGGGATCTGGGGGCCCCCTTATTAAAGGGGGCTCCCGGATTCCGATAAGCCCCCCTCCCGCAGACCCCGACAACCAACGGCCAGGGTTGTCGGGAAGAGGCCCTTGTCCTCATCAACATGGGGACAAGGTGCTTTGGGGTGGGGGGGCCGCAGTGCGTCCCCTCCCCCAAGGCACCAACCCCCCCATGTTGAGGGCATGCGACCTGGTACGGCTCAGGAGGGGGGGGGGGCGCTCGCTCGTCCCCACCCCCATTCCTGTTCGGCCGGGCTGTGTGCTCGGATAAGGGTCTGGTATGGATTGGGGGGGACCCTCACGCCGTTTTTTCGGCGTAGGGGGTTCCCCTCAAGGTCCATACCAGACCCAAGGGCCTGGTATGCTCTTGGAGGGGGAACCCATGCCGGTTTTTTATTTAAAATTTGGCGCGGAGTTCCCCCTAAAGATTCATACCAAACACAGTGCCGGGCATTGGCGGGGATCCAAGTCGGATCCCCGTTCATTGAAAGTCGGACATATGCGGGCTTCATGTCGCAGGGCAAAGTCGGATCCAAAGTAGGACGGCTGTCGTGTCGCACCAGTGTGAACCCAGCCTTAAGGAAGTGTGTGATTCTCAGACATGTGAACCTCATATCACTCGGAAAGCGGTATTGTGTCATGATCTGATCAGTAGATTTGAGTAGTGATCCATTGTAAAGGTCTGAGATATGTGTGATGCCATTGTATGTCAGGTCCCTGACCGTCAACATTGGAATCTTTGTCTCTAGAAGTGTCAAGGGTATTTTGTATTTTACGTTCTGTATGTCCTTATGTTTCTGTTCCAGTATGAATCTCCATGCTCTTAAAGCGGTAGTAAACCCGCTGACTTTTTTTTTTCCCTACACCTGTAAGGGAAAAGGCATAATGAGCTAGTATGCACCGCATACTAGCTCGTTATGAGATACTTACCTTAGAACGAGGCGCCGGCATCTCACCCGGTCCACGCCGAGGGAGCTGACATTTCCCCTCGGCGTGTCTTCTGGGTATCGCGGCTCCGGCGCTGTGAGTGGCCGGAGCCGCGATGTCATCACTCCCGCGCATGCACGCGGGAGACTTTTTTTCCGGCAAAGTCCGGTGGCTGCCGGGCTTTCAGCCGAGAATCCCCTGTGCGCATGCGCCGCTGCAGTCAGCGTCTCATTGCGAGGGGAATATCTCCTAAACCGTACAGGTTTAGGAAATAATTTTTTTACCTACAGGTAAGCCTTATCATAGGCTTACCTGTAGGTAAAAGTTTAAAAAATAGCTATACAACCGCTTTAATGATATTTGCATTGGGGGAGTCAAATTTTTCATGTTCCATGGTATCCACCTATCACTTATAAGTAGTAAAGTCAGGTCTTTTGTCGGTGCTAGTGCTTTTTCAATGTCCACCCATAGTGGCGTGTCAGTAGTTTTGAGCCAATGTTTGGTCTGGTCTAAGCGCACTGCCCAGAAATAGTCATATATGTCCACTAGTCCCACCCCTCCAGCTTTTCTATGGGATGTGAGGTTATTTTGAGAACATCTGGCTCTTTTTCCATTCCATATATATCTCCATCCTAAATTCTCTATACTGTTGATGTAGTGCAGAGGAATGTGGATTGGCAGAGTATGGAATATATACAATATTTGTGGTAATATCATCATTTTGTATGCTGTAATTCTGCCAAGCCATGAAATTTCATTGTTGGACATGTTCCTGAGTTGGGCCTCCAGTTTGACTATCAGTGGGACCACGTTAGCTTTTACAAGCGTGGAGGTTTTGTTTGTAAGTGTAATACCGAGGTATGTGATGCCTCCTTTGCTCCACATGTAAGGTAGTTGTGATTGTAAAAAAATTTGCATGGGGGTGATACACCAACATCCAGTATCAAGGATTTAGTGAAATTAACTTTGTAATATGAAACTTCTCCAAATGTGTTAAGGATTTTGTGGGCTGCAGGATTACATCATCCGCAAATAGGTTGATGATGTGTATGCTAGAGCTACACTGGAAGCCCGTAATCAAGGGATGTGTCCTTATAGCCTCAGCTAGGGGTTCTATCCTCAAATTAAAGATGGTCAGGGATAGGGGGCACCCCTGTCTTGTTCCATTTGTAATATTGAAGGGTTTGGATGAAAACCCTGTAGAGTATACCTGTGCTGAGGGACATGAGTATAGGGCCATAATGGCTTGTAGTATGGGGCCCTTGAAGCCAAACTTGGTTAGAGTAATTTCCATATAAGTCCAGTGGACTCTGTCGAAACGCCTTTTCTGTGTCAATCGACAGTAGCAGAGAAGGCGTTCAAGTTTTTTCAGCAAAATGTACCCCATTTACAATTCTTCTGGTTGCGTCAGATGTTTGCCTCCCCCTCATGAAACCCATCTGGTCGCGCTGTATGATAGATGGTATGATATCTGTTAATCTCCTGGCCAATAGTTTTGCATATACTTTTGTATCGAAGTTGAGGAGGGAAACAGGACGAAAATTGGCTGGTGTGGTGGGTTCTTTACCTGGTTTTGGTAGTGTTACTATGTGTGCTCTCAGCATATCTTGTGGGAGTGTGGCGGTCTCAGCAGCTTTGTTGAATACTGTTGTCATGTGTGGTGAAAGAAGATTGGCAAATGTTTTGAAGTATTCATTAGAGAATCCATCAGGTCCTGGAGAATTTCCAGTAGGAAGTGTATTTATTGTCTGTTCTATTTCCCGGACCGTAATTGGTGCATTCAGGATCTCTAGGTGGTGGTCAGAGAGGGTTGGGAGGTTGATATTCTGCAGAAATGATTTTATCTTTTCTACTGTCGGTTCCTGTGTGTTGGGATCATTGTGCAGGTTATATAGTGAGCTATAGTATTCTATGAATTGGTTTGCTATATCTTGTGGATTCATGATTTTGTGTGACAGTGTAGGATGTTTTAAACACGCTATTCTGGTTTTGGTGCGAACTACTTTCAATCTGTTTGCCAGATATTTGCCTGCTCTGTTAGCGTTTTCATAATAATTTAGTCGTAGGCATCTGAGGTGTGTGTCATATTGTTGTGATAGTATTTCTCTGAGTTTTTCTCTGAGGGAATTTAGTTTATCAGTTAATGGTATTGAAGGAGTCTTTTTGTTGTGAGTTTCTGTAGTATGGATGTCTGAGAGAACGGTGTTAAGCTGCTGAGCCCGTCTTTTTTTGTCTCTTGCTCCTATCTGAATTAAGATGCCTCTCATGAAGGCCTTGTGTGAGTTCCACAACATATATGGATCATTTACTGATCCAGTATTGTCTAAGAAAAAATGTTTTAGATGCTGAGATATGGTTTTGTGGGATTGTGGTTCTTGGAGTATTCGAGTATTGCAGCGCCAGATGGGGGATGAGGAGGAGACTCCCCTCTCCGCAACAGACATAGATATAGCAGCGTGGTCTGACCACGTAATATCATGTATTCTCGTTGTTTCCACATTTTGCAGGAGCCATTTGTCCGCTAAGAACAAGTCTATGTAGGAGTATGAACAATGTCTGCCAGAGAAGAAGGTGTAGTCCCTTTCATTAGCGTGGAGGCATCTCCATATCTCCTTCTTGTGGAGCAGTGACTGAAGGGATAGTGCTCCTTTGGATTTACCTGAGGAAGTGTCCAGAGATGGATCTAGTGTTACATTGAAGTCTCCACAAATCAGGAGATTGCCATATTTCATGGCGTTTGCTTTGTAGAATACCTTCTTTATGAATCTAATTTAGTGTGAGTTTGGTGCATATAACGTGACTATCGTGTATAGCAAGTAGGACACCTCCTTTTGTGTGGTGTGGTGTGCAGGCCATGTAGCGGTACGGATAGTCCTTGTGTGCACAGTATGGTGTGTTGTTGAGTTGGAAGTGCATTTCCTGGACGCATAGGATGTCCGTCTTTTGTTTACTAGCTTCTTTCCACAAAGAGAACCATTTTGCTGGGTGGTTTAGACCCCTAGCATTAATTAATAGACATGTAATCGTCATTGTAGGGGATGTGAGGTAGTTCGTGAAGCTGTGTAGTAGGAGTACTCTCTGCGACCAAAGGGCTTGACTTGTGTTTCTGCTGTGCCATTAGAGAAGGACATCTTTGGTGAATCATTTTCCACGGATGAGGCAAGGTTGTTTCAAGCTAAACTGTGTATATCACATGAAAAGTAAGATGAACAAAGACAAAAAACAAAAAGAGAAGTCAACATGGATGTCAAGGAATGGATCCTAAAATTGATCCTCGTGCAGATGTAACTGCTACTGATGATATAGGGGTGATGAAGAGATTCGAACTGTGAAACTCAACCCTGGAGATAAACTTGTGTGTCTGTGGACTTCATTTATGAGCTTCCACCTGCGTTTTTCTTATTTGAACGCTTGTGAGATACAATTTGCCATTCATTTTGAATGAACGTAAGCCCAGCTGGATGTGAGTGTGGGGTGGAATGGTCATGGATGATATCCCAGCGCCTTAAAGCAGCGAGCCCTTCTTCTAAGGTAGATACAGAGATAGTGACCCCATTGTGGGTAATAAAGAGTGTGGCCGAGTACTTCCATTTATGGAGGATTTTATGGTTCCTCAAGGCTTTTGTTATTGTCAGCAGGTTGCGGCGACGTTGCAAGGTGTGTCTGGAAAGGTCAGGGAGCAGTCTGATATTGGCATACTGCTGAGGAATGTTTTCTGGCTTACGGGAGGCCTGTAGTACGTGGTCTTTTATGTGGTAGTAATGCATTCTCAGTAGGACATCCCTTGTAATGTCATCAGGAAGGAAGGACGGTTTGGGCACCCTATGTATCCTGTCCACAAGAAGATCATGTGCTGTTGCTTCTGGCACCAGTGTGGAGAATAGGGTCTGGGAAAATTGCATGAGCTGGGTAGGGGGAACATCTTCTGGGATACCCCTCACCTTGAGGTTGTTCCTCCTGGACCTGTCCTCGAGGTCGGCCAGTTTGTCTTTTATCCACGTTATGTCCTCCCCCTGAGCTGTGTGAGCCTCCACCATCACATTGTAAGATGAAGTATATTCCTCCATTTTGTTTTCCACCTGATGTACTCTGTGGCCTATTGCTTGCACTTCTCTTTGGCATTCATTTATCCCCCTGACCATGTCTGCCTGTAATGAGGAGTGCAGGAACAGTAGCATGTCTTTCATCAAAGTGTCTGATACAGGTCTGTCTGCTGTGGGGAAGTCTTTAATAGGATCCCCATCCTGACTGCTATGGTGGTTGGAAGTACTGTGAAGCCCGCTTACCTCCATGTCCGGATCGGCCTGCCGTCTGACTGGAGAGTCCCTCCACGGCTTCGATTTGGCCGGACTCCTCGTAGAGGGGCTGAATGGGTCTGAGGAGGATTCGCTGGGTGGGTTAGAGGAGCGGATAGCGGTGGATGGAAGCCCGTTTTTACCGCTGCTCAGTCCGGGCCCTTGCTCCGGCCTGAGATCCTGCGTTCCGCTGTTTTGTTGGAGCCCGCAAGCGGCATAATAGCTCGTCATCTTTTGGGACTGCTGCGGGTTCTTGCGGTGTCTGGGAATCCTCTTCTTGCTCAGCGGGGTCTTGCCGAGAGGATGGCGGTTCGTGAATGACACCGGTGGGCTCTGATGGCTGTGGATTATCTCCTGTGGGCGAGCGGAGCTTCTAGGTTAAGCATCCATTTTGGAGGCCGATCGCCGCGCCCCCAAGTGCTATTAATTGTTAATGGCACCCTCGTGCATCTGCTGACATGTGCTGTGTGATTTTGAAAAAGTGCTAGGGACTTTCTTCGCATTTCTAGCGCATAGAGCAGCTCATTGAAATAATTGGGCTGCCCTACACGCAACCTACATCTTTATCCACCCTATCAGTACACCTTTGCATCCTAAAACCCCTGCTAACCACTGCACCAAACCTCCCCATCCTCTCCACTCCAACACTCCACCCCTTTAACTCTACCTGCCTCCTCTGCTCATCTTTGCACTCACCTTCCTTACCTCTATACACGCCCTACTTGCTCACTTGTGCACCTAAACTGTAATTCATTCTCTGCCTACCTCTGCACACCCCACACCTCCCCCCCACACCAATTTTCTTATTTTCTTACCTTTGCAGAACAGGCTGATGTTAGGTTGAATGACCATAGTTGCAGGCAGGACTTTCAAGCGTGCCCCTTTATCTCTCCAGTGGGCAGCATTCAGTATAGGTGATGGTGGATATACATGTGAATGCCGCCTCTATTTACACATGAATGCTGCTGTGGTTATTTACATATGAATGCCAGCACTATTTACATATCAATGCAAGTTATTTACAAGTAAACACAGGGCCTGCAGGTGAGTCATCTGTACACAACAATAGGGCAGAGCTGGGCAGCATTAGTAGCAGCACTTCACACTGAGATATTGGAACACAGCCCGGGACTAAAACTTCCAGGAAGAAGGGAATTTAAACCAGGATAGTTGGCAAGTATGAGGTAGCTGCTTTGCAGCCCCATAACAATGACAGGGCCCAGGGCAGCTACCCCTTTTGCCCTGCCTTAAAGACGGCCCTGGCTGTTAGATGGTAACTCCTTTGGCTCCAGGTAGCGGCTGCGGACTCCTCCTTGTTTACCTTTTAAGATCTTTCTTGCTTAGCACACAGTAGGACTATCCAGAGTAAATGAACAAGGGCAACCCTTCATAGTGTTATTCCATAAATGTATTCAATTAAAACAATAAAATTGCACTTACTGCAAACATGAGCCTTATACAGGCAATGGAGCTTTACTTTAAAATTTCACTGCCCGGGAAGACCTGCGTTCCACGGGCTGAAAGTGACAAAACCGGAAGTGACGCAAGTGGTTCTACCAACACATTTTGTCTTTGTGTGACGTCATCAGGAGCAGCGTCATCTTGCCTCATCCTTCCCAATATATCTGCTGGTAACCTAGCAACATGCACTCAAAACAATAGGCGGCCATCTTAGATATATGGTTAACTGTTGCCAGACCTCCGCCGAATAACAGCAAGGAAAAAACATACTATTGAGCTAATCTAAAATTATAAATTTATGTACATGTACAATCTTTTCAGGGAACAGAATAAACAAGTACTATAGGCATTCCGCGGCCAAAAAGATACTCATACTTTATATCACTTTCTGGAACGCACGAGCCCATAAATGATATAAATAAAATATATGTAAAAAAATATATTTATATATACATATATAAACATAGTGTAATATATATATATATATATATATATATATATAGATAGATAGATATATATATATATATATATATATATATATATATATTCAACTTGGGAGTTTATGGTGAAGCAGTATAAGAATTTTTGTATCCGTAACAGTTATCACTTTAAGTAGAGGGGGAGGTGCATTGTAATTTGTACTATTAACCACTTGAGCTCCGGAAGATTTTACCCCCCTCTTGACCAGGCCATCTTGTGCGATACGGCACTGCGTTACTTTAACTGACAATTGCGCGGTCATGCAACACTGTACCCAAATAACATTTTTGTCCTTTTTTCCAACAAATAGAGCTTTCTTTTGGTGGTATTTGATCACCTCTGTGGTTTTTATTTGTTACACTATAAACAAAAAAAAGAATGACAATTTTGAAAAAAACTAACAATATTAGTTTCTGCTATAAAACATACCCAATTAAAAAAATTTTAAAAATCTAATTTCTTCATCAATTTAGGCAAATATGTATTCGGCTACATATGTTTGGTAAAAAAATCCCAATAAGCGTATATTGATTGGTTTGCGTAAAGGTTATAGTGTCTACAAACTATGCAATATTTTTATTTATATATTTTTAATCTTTTATTCTACCAGTAATGGCGGTGATCAGCGACTTATAGCAGGACTGCGATATTGTAGCGGACAAATCAGACATCTAACTGACACTTTTGACACTTTTTGGGGACCAGTGACATTAATACAGTGATCAGTGCTAAAAAATATGCACTGTCACTGTACTAATGACACTGACTGGGAAGGGGTTAACATCCAGGACGATCAAAGGGTTAACTGTGTGCCTAGGTTGTACTTACTCACTGTGGGAGAAGTGCTTTGACTAGGGACAGGGGAAGGCCTTTCCAATCTGACAGAACAACAATCTGCCTACATGTGTGTCCTGTGTAATTAGTGGGTGCCGGCGGACAGCAAGTCAGCGGTACATGCTGCTGGGCTCCCGCTGTGTGTAATCATGGGGGGAGGAGGGTTGTCAGTGGCAGGTGTGCACCCCAGATCCAAGAGTGTCAGATCACGTACTAGGTACGTGATCTGGCGCAGAAGGCCCACCATGCCACAGTATATCTACTGTGTGCAGTCCGCAAGTGGTTAATGAGTTTATGATTGATAAGATCATAGTCACATACCTATTCACTATAGGTGCCAGAGTTAAGGGTAAGTGAAAAAACATAGCATCATCACCATTGATGGGGGAGGTGTTTTGTAGTTCTCAATATTAGATCCACATTTAAATATATCACTGGTTTGGTAGTAAAATTAGGAATATTGTATATCCACACCACCATCCACTTAGCCATATAGTCTATCCTAGGGTAGATGATTGGTTGACGGCAGCCGCTAAGGCTCTATTTACACGAATGCATTTTTTTGTGCCTCCTTGCAGCAATGCAGGGACGTTTTTTTAACATGGGTTCCTATGGAACATGTTCACATCAATGCATTTTTGTGTCTCAAATTTTTGGAAAGGGTTGGGGATTTTTTTCCCGCAAAATGCAGCATGTTGCATGTAGGAGACTTCAATGGACCCGCATTCAAAATGTCAGTACCGCGTTTTATTTTTACATTGTATATAGCTGATTGCTAAGGAGGGGGCCGGGAAGCCGGCCGCCGCCTCCTTAACAACCGATGGTTCATCAACTGTCAGCGGGCTTCCCGCTAAATGGAAAAAAAAGAATTGCCGGCTAAAAAAAAAATTGTGAAAAAAACAGCGTGGGGTCCCCCTCCAGGTCCATACCAGGCCCTTGGGTCTAGTATGGATTTGGAGGGCCCCCCATGCCATTTTTTTTTCAAATGGCTTGGGGGTTTCCCCCAAAATCTATATCAGACCCTTATCCGAGCATGCAGCACAGTAGGCCAGGAAAGGGAGAGGACGAGCGAGCGCCCTCCGCCTCCTGAACCATACCAGGTTGCATGCCCTCAAAATGGGGGGTAGGTGCTTTGGGGCAGGGGGGCTCTGCGCCCCCCACCCCAAAGCACCTTGCCCCCATTTCGATGGGGACAAGGGCCTCTTCCCGACAACCCTTGCCTGGTGGTTGTCGCGGTCTGCGGGCGGGGGCTTATCAGAATCTGGAAGCCCCTTTAACAACAGGGCCCCCAGATCAAAGAGTCTCCCCCCTATGTGAATGAGTATGGGATACATTGTACCGCTGCCCATTCACCAAAAAAAGTAGCGTAGTTTTAAAAAATACAATAGACAGTTTTTCACAAGTCTTTTATTAAAAATATTTTCTTCTTCCCCGCTTTTTCCTCCGATCTTCCTCCATCTTCTCCAATATCTTCCTCTGGTCTTCTGCTTCTTCCGCTGTTTCTTCTTTTTTCTGTCTTCTTTGTCCAGGGTTGTTCTTCCTCTGCCACCACTCCTGCCGACGACCCTCCTCCGATGCTGAATCCCGCTGAATACCGGACAAAGAAGATAGAAGAAGAGTGGGAAAAGAAGAAGCAGCGGGAGAAGGAGAAGACAGGAGGAGGAAGATGTGGGAGGAAGACTGGAGGACGAAGCAGGGAAGAAGATATTTTTACTAAAAGACTTGTCAAAAACTGTCTACTGTATTTTTTAACACTACACCACTTTTTTTGATGAATAGGTAGGGGTACAATGTACCCCATACTCATTCACATAGGGAGGAAGCCGGGATCTGGGGGCCTCCTTGTTAAAGGGGGCTTCCAGATTCCGATAAGCACCCCGCCCGCAGACCCCACAACCACTGGGCAAGGGTTGTCGGGAAGAGGCCATTGTCCCCATCAATATGGGGGCAAGGTGCTTTTAATTTATCGGCGGAGGTGCTCTTAATCATTTTTTCTGTTTGGAGTGTCACTTTTTGGTTTAATTTTTCTGTTCGAGTTTTTTTGGATAATACCTTTAAATCTTGAACTTTGTTCTTAATCATTTCAAGCACTTTATTCTTGCAATATTAATTATGGCATTTTCAACTTAAGGATTGATATATTTTTACTTCACATTGTGTTGTTCATATAGAACTTTTTTACTTTTTATCTCTTATTGTGTTGTCCATATAGCACTTTTATATCAATGTCATTAATTTGAACATTTTTATTGATTACACACTTATTCTTGATAGACTAATAGCGCGGTTTTTCTTTACAATTTTTTTTTTTACATTCAGCCGGCAAGCCCGCTGATAGCTGATGCCTCATTGATTGTTAGGGACGCGGCGGCTGGTGTCTTGCCGAGAAAGTTCCCCCCTGTACTGCACAAGCGCTGCGCTTGCGCAGTATGAATGACTAGGAGCCGCCGAAAATAGCCGAAGATGAAAATCTTCAATCAGCTGTACACGGCGCCTGTGCCCTGGGTCCAGGCTGAAGCCCCACCATCCAAGTGGACCTAGAGGGGGAATAAAAAAGAGCCGAGCGAAGCGAGGCCATGCCCGCGAGGGGCCCTCTTACAGGTGCCGTGCACAGCTGATTTCTTCTCTATTTCGCTTTGGCTATTTCCGCCGGCTCCTACTGCGCAGGCGCTGCGCCTGCGCAGTAGAGGGGGGTCCTTATCTGCCGAGAGGAACTTTCTCGGCAGAACACCGGCTTCCCGGCCCCCTCCTTAGCAATCAGCTATATACAGTGTAAAAAAAAACCCGAAAAATGCAAATCGCGGTAAAACCCTGTGTGCAAAAACGCAGCAAGCACCGCAATAAGCATTGCAGAGACGCTCAAAAGCAACATGCATAGATGTGAATCGAGCCTAAATATTTATTTCATAATTCCATAGCATAGAATTGTCTCTAACACAAAGTCAGAAAAGGATACATGGAGCTGTGTAATCCCAAGTTATTTGATGTTATCAGGAAATCTCTGTAAAAAAATTGCAAGAGATGACGCAAAAACTATAGTACCAAGCCCTGTCTTTCAGGGTTGGATGATGTCTGTTGAGGGCGGGGTGGAAATCGGGTGATGTAACCTCCCCCTTCCCCTACCATTCCCCCCCCCCCCCTTTTTTTCATAAAATTTCCCTTTCCCTTTTTTTTTCTCTTTTCTTCTCTTTCATTTGATCTATTTTGCAATTTTTTAGGCTTAACCTGCTGCAGCCTTTTTGGTGACACTCAATACGCATTCAGATTGGATATACTTATTTGGGGTAATTACAAGATTATTATTCTTTTTCTATGTGTTTTCTTGATAACCATATTTTTACTGCAATAATAATTTTTCATAGATCTTTGTGTACATCTGTTTAGTATTGAGCCTCCTCTTTTTTGAGTACTGAGTATTGAGTCTCTTCTTTTTTTTCTTCATATGTAGCCATATGTGTTTATGCACAACATTCAGTTGAAGTACAAAGTTGTTATACATGTCTCTTTAACAATTTCAATAAGCATTTATGGAAAAAAAACTACAATACTGCAGTTGCCACATTAAATTAGCCACAGGAACTGACTGTTGCTATTTTGCTGCACAGTATAGGCAAAAAAATTTTTTCTGTGAGTGTTGCTAGCATTTAGGAGATAATTATCGATAAAAGCAGGGTAATTTTAAAATATAAACACACAAATAGTTAAACATTCAATCATACAAATTTGTAGTGATACTAGCTGGGAATGTATATTAAATATAAAATGGTTTTGCATAAACTTGTTTATTTATTGATTGTATTATATTATAATATTCTGTATTATGGTTAGAGCTAACTTAAAAAAAAAACATTTTTTACTCAGGAAAAAATAAAAAAATCTGCATATGCATGCATTGTAATTTTTTTTCCAGCCAGCAGACGAAGCTTTAGGCTTATTTTGACATGTTTTACTGGCTCCCCTCATCTATATATACACACTATATAATCAAAAGTATTGGGATGCCTGCCTTTACACGCACATGAACTTTAATGGCATTCCAGTCTTAGTCCGTAGGGTTCATTATTGAGTTGGCCCACCCTTTGCAGCTATAACAGCTTCAGCTTTTCTGGGAAGTCTGTCCACGAGGTTTAGGAGTATGTCTATGGGAATGTTTGACCATTCTTCCAGAAGCACATTTGTGAGGTCAGGCACTAATGTGGACGAGAAGGCCTGGCTCACAGTCTCCACTCTAGTTCATCCCAATGATGTCCCAATGATGTTCTTTCGGGTTAAGGTCCGGACTCTGTGCAGGCCAGTCAAGTTCCTCCACCCCAAACTCGCTCATATGTCTTTATGGACCGTGCTTTGTACACTGGTGTGCAGTCATGTTGGAACAGGAATGAGCCATCCCCAAATTGTTCCCACACAGTTGGGAGCATAAAAGTGTAAACCCAGCCCCTGAAAAACAACCCCACACCATAATCCCCCTCCACCAAGTGATTGGGACCAGTGCAAAAATCAAGGTCCATAAAGACATGGATGAGTGAGTTTGGGGTGGAGGAACTTGACTGGCATGCATAGAGTCCTGACCTCAACCTGATAAAACACCTTTGAGATGAATTACAGTGGTGACTGCGGGCCAGGCCTTCCCATTCACATCACTGCCTGACCTCACAAATGCGCTTCTGGAAGAATGGTCAAACATTCCCATAGACACACTCCTAAACCTTGTGGACAGCCTTTCCAGAAGAGTTGAAGCTGGTATAGCTGCAAAGCATGGGCCAACTCAATATTGAACCCTGCGAACTAAGATTGGGATGCCATTAAAGTTGTGTTAAATGTGTGTGGGTTTGGGGTTGTTATCATGTTGAAATACTGCCCTGCAGTCCAGTTGTCGAAGGAAGGAGTTCATGCTTTGCTTCAGTATGTCACAGTACATGTTGGCATTAATGGTTCCCACAATGAACTGTAGCTCCCCAGTGCCAGCAGCACTCATGCAGCCCCAGACCATGACCCTCCCACCACCATGCTTGACTGTAGGCAAGACACACTTGTCTTTGAACTGCTCACCTGGTTGCTGCCAAACACATTTGACACCATCTGAACCAAATAAGTTTATCTTTGTCTCATCAGACCACAAGACAAGGTTCCAGTAATCTGTGTCCTTAGTCTGCTTGTCTTCAGCAAACCATTTGCGAGCTTTCTTGTGCATCATTTGATGCAGTGTGTGGTGTATGGTCTGAGCACTGACAGGCTGACCCCAACCCCTTCAACCTCGGCAGCAATGCTGGTAGCACTCATACGTTTATTTCACAAAGACAACCTATGTATATGACGCTGAGCATGTGCACCCAACTTTGGTCGACCATGGCAAGACCTGTTCTGAGTGGAATCTGTCCTGTTAAACCATTGTATGGTCTTGGCCACTGTGCTGCAGATCAGTTTCAGGGTCTTGGCAACCTTTTTATAGACTAGACCATCTTTATGTAGAGCAACAATTCTTTTTTTGGATCCTCAGAGAGTGTGAGAGTGATAACACCAAATTTTACACACCTGCTCCCCATTTACACCTGAGACCTTGTAACACTAACGAGTCACATGACACTGGGAAGGAATATGACTAATTGGGTCCAATTTGGACATTTTCACTTAGGGGTGTACTTTTTCTGCCAGCAGTTTAGACATTAATGGCTGTGTGTTGAGTTATTTTGAAGGGATAGCAAATTTACACTGTTATACAAGCTGTACAGTCACTACTTTACATTGTAGCAAAGTGTCATTACTTCAGTGTTGTCAAATGAAAAGATATAATTAAATAGTTACAAAAATGTGAGGGGTGTAGCACTTTTGTGAGATACTGTATATATACAGTGGGGACGGAAAGTATTCAGACCCCCTTACATTTTTCACTCTTTTTTATATTGCAGTAATTTGCAAAAATCATTTAAGTTCATTTTTTTCCTCATTAATGTACACACAGCACATGGTCCTAAGTATTCAGGCCCTTTGCTCAGTATTTAGTAGAAGCACCCTAATACAGTCATAAGTCTTTTTGGGAAAGATGCAACAAGTTTTTCACACCTGGATTTGGGGATCCTCTGCCATTCCTCCTTGGGAGGGATGAGCCGAACACCCCCCTGTTCGGTTCGCACCAGAACATGCGAACAGGCAAAAAATTTGTTCGAACACGCAAACACTGTTAAAGTCTATGGGACACGAACATGAATAATCAAAAGTGCTAATTTTAAAGGCTTATATGCAAGTTATTGTCATAAAAAGTGTTTGGGGACCTGGGTCCTGCCCCAGGGGACATGGATCTATGCAAAAAAAAGTTTTAAAAACGGATGTTTTTTCGGGAGCAGTGATTTTAATAATGCTTAAAGTGAAACAATAAAAGTGTAATATTCCTTTAAATTTAGTTCCTGGGGGTGTCTATAGTATGCCTGTAAAGGGGCGCATGTTTCCCGTGTTTAGAACAGTCTGACAGCAAAATGACATTTCAAATGAAAAAAAGTCATTTAAAACTACTCGCAGCTATTAATGAATTGCCGGTCCGACAATACACATAAAAGTTCATTGATAAAAACGGCATGGGAATTCCCCACAGGGGAACCCCGAACCAAAATTAAAAAAAGAAAATGACGTGGGTGGTCCCCCTGAATTCCATACCAGGCCCTTCAGGTCTAACATTTTTGACACTTTTTTTGTGAAATGGTAGGGGTACTTTTGTACCCCCATACCATTTCACACGGGGGGAGGGCCGGGATCTGGGGGTCCCCTTGTTAAAGGGGGCTTCCAGATTCCGATAAGCCCCCCACCCGCAGACCCCCACAACCACCAGGCAAGGGTTGTGGGGATGAGGCCCTTGTCCCCATCAACATGGGGACAAGGTGTTTTGGGGGGCTATCCCAAAAGCACCCTCCCAATGTTAAGGGCATGTGGCCTGGTACAGTTCAGGAGGGGGGGCGCTCTCTTGCGATAAGGGTCCGGTATGGATTTTTGGGGGGACCCCACAGAATTTTTTTTTAAATTTTGGCGCGGGGTTCCCCTTAAAATCCATACCAGACCTGAAATGTCTGGTATAGATTTTGAGGGGGGCACCACGACATTTTTTTTTAACATTTTGGCCAGGGTTTCCCTTAATATCCATACCAGACCTGAAGGGCCTGGTATGGAATTTAGGGGGACCCCCATGTCATTTTTTTTTTTAATTTTGGTTCGGGGGTTCCCCTGTGGGGAATTCCCATGCCGTTTTTATCAATGAACTTGACCGGCAATTCATTATTACCCGCGAGTAGTTTTAAATTACTTTTTTTTCCTTTGAAATGTCATTTTGCTGTCAGACTGTTCTAAACATGGGAAACATGCGCCCCCAGGTACGAAATTTAAAGGAATATTACACTTTTATTGTTTCACTTTAAGCATTATTAAAATCACTGCTCCCGAAAAAATGGACGTTTTTAAAACTTTTTTTTTGCATTGATCCATGTCCCCTGGGGCAGGACCCAGGTCCCCAAACACTTTTTATGACAATACCATATATATAAGCCTTTAAAATTAGCACTTTTGATTTCTCCCATAGACTTTTAAAGGGTGTTCCGCGGCTTTCGAATTTGCTGCGAACACCTCAAATTGTTTGCTGTTTGGAGAACTGGCGAACAGTCGATGTTCGAGTCGAACATGAGTTTGACTCGAACTCGAAGCTCATCCCTACTCTCCAGTTCTGTCAGGTTGGATGGTAAATGTTGGTGGACAGTCATTTTTAGATCTCTCCAGAGATGTTCAATTGGGTTTAAGTCAGGGCTCTGGCTGGGCCATTCAAAAACAGTCACAGAGTTGTTGTGAAGCCACTCCTTCGTTATTTTAGCTGTGTGCTTAGGGTCATTGTCTTGTTGGAAGGTAAACCTTCGGCCCAGTCTGAGGTCCTAAGCACTCTGAAGAAGGTTTTCATCCAGGATATCCCTGTACTTGGCCGCATTCATCTTTCCCTCAATTGCAACCGTCCTGTCGCTGCAGCTGAAAAACACCCCCACAGCATGATGCTGCCACCACCACGCTTCACTGTTGGGACTGTATTGGACAGGTGATGAGCAGTGCCTGGTTTTCTCCACACATACCGCTTAGAATTAAGCCCAAAAGGTTCTATCTTGGTCTCATCAGACCAGAGAATTTTATTTCTCACCATCTTGGAGTCCTTCAGGTGTTTTTTAGCAAACTCCATGTGGGCTTTCATGTGTCTTGCACTGAGGAGGGGCTTCCGTCTAACCACTCTGCCATAAAGCCCCGACTGGTGGAGGGCTGCAGTGATGGTTGACTTTCTACAACTTTCTCCCATCTCCCGACTGCATCTCTGGAGCTCAGCTACAGTGATCTTTGGGTTCTTCTTTACCTCTCTCACCAAGGCTCTTCTCCCCCGATAGCTCAGTTTGGCTGGACGGCCAGCTCTAGGAAGGGTTCTGGTCGTCCCAAACCTCTTCCATTTAAGGATTATGGAGGCCACTGTGCTTTTAGGAACCTAAGTGCAGCAGATTTTTTTTTTGTAACCTTGGCCAGATCTGTGCCTTGCCACAATTCTGTCTCTGAGCTCTTTAGGCAGTTTGTTTGACCTCATGATTCTCATTTGCTCTGACATGCATTGTGAGCTGTAAGGTCTTATATAGACAGGTGTGTGGTTTTCCTAATCAAGTCCAATCAGTATAATCAAACACAGCGGGACTCAAATGAAGGTGTAGAACCATCTCAAGGATGATCAGAAGAAATGGATAGCACCTGAGTTAAATATATGAGTGTCACAGCAAAGGGTCTGAATACTTAGGACCATGTGATTTTTCTTTTTTAATAAATCTGCAAAAATGTCAACAATTTTGTGTTTTTCTGTCAATATGGGGTGCTGTGTGTACATTAATGAGGAAAAAAAATAACTTAAATGATTTTAGCAAATGGCTGCAATATATCTATATAGCTCTCTCTATCTCTCTCTCTCTCTCTCTCTCTCTCTATATATATATATATATATATATATATATATATATATCTCTATCTATATATTTATATATCTATATCTATCTATCTATCTATCCAGTTGTGCTCATAAGTTTACATATCATGGCAGAATTTATGATTTCATGGCCATTTTTATTTATTTCAGGTACTTATATAGCGCCGTCAATTTACGCAGCGCTTTACATGTACATTCACATCAGTCCCTACCCTCAAGGAGCTTACAATCTAAGGTCCCTAACTCACATTCATACATACTAGGGACAACTTAGACAGGATCCAATTAACCTACCAGCATGTCTTTGGAGTGAAGGAGGAAACCGGAGTACCCGGAGGAAACCCACGCAGGCACAGGGAGAACATGCAAACTCCAGGCAGGTAGTGTCGTGGTTGGGATTTGAACCAGTGACCCTTCTAACTGCTAGGCGAGAGTGCTACCCACTACACCACTGTGCTGCCCTATATGAATGATAACACAAAAACATTTCTTTCACTCATGGGGTTAGTGTTTGGCTGAAGCCATGCATTATCAGTCAACTGTGTTTACTCTTTTTAAAGCATAATGACAACAGAAACTACCCAAATTACCCTGATCAAAAGTTTACATACCCTGGTGATTTTGGCCTGATAACATGCACACAAGTTGACACAAAGGTGTTTGAATGGCTATTAAAGGTAACCATCCTCACCTGTGATCTGTTTGCTTGTAATTAGTGTGTGTGTATAAAAGGTCAATGAATTTCTGGACTCCTGACAGACCCTTACATCTTTCATTCAGTGCTGCACTGACGTTTCTGGATTCTAAGTCATAAGGGAAGGAAAAGAATCGTCAAAGGATCTGCGGGAAAAGGTAGTTGAACTGTATAAAACAGGAATGGGATATAAAAAGATATCCAAGGAATTGAGAATGCCAATCGGCAGTGTTCAAACTATAATCAAGAAGTGGAAAATGAGGGGTTCTGTTGAAACCAAACCAGGTCAGGTAGACCAACTAAGATTTCAGCCACATCTGCCAGGAAATTTGAAAACCCCACAAAGAAAAACCCACAAATAACTTCAGATGAAATACAGGACTCTGAAAACATGTGGTGTGGCTGTTTCAAGATGCACAATAAGAAGGCACTTGAAGAAAGATGGGCTGCATGGTCAAGTCACCAGAAGAAAGCCATTACTATGCAAATGCCTCAAAGTATCCCGCTTACAATATGTCAAAAATCACAGAGACAAGCCTTAAACCTTCTGGCACAAAGTCATTTGGAGTGATGAGACTAAAATTGAGCTTTTTGGCCCCAAACGTTAAACGCTTCATTTGGAGAGGAGTCAACAAGGCCTTTGATGAAAGGTACACCATTCCTACTGTGAAACATGGAGGTGGATCGCTGATGTTTTGGGGATGTGTGCACTACAAAGGCACAGGAAATTTGGTCAAAATTGATGCAAGATGAATGCAGTATGTTATCAAAAAATACTGGAGGAACATTTGCATTCATCAGCCAGGAAGCTGCACATGGGAGGTACTTGGACATTCCAACGTGACAATGATCCAAAACACAAGGCCAAGTCGACCTGTCATTGGTTACAGCAAAACAAAAGTAAAGGTTCTGGAGTGGCCATCTCAGTCTCCTGACCTCAATATCATTGAGCCACTCTGGGGAGATCTCAAATGTGCAGTTCATGACAGCCCAATATTTTACAGGAACTGGAGCCCTTTTGCCAAGAGGAATGGGCAGCTTTACCATCTGAGAAGATAAAGAGCCTCATCCACAAATACCACAAAAGGCTTCAAGCTGTCATTGATGTCAGGGGGCAATACATGGTATTAAAAACTGGGGTATGTAAACTTTTGATCAGGGTAATTTGGCTAGTTTCTGTTGTGATTATGATTTAAAAAGAGTAAACACAGTTGATTGACAATAAATGACTTCAGCCAAACACTAACCATGAGTGAAAGAAAAGTTTTTGTGTTGTTATTCATATTCTCTTAAAAAATGGGCAAGAAATCATAAATTCTGCCAGGGTATAACTTAAACTTATGTAAACTTATGAGCACAACTGTGTGTGTGTGTATGTATATATATATACATATATATACACATATATATATATATATATATATATATATATATACACACATAAATATATACACACACATATATATATATATATATATATATATATATATATATATATATATATATATATATACACACATATATATACACATATATATATATATATACACACATATATATATATATATATATATATATATATATATATATATATATATATATATATATATATATATATATATATATACATATACATATATATATTAAAATCAGGGGAAAATCGTGGGTGCGTGTTATACGCCGATCCCCGCTATTTTGTGATCTGTCGGAGCGATCGCCGCGATCGCCGCCGACATTCACATAGCGTGTATTTTTAAATATGGCGCCGCGGAGTTCGGAGGGACTCGGCGGCGCTCGTTCAGCTGAACGAGCGCCGCCGAGGACACAGTGACTGGGCGGAGCTGAGATACACATAGCCGAGGGTTCTCGGCTATTCTCGGCGCCGTTCACAGTCACGTCCAGTCCCGCCATTGGACCTGTGTTATGTCCATCATGGGGACTGGGCGTGACTGTGAACGGCGCAGAGAATAGCCGAGAACCCTCGGCTATGTGTATCTCGGCTCCGCCCAGTCACTGTGTCCTCTGCGGCGCTCGTTCAGCTGAACGAGCGCCGCCGAGTCCCTCCGAACTCCGCGGCGCCATATTTAAAAATCCAAACTAAACTTTTGCATGTCGGCGGTGACAAGGCTGCACTGACCACTGGGGAAGGCTGCACCGGGGCAAGGCTGCACTGGGGTAAGGCTGCACTGGGGCAAAGCTGCACTGGGGCAATGCTGCACTGACAAGGCTGCACTGGGGCAAGGCTGCACTGGGGCAAAGCTGCACTGGGGCAATGCTGCACTGACAAGGCTGCACTGACAAGGCTGCACTGGGGCAAAGCTGCACTGACAAGGCTGCACTGGGGCAAAACTGCACTGACAAGGCTGCACTGGGGCAAAGCTGCACTGACAAGGCTGCACTGGACATTGGGGCAAGGCTGCAGATGGACACGATAATGCTGCATTGATGGGCATTTAAAAGTAAGTTTTTTTTCCTTAAACTTCCCTCTTAAAAGTTTTTTTCCTTAAAATTCCCTCCTAAACTTGGGGTGCGTGTTATACGCCGGCGCGTGTTATACGCCGATAAATACGGTATATATATATATATATATATATATATATATATATATATATATATATAAACAGAAATAAAAATATAAAACCGAAAAACCGCGCTAAGAAAGTGTTAAACACTAATGAATAAAGTCCAATTATAATTCAAGATAAATAATCAATAATCGTAGACTCCTCTATGTGATAAGGTTGAAAGAAGATGATTTGCTTGAAATACAACTGTGTGGTGAAATGCTTACCAGAACGTAAGCCAAATAAGACAGGTGGCTTAAACCCAGCCCGGGCCTTTAGAGAGCGATTCCAATTGGCAAGATCAGTCGCACTCGTACAGCAAATCAGGTCCGCATAGGGTTTATCCAAAAAAATATATGCAAAGAACATAGCGTGATACTGACATGGTAATAGGCAATAAACCAAAAAACGGGGGAAAAATGCAAAAATGCAATCTCACAGAAAATAAAATCATGAATATCATATAAACATCCTGTGTGCACAGCTTATACAGGGATGTGAAATGGTGACATGCAACATGCAATGAGTGGTGCCCTTGGATATAAATAAATCACCAAATGTGTCTGCTTACCAGAGATCAGAGATAGATGAGCAAACAAATATCACCAAAGATCAGAAACCTCACCAAGTGCACAGACATATGGAGCAGCTTACCAGATGGCAAACTAGTGTAGGCACATTCAGCTGAAGGCTTAATATCTCTGCGTGACCAAGAATAAACTTATGTGAACCTGTAGGGGTTCCTGCTCACCGGAAGGTCAGTTGAAAATAACCCAAACAGGAATCCTGGCGGAGTCACCGCGATCCCGTCCTGGCAGACTCTTCACGGGCTCGGTGTGCATAAGATTCAAAAAGGGAACAGCCAATAGCGTAATACCGTTGGAACTCCGATTTATTAAAAAAGAATAACACTTACAATAAAAACAACGAATACAGCAATGCCGGCCGGCACTCAAACAGCTCCCGTCCACAACAGGGCGACGTGGTGACGTCAGCACGTCCCTCCCAGACGCGTTTCGTCACAGGTTGACGTTCTCAATGGGGAACGGGAAGCACGCTGAGCCACCACAATATATGCACACACCAAGCCTCGCTCTGGGACCCAACAGGTGAAACACAGAGCGCCATCTTTGGTGTGGGCATAGATACTAACAAATTACGGGAATAGAGGCAAAACGGCGGCGAAACTGCCAGCCGGTTCATATCCCTTCATAAGGTATATCTGGCACATAAGGACTGGAAGTACTTAGCATTACAAATGTATGATAGTAAAAAATTGGTGTTCTTAACGCCCTCTCTATAAGGAGGTCAGACCTTAGTAGCCAGATATAAATATCCAGGCAACAGTGTCACTGATGACTGGACAATATACCAATCAGAACCCTGGACATTATCCATAGGGGAACAAACGACATATATTAGCTAATTAAAACATAGTAACACATGGCCACATTAAACTTCCATGATGAAAAAATTTAAAAAACATAAAAGTATATAAAAGTATGTTTCTAATACCAGTGCTACTGAGCATACACCTTATAGATCAGAAAAACATAAACTTATATATTGGACCCCATAAATGCGGGTTACATTCCTAATCATATACCTATAGCATGATCAACCTCCTTTGATTTAGAAGGTGATTCAGGACAAGAATAGAAACAAATTTAAATGTATATGAGAAAAAAAAGGAGAAGAAAGAACAAATGTATATTCTAAGGTTAACAACTTGTAGACTGACAACTACAATAATTATTAATAATGGGGGGCCCACCCAAGATCCGGTGGAAACAGTGGTAATGCGCTACCCATATGTTATGTCTAAATAGATGTAATTATAAGGACCAATCCCAACCATATCCAGGGCCCAGACCAGAGTATATCTCAACCCAAATGCCGTCCATAGGGGGAGATTAGAATAAGAAAAGTTGGTTCCATGTCCAAAAACTGGGTATATCAGTTCAACTAAAAAAGTTTTCCCAAAAAAAATAATTAAATTAAAAATTCCCACATAAAAAAACTCCAATAATCAGGAATTATCAATGAACGCATTGACATCCACATCTATGTTCAAACCGTGGGGCGTGTAGCTTTTTATCCTATGGATCCAAGACATTTCGGATTTGGAAATCTCTCGTACCATGGAGCTACCCCGCCAGTGGGGCTTATAGCGGTCAATCCCCAAAAATAGAGTGTTGGAAGGGTCTCTATTATGTACCAACCGGTAATGTTTCGAAACCGAATGTTTTTTAAAACCTGTTAGGATATTGGTAATATGCTCATTGAGCCTTACTTGGAGGGGGCGTTTGGTCCGCCCCACATATTGCAAACCACAAGGGCATTGCAATAGGTAAACCACTCCGAAGGTGGAACAGCTGATAAAGGGGGTAATGTGATGGGTTCGACCCGTCTTGGTGGAGACAAAAGATTGGGTCCTCCTATTCACACACGAGTTATAGGAGCAAACCCGACATTTATTACATCTATAGAAACCGGTTAGTTGGTCAAAGAAAGTGGCCCTATTTTGAGGAGGGTCCAATACCCCTGGGGCTAGCCTGTTCTTAAATGAAGGGGCCCCTTTAAAAACAATTTTAGGTTTGGGTGGTAAGACTTCTTTCAAAACTCGGTCATTGGTGACTATATGCCAGTGTTTGGAAACTAGTTGTTTTATTTCCTTGTGCTGGAGTGAATAGGTCGTGATAAAGGGAACCCCTATATTATTAGCAGGAGTACCCGTTTGGGGTCTATCTCTCAACAAGAGCTCCCTATCCATTTCTTGTATGTCTTTCAACACAGGTATCAGGTCACCACTGGTATACCCTTTTTCTAGGAACCTCTCAGTGAGAACGTTACTTTGTGATAGAAATTTCTCCGGGTTCGAGCAGTTCCTGCGTACTCTCATATATTGACTTTTGGGGATTCCATTAAGCCAGGGTCTATAGTGACAGCTCTCTAATGGGATGTAGGAGTTCCTGTCACTCTCCTTAAAGAAGGTAGATGTGGATAGAATTCCCCCCTCTATAGATATAGTGAGATCCAAGAAGTGGATCTGAGTCTGACTTATCTCGAAGTTCAAATGGATTCCCCAGTTTTTGGTGTTGAGGGAAGACATGAACTGCTGAAGTTCCAGGCCATCACCATCCCATAGGAGGAGGATGTCATCTATATACCTTACCCACAGGACAAGATGGGGATTCCGGTGGGCATAGATGACATCCTCCTCCCACTTGGCCATGAATAAATTGGCCAGGCTGGGGGCATATTTTGCCCCCATAGCCACGCCACGACTCTGGCGGTAAAATTGATTTGAAAACCAAAAATAATTGTGGGAGGCCGCAAAGACCAACAGCTCCATAATAAAAGAAATCTGGTTTGTAGGAAGGCCTGAGTCTCTCATTAGAGCTCCCTCTACTGCTTGAAGACCCATGTCATGGGGAATTATGGTGTATAAAGAGGTGACATCGGCACTCACCAACCACATACCAGGTCTAATAACAGTACCAGAGAGAAGGTTCAGCACATGGCGAGTGTCTTTGATGTATGAAGGCATCTTTTGGACCAGGGGCTGAAGGAAAAAATCAATGTATCTGCCCACCCGGGATGTGACAGAATCAATGCCACTCACAATGGGGCGTCCCGGGGGGCAGATAGGGTTCTTGTGAACCTTAGGTAGATAATATATATTTATTTATATATATATATATATATATATATATATATATATATATATATATATATATATATATATATATATATATATATATATATATATATTCCTTTTTATTTATTCATTTTCAAAGAGACTGAAGATCTCGTGTTTACTGTTCATTATTGCCATTCATGGTGTGAAAGAAAAGCTGCTACTTAATCTGATCATATAAAGCTGTGTTAAGCTGCCAATTCAGAGACTTCCAAGGCACAAACGGAAACAATTGATCCTGATAGAGCTGAAAAGTTATTATAATAAAATGGTATCCTTTGCTAGTTACAGCTAAAGCAACATAGCAACATGATTTAGACAATACAGTATATACAACACAGCAATTAGAAAAAAAAGGTAGTAATTCACACTTAATCCAACAGTGCACATAAAGTATGGCCTTTGTTCAATAGAAAATTGACTTACCAGAAATGACTTCCAAGTATTAGAGATGTAAGAATGCCACTTGTTTTATACCTATCATATTTTGCCATTGAAGTAAGGCTGGACATTCAGTAGCAGAATTTTGTTTGAACCTTTTTTGTTTAAGCAACGTTTGTTAGACTTTCTAATAATTAGTGGGATCAAATCAACATTTGTTTTTTAGTTCCATTAGTTTTTTATCGTAATAAAAGGTTTTGTAGGAATACAACAGGTAAAACAAAAGACATGTTCCCCAATGGGCTTACAATAACAGTAAATGGCATTGGGCCAAAAGTATGGCACCAATAGAGGATTAAACACACATGATGTGTTACAACGGGTAACATGGGGAGTACATTATATGTAAAAAAAAAGAAAAGGAAGTAAAACATAAAAGGTACAGAAAACATGGTAACAGGTCTGACCATATATGTTATACCAAAGATTTTATAGTTTATAAGAGGAGTGACGTATATTGTAGCATATCTAAGTAGATTCAGTGGTTCTTAGTCCACAGATTCCATAAGTCTCAATGATGATCGAATACCGGTAATTGTATACCAATGTGTTTGTGAGCCAGTAAGCTTTCATAAGCATAGTTTTGTTTCACTATAGCTATAACTCCTGAGACATTAGGTGATAGGTTTGACTTCCATTGTCTAATTATGAGCGACCTGGCTGCCAACAGCATATGGGTGATAATTTTCCGACATTCAGGTGGGAATCAGTCTATGCCCAGGGTCAGGATCGCCAATGCTGGAGAGGGTGGAGTGAGGTTCCCAGTGATATCAGAGATTGTGACAAACATTTTATTCCAAAAGCTAGCTAGTTAAATGCTTGCAGGACCAAAGGATATGTATGACATGACCTACTGATCCACAACATCTCCAGCATGAAGAAGACTGGGATGGGGGGAACTTGGAGATTCTATATGGGGGAAGGTACTTAAGGGTGGATAAATTGGGATAGTTAAAAGTATTTAACACATTTTGAGGACTGGATTTTTATTTTTTTTTCTTGTTAAAGGATTTTATTGAGTTTACAAGGGCAAATATAACAGAGAGATGTTAATTGAACATAAAAGTACAAAGGGAGTGAAGCTCAACAAAATTTAGGCTGGTTTGTATGCAGAGCGAACAATGAGTAACAAAATTCGATCATTTACGTTAATGTACTCTGTGAGAGAGCACAGATGAGGTCAGGTCATTCGGCAAGGCTGAAAGAGATGGCTGTAGGGGGACATTGGAAAAAGGCTGTGTCCCGTGTGACAACGAGAGCTTCAAAACCATGGGGGGGGGGGGAGAAAGGTTAGAGAAAGGGGGGAGAGAGAGAAGGAGGAGTCCAAAAGGTTGACCTGAGAGCCTTTGCAAGGTATAGTAGGAACAGCTTAATGTCAGATACCATGGCAAGAGGACAGTGTCATCAAAGGTCGGCGGTAGGCAGTATGTTACCCAGGGGCGCCAAATTTGAATTTGGGAGCCCGATCTCTTTCTATAGCTGCCATCTTGGCATGTATCATGTTGTTGTTTATGTGTGCATAGGTTGCTTTGCCTCAGCTACTGCCAAAGAAGGGGATTTCCAGGCTTTCGCTATGGTTTGTTTCGCAGCTGTAAGGAGATGGACAAGAAGCTTGGGTGCGAGGCAAGCATTCAGGTCTCAATTAAGGAGTGCAGTTTATGGGTCAGGCTGCACCGACATTTCAAACACTCTGGAGATGAGAGCGAAAATATCATTCCAGAAGGTTTGGGTTACTGGGCAGGTCCATCAAATATTGGGTGCCCTGATCTGAACAGCCTCGAAAGCAGTGAGCTGAGTAAGTGGGTACAAATTTATGAACCCCGGACGGTACTAAGTACCAGTGAATCAGTACTTTATGGTTGGCTTCCATCGCAAGGACGTTAGGAGAGGATAATTTGGTTGACCAGATTTCAGACCAGTCTGCAATGTCAAGGGTATGCCTGAGGTCTGCCTCCCATTTCTGGGTGTAGGAAGGTTTGCCTAAGTCAGGTTTGACTAGAAGCTGGGAATAGAGGGATGAGATCAGTCCTCTAGCATGTGGGTCTCTTTTACATGTAAATTCAAAGCTAGTGAATTGGTTTAGGGGAGTGTCTGTGCTTACATTGGGCATGTAAAAGTTTTAATTTTGGGGTATCTGAACAGTTCTGATTGAGGTAAACTGAAGGTCTTGCAGTCGGGAAGGGGATGAAATTTGTAGTTCTGACTAATTTATGTAGTCTTAATAAGCCCAAAGATGGCCATGCATTGAATGCCTTAGGAGAGTCCCAGGCAGGGAAGAAGGCTGTGTTTTTAAGGAAGGAGAGGAGGGGGTTGTGAGGGAATTTCAGGTGATAGTTAAATTTGAAACTATCCCAAAAGGATTTAAAGTGTTTGGTGATGAGGTTGTGTAGTCTAGGGCGGCCTTTGGGATGTAGCCATAGTAAGTTAGAGACCGATAGGGGGTCATATTCTGCTGATTCTATCGTCACCCATAAGGGAATTTCATGCGTGGTATTTGGGTAGGCTGGAAATGTTTGCTGCTCTGTAGTGGGCTGCAAAGTTGGGAAATCCTAGGCCCCTGTGGATTTTAGGGAGGTAGAGTGTGTACTTAGGTATACAGGGTTTGGATTGGGATTGGTAGGGCTCTAAACAAATATAGTAGTTTAGGTAGGATCGCCATTTTTATAACATTGATTTTGCCTAGCCATGATAATGGGAGAGAGGACCATTGCTCCATCAGGTTCGTCACCTGTCTCAGGATTGGTGGGTAGTTAGCAGAGAAAAGTTCTGACATAGAGGCCGTGAGTTGGATCCCTAGATATGGGATTGTTTTCACCGCCCAGGAAAAGGGGAGCACAGTTTGCTCTGACTCTAGCTCCACCTTGGAAAGGGATATATTCAGTGCTAAAGATTTCTTAGGGTTGACTGTTAGGCCTGAGATGGTGGCAAACCTGTTAAGAATGGGTAAGAGATTGGGGCCTGAGACCTGTGGAGATGATAGAAACAGCAAGATACTGTATCCTCTGCAAATAGGGATAGTTTGTGTTGAAAGCCTCCTAATTCTACTCCGGTTATCGTTGGGTCTGATCTAACAAGATGAGCTAGTGGTTCAATTAAAAGGGCAAATAAAAGGAGGGAGAGTGAGCAACCCTGACATGTGCCTCTTTCTATATTAAAGGAGTCAAATTTGTAACCTGCATATTTTATGTATGCTTGGGGTTTGTCGTAAAGTGCAGCATTCCATTTGGTAAAGTATAGGCCAAAACCCCATTTCTGGATGGTATAATGTAAATAGGGCCAGGAAACAGAATCAAAGGCCTTCTTGATATCAAGAGAAAGAAAGCAAGAAGGGATGCGGCGGGTTCTGGCTATAGGTGCTAAGAGAACTGCCGGTTTGTGCGTTCCCAAAGTGTTAGTGGGGAAATGTCAGGACTGGTGTTGTGAGTTAGAAAGTCTTTTAGGGCTTGCTCGATGGTTAGACAGAAGAACGGGTGTTTGAGCATGGAGTCTGGGAGATACCAGGTAGTATTGTGGGTTTTAGGGATAGTTGAGGTGATGGTCGTGTACACAGCATTGTAGTCCGACCAGGGAATAGGGACAATGCTTGAGGTGAGAAACTCGGGTACCATAGCAGTAGTTAAAAATATGTGGTCAATGCGAGAGAAGGTCTGATGCGGGTGTGAATAGAAAGTGTATTGTCTTTTATTTGGGTTGCTTTCCCGCCAAGAGTCAACTAAATTGTGTCGAATGAGAAGTTAGGAGAAAGACAGCTTTGTAGGGCAGGGGGCCAGGTTGTAGGGGGATTTGTCTAGGAATGGGAGGAGGACCTGATTTGAGTCACCACACATAATTGTTCCCATCTTATGCACGGATACTACTTGCATAAGGTGTGAGAGAAAGGGTTGGGAGTGTAATACAAGACAATGGTAACCGCTGAATCTAATATATGTCCTGTGAGGATTAAGTACCATCCTTCTGGGTCTTTAATTTCGGATTGAGGAGTGAATGGGACTGAGCGGTGAAAGGCTATAATGGTTCCGCGTTGTTTGGTGGTAGCTGAGGCAGTGAATGTTTGCTGGTAGACGGAGCTCAGATATTTAGGTGTTCCTACCGTGCCATGCAAACGGCCAGGCGTAGCCACCCCCCAGGTGGCTCAAGGAGGTATTGAACCCATGACTTTCTGTGTACTTGTCTTGCTGTATTGCTGTATTTCCTCTGAGCCACACCTCAGCTCATTATTCAGCCTGGTTTCCAACTATGCCTTGTCCTGCATGTAGCACTGAGGGCTATACTCTGGATATTGCTTTGCAATTAGCTCCTGTCACTCATGGTCCAGCTGAAGCAGTTTATCAAATCAGCTGGGTATAAAATACTGCCTCACCCTGTCAGTTCATTGTCTCTTGTATTGCCAAAGGTTCCTGTTTTCCTGTGTTCAAGTTTCAGTGTTCCAAGACTGACCCTGGCTTCTGACCCTGGCTCTGTTCCTTGTTAACTCTGACTTCTGGAATCCCCTGACTACGGCTTCACCTCGACAATCCTTTGGTAAATTTCTGGACAAGCCCCCGTGCTCAGGCTCACAGCCCAGGTAGCATTTTACCTAGATACCATGGGCTGTTGGGCTGTGTGTATTTGCATGGGTGAGCATACATCTCTGCACTATGGACTCCAACCAAGGTAAGCCATTACACATACTATGTGTGCTTTCAGAGTGTGAAAGGAATGGAATGCCTTGGTGCGTTTCTACGGTACATTAATACCCTGAACATTCAGAGAAAGTATGTTTAAAGGTGCCATGGTAGCTGATTGGGGATATAGAACTTACCAGTCGTCATGAAGTGCTGGCTGAGTAGGTCAACCTGTGTGGACAGGGAGAAGGAGGACCAAAGAGAATCTGGAGTAAACAGAAATTGTGAGAGGCAAGATTCAATTCCCTATCAGAAGGGGAGGAGCCATCGTCGATTGCCCACATATCAAGGATGGGAAACCGAGGGTGGCGAGATGGGACACACGGATCATCCGTGTGAGGGAGAAAGCCAATATAGAAAAACATCTGTGAGATGTATTGGTGTTTATCCCGCAAGGCATTGAGCAAAATTAGGGTTTATAGCTCCAAATCTTCGTTAGGGGGAAATATGGGGTGTGGATATCACCTTCTTCATTGGGACCTGATTTTTCCAAGATGCCCAGGTAGGCAATTAGGTTAGCAGGTTAAGTGATATCAGGAAATACATGAGGGTACTATAGTGTGTCACAAGGGCTAACCAGTTCCATGTAAAAACTTAAATCCAACTGTTTGAACAGGTAACAACATAACAAATTTGTAGAGCCATATCCAGTCCGTGAACATACAAAAAAGAGTGCAAGATGACCTACTGTTCTTCATCACACAACCCCTTATTTCTATACCCAACCTTACAAAAATTTTCAAAACATTTGGTTTTATATCCAACTTTAACGTAAACCAATCCAAATCTGAGGCACTTAACCTTAACTTACCCCCTGATAAATTACATCTTTTAAAAGGTAATTACAACCTCAAATGGGAACAAAACACTCTCAAATACCTAGGAATTAAATTAACGCCCAACATTGAGTCTCTTTTCTCAGCCAATTTCATCCCCTTGTTAAATTCTATAACTAAGGATCTACAAAAATGGACCCCCAAATTTTTTTCATGGTTCGGCAGAGTCGCAATTTTAAAAATGACTATTCTTCCAAGACTGTTATATTTATTTAATGCATTACCTATACCAATTCCTAACCCTTTTTTCTCCAGACTATTGAAGTTACAAAGAAAGTTCTTATAGGCTGATAAAAGACCTAGGATAAATTTCCGCTTTCTCACTCTACCCAAAAACAAAGGCGGCATAGGTCCTTCAGACTTCAAAAAATACTATTTTGCCACCCATATTACCAGAATAATGGATTGACACTGTCATAACCAAGATAAAGATTGGGCACATCCCGAACAGTTGCACAACAAACAACAATTATTGTACTACCCATGGTCTATCCACTCTAAATCCACTAGAAACATAGAACATCCCCTGGTAGCTACCACATTAAACATCTGGCATAAAATTGCCTCACAACATAAACTAGCTTCAATCCCAGGCCCATTGATGCCAATTGCTAATAACCCGGCTTTTCTTAAACCAGAGAACACTCCTGTCCCCAGACTGCAGCTCAAAACTCCTAGCCACCCACTGTCTTAGTGGAAACAGGGTAAAATCATTAGAAACTCTAAAAACTGAATACGGAGATTCATTCCCTGGCCTCTGGTTTTATACACAACTTAAAGATTTTCTGCTCAACAGCAAACATAAGGCCTCATACTGCCTACAGCTGACGCTCTTAGAATATATCAGCTATAAGACATCCCAGATCTTAAAAACAACTTTGATGGCTTAAACATGTTGGAATCATTCAACACATAATGATGATAAAAAACATAAAGAAAAAGGGGAAGCTGGGCTCTAAAATCAGGGACACCCAATGTTCATTGAGCACAAAATACCAAGAGATCTCATATAAAATTCTTACACAGTGGTATTTGACTCCGCAAAAAGCTAAAAGATGGTTCCACATAACATCAGATTCCAGCTGGCGATGTGGCAAAGAGACGGGTTCATTTATGCATATCTGGTGGAACTACCTCCCAATGCTTGACTACCGGAAAGAAATCTCAAAATGGATTAAACACAAGAAATCCCTTACCAGACACCTTCTAACTGCAGCAAAGACTCTCATACCCTTACATTGGAAATCCACTCATTCCCCGTCAGTTGAGGATTGGTTGAACAGAGTCCAATACATATACAAAATGGAAGAAATTCTAGCGATGAAAAAGGAAAACAGTGCTGGTTTTATTAAAATGTGGCAACCCTGGTTATTATTGACTTACACGTCTGAATATCAATCACTTCTTACAGTACTTAAAGAAACTGTTACTATAACTCCTGTATTTTAGTAAACTTTATACTGTCAAACGTGGTATATACCCCCTAACTAACAATAATTTTATCCGTCTGGGTTTTTTTTTTTTTTTTTAATCTATGGAAATCAACAGTTATTATCTTCTCCCCCCTCTATAAATTTTGTTCTCTGTAATCCCCACCCCATCCCTCCCCCCCCCCCTTCAACTTCATCACTCCCTCTCCCCCCCCTTCTCACGTCCCCACCACCTATTTAATTTCCCCACACACGATTGAATTATCACTCCAAATATGTAAACTGTACACTTTTAATATGAACTTGTGCATTATTATACTTTTAACTGACGTTACTTTCATGTTCAGCCTCATTATCATACAATGTCAACTGTATGCTATATTTTCTTTAATAAAATTTCTTGATTGTGAAAAAAAAAAAAAGACTATATGGAAATTACAAGGGTCTGGATGTACAGTGGTACATAGCAGATGAGTTCCAAGATGTGGTACGTTGTGCTCCATGGCTTGGATACTAAGTTAGGCCTAGGGTGATAAAATGGCAAGACAGTGGGACAGGAGGATTTGGTCAGCATTCAAAAGGAGTAGAGGGCGGAGCAAGTAACCTGAAAAGAATAGTAGGAGTAAGTCTCAGAACTATACAAAACAAGGTACCCATGGAATAGGTCGTATCAGGCAACATACCAACCTAGGATAATGTGTTGTCAGTCCATGGAGTCTTCCTGATCCAGAGGAGGAGAGGTGAAGCGACCTCTCTTGTGTGAATGTTGGTTTCCATGTTTCCCTGAGGATTGGAAAGGCTTGCGTGGGGAAGATGAGGCTGATCTTCTGCGGGAAGAGTTGGCATTTGGTGGAGCTTCCATCAGATGCAGGTCCTGTATGGTCTGTTGCAGTTTATCCGGTGATCTGCCGGTGTATTTAGAGCTCTGATAGGTAAAACGGATAGAGAGCGGGAAACCCCATTGATAAATGATGTGGTGTTGTTGCAACTCTTGGAGCAGCGGTTTCATGGCTCGCTGCTTGGTTATGGTTAGCTGGGACAGGTCAGCAAAAAGCTGGTAAGTGTGGCCCTGAAAGGTTAAGGCATCCTTTTCTCAGGCCGCAGCCAAGAGTTGTTCCTTTGTGCGATAATAGTGGAATTTTGCGATAATGTTGCAAGGGGGGCCATCCGTTTTTTTTTTTTTTTTTTTTTGGTGTAAGGGCCCGGTGTACTCTATTTATTTCCAGAAGCTCTATTGGTATGGCCAGATGGAGTTCTTGGAATAGTACCGTAAGTTGATTACTGTTTTGGGAACTCTAATACGCAAAACGGAACGTCTAACTCAGTTTTCATAGTCCTCCAGGCTGGACTGCATTGTCAAATTTTCCTTTTTGAGGTTTTCCATTTCAGCCATATAATCCTGTGCTGTATTTTCAATCTTGTCTACTTTGATCTCCAGTGCTGCTGTGCGGTTGCCCAGTTCCCTTATTTCTTTTGTTAGGCTGTTAGTTATATGTTCAGATGTTTGCTTCAGTGCTTTGTGAAGCATACACTCTATTTGCTTTAGAAGAGCTGGGGGATTAGAGGAGTCATGTGAAGAGCCTTGGGAGAGGGATAGCTCCGTGTCCGACTTACCTGGGGAGTCTGGCAGGGACAGCTTAGCTTGTGAGAGCACGTTTGTGTTGCTGGAGGAGGAAGGAGTCATCTTGGCTGGAGCATGGGCCAGCGCTTCCTTAATGGAGGAACTTTTCAACTTGGTGCGGTTGCCTCCTAGCACCATGCTGTGTGGCCTGATCGGAGCTCCGGGATCGCGGGAGCTAGCGGGAGAGGCTGTGTAAGTCTGGAGCCGGCGGGCTTGCTGTGTATGGCTGCTTTTGTCCCTCACGGAACGGAGCTCTAACAGTACATGTCCGCTCTGTTAGACTCCACGCATGCGCCCCTGGAAAATATTTTTAAAGGCAAACTGCCATTGTTTGGTGGTGAAAGTCTCTCCTAATTCAGCTTTCCATTTTAGGTACAGGGTGCATTTGTGTAAAGAAAGTTTATTTTGAAGAAGATTATAAATGAGAGATATACCTTTAATGGACAGAGGAGAGTTCTGAAGATATTGCCAACCCTTTGTGGGTACATACATTTTGAGGGAGGCTAACTATTTAAGGAAATGAGAAAGTTGGAGATTGATATAATGGACAGTGGATGGAATTTGGAACTGTTGGAGTTGGGAAAAGGGTTTAAAAGTTCGGTTGATGAGCAAGTTGTTAAGGGAGGTAATTCCTTTGTCTGACCACTGTTTAAAGTATATATTGATTGATAGATTCTGTGATGGGGATGATAGATTCTATGATGGTAAGCGGGATGGAAAGTAGAGTTTTGTGTAGGGGTGAGGAAGTTGAAGCATAAAATGTTCTCCATGCCATCAATGAGGCCTGAGTAGTAAGAGGGAGTTTTTTTTTAAAGGGTACGGATGCCATAAGTCAACCAGTAAGAAGTTGTGAAGTGAACTGGCAGGGCTAGAGGATAGTTCTATATATCTCCACAGGATTTTGCTCGAGGAAGAGACCCAATGTTTGAGCTGGGCTAGCTGTGTCACCACAAAGCAGTCATGGAGCTATCATGCCCATGCCTCCTGCAGTCCTATGTTTAATAAATTGGATGTGGGGAGCTTTGAGATTTTGTGGATTTCAAAAGAAACAATTTGAGCATCAACATTTGTTTTTTAAGTGCAGTGATGAGAAAATTGGAAGGGGCAAGATGGAAAATGTTTCTTGAATGGGAAAAGAAAATGTCAAATGATAAAAGGAAACAAAATTTTGAACATCTGACGACATTTGTCAAGATATCTAATGTATTGGGAATTTGTGTAGACATTTTTTAATTAAGTACTGTCTGTGATCCTTTTTTTTATTTGCACTAACATACCATTTTTAGGACAAGCTTTCAGGGTGTTTCAAGGTCCCAGCAGAAACACCCTGGAAGTTTGTCCTGAAAAACTGTATGTTAGTGCAAATAAAAAAAAGTATCATGGACAGTACTCAATTATTTCTGTCGCAAGTGCACTAATACGGCTACAATCACCTCAGGCTTGAAACTTTACTAATGTATGGCCAGCTTTAGTAAACTGGTCCAATCTAACATTAACTCTAACCTGTGTGGATTAGTTTGTTTCCCATGTAATACAGCACCTTATTCCTGCCCATTCTCCACATGTGGCAACCATAAATGGCTAAATGAAGGTACTATACTTGGTAAACTTGAACTATATCACATGATTTAGACAGAATTCCATAGCTATTGAACAGCACTTCATACAAAATTCCACACTTACTTTATGCAAGATGTGCAGTTTTCAGCTTATGTGTACGTCCCAATGTAAATTCTTCTGACAGATGTGTTAAGATATTTGACACTCTGGGCTTATGTACCTAGTGTTAAATGATATTAGCCCAGACGCGAATAGCAGTTGTGACCAAAGAGCAGCATATACATGACAGCCTTCATTTACCAAAGGGATGTTTGAAAGACATCCTTACACATACTTATTTCAGAGGCTTATGACAGGTAACATTCGGGAAATGACAGATATTTATTGGTGTAGTCCTAACCGTGAGACTCTTTGTAATGTTTTATTATATTTGATTTAATTCTATATTAACATTCATAATACACAGTATACAGTGTGTATCTTCTTTAAACATTGAACTGGACAAAAGAGTAGATCAATAACATTTGCCATTTTAATACATTAATATATTTTTATTTAAAAAAAAAGTAAAGCTATAGTCAGCATTTAAACTAAGAGACGAGTTACAAAAACAGTGAAAGGTTAGGGTGATAAAACATATTAAGAGAAATTTCAGGAACTTCTTTAAGTATATAAACAGTAAAAAAGGGAGGACAGGTCATATTGGCCTCATAAAGAATGAGGAAGGAAATCTCGTTACAAAGGATGGGGAGATGGCAAAGGTATTGAATTTATTCTTCTCCTCAGTCTTCACAAGGGAATCAGGGGGCTTTAGTAACCAAAATTGCAGTGTTTATCCTCATGACACATCACAGGAAGCACCCTCATGGCTAACAGAGGACAGAATTAGAAGTAGACTTGGAAAACGTAACATTAATAAGTAACTGGGGCCAGATGGCTTGCACCAGAGGGTCCTTAGGGAACTCAGTCAAGTAATTGCTAGACCATTGTTCCTAATTTTTACTGACAGTCTATTGACGGAATGGTACCAGCTGATTGGTGAAAAGCCAATGTAGCACCAATATTTAAAAAGGGCCAAAATACATTCCTGGGAATTACAGACCCGTTAGCCTAACCTCAATAGTATGCAAGCTCTTGGAGGGGATGATATGGGACCATATGCAAGATTTTAGTAATGAAAACGGTATCATTAGCAGTAATCAGCATGGATTCATGAAGAATCGTTCTTGCCAAACCAATCTATTAACCTTCTATGAGGAGGTGAGCTGCCATCTAGATAAAGAAAGGCCCGTAGACGTGGTGTATCTGGATTTTGCAAAAGCATTTGACACATTTCTCCATAAACGTTTACTGTACAAAGTAAGGTCGGTTGACATGGACCATAGGGTGAGTACATGGATTGGAAACTGGCTACAGTTCAATCACTGTATTTGCAGACTTTACTAAGCTAATCAGGGCTATAACTTCTCCTCAGGATGTGGAAACCTTGCAAGAAGATCTGAACAAATTAATGGGGTAGTAACTACATGGCAAATGAGGCAATATATTTACCACCGCTCATGACGATTCAAACCAGGGTGTATAAATCCTCCACCTGCAGAGAGAAGAGAGCCCCAGGTGCTGGCAATTGCTAGTGCAAGTATGGATGGATGAAGAGGTCTGGACAGCCGCACACCGGAATAAATTATATTCATCTTTTTTATTCGTGAAACAGGATCATGGGGTACATAGGGCACCACTGTGGGTGGTACAGAACAGCAGCATCCATACATGGCAAATGAGGTTTAATGTGGAAAAATTTAAAATAATGCATTTGGGTGGCAAAAATATGAATGCAATCTACTCACTGGGGGGAGAACCTCTGGGGGAATCAAGGATGGAAATGGACCTGGGGATTCTAGTGGATGATAGGCTCAGCAATGGCATTCAATGCCAAGTTGCTGCTAACAAAGCAAACAGGATATTGGCATGCATTATAAAGGGGATTAACTCATGAGATAAAGCAATAATTCTCCCACTCTACAGGACTCTGGTCCGGCCTCACCTGGAGTATGCTGTCCAGCTCTGGGCACCAGTCCTCAGGAAGGATGTACTGGAAGTGGAGCGAGTACAGAGAAGGGCAACAAAGCTAATAAAGGGACTGGAGGATATTAGTTATGAAGAAAGGTTGCGAGCACTGAACTCATTCTCTCTGTAGAAGAGACGCTTGAGAGGAGAATTGATTTCAATTTACGAATACCATACTGGTGACCCCACAATAGGGATAAAACTTTTCAGTGGAAGGGAGTTTAATAAGACACGTAGCCACTCATTAAAATTAGAAGAAAAGTGGTTTAACCTTAAACTGCTTAAAGGTTTTTTTTACTGTAAGAGTGACAATGTGGAAATCCCTTCCACAGGCGGTGGTTTCAGGGGAGAGCACTGATAGTCGATAGTTTCAAAAAACTATTAGCTAAGCACCTGAATGACCACTAGAGATGAGCACCCCCGGTTCGGTTTGCATCCAGAACATGCGAACAGGCAAAAAATTTGTTCGAACACCGTTAAAGTCTATGGGACACGAACATGAATAATCAAAAGTGCTCATTTTAAAGGCTTATAAAAAAAGTTTTAAAAACAGCCATTTTTTTCGGGAGCAGTAATTTTAATAATGCTTAAAGTGAAACAATAAAAGTGTAATATTCCTTTAAATTTCGTACCTGGAGGGTGTCTATAGTATGCCTGTAAAGGGGTGCATTTTTCCCGTGTTTAGAACAGTCTGACAGCAAAATGACATTCTAAAGGAAAAAAAGTCATGTAAAACTACTATCGCTTGCGCGGGCTAAGAAGATGAATTGTCGGTCCGGCAATACACATAAAAGTTCATTGCTAAAAACGGCATGGAATTTCCCCACAGGGGTACCCCGAATCAAATTTTTTTTAAAAATGCGCCAAAACCCTGTGCCAAAATTTTAAAAAAAATGGTGTGGGGGTCCCCCTCAAAATCCATACCAGACTCTTCAGGTCTGGTATGGATTTTAAGGGGCCAAAATAAAAAAAATGGCTTGGGGTCCCCCCAAAAATCCATACCAGACCCTTATCCGAGCACGCAACCTGGCAGGATGCAGGAAAAAAGGGGGGGATGAGAGAGTGCCCCCCCCTTCTGAACCGTACAAGGCCACATGTCCAATTATAGTGGCGGGGGGTGTTTTTGAAGCACCCGATTAGAGCCATAGGCTCTAATAGGCTTCAAAAAAGGTGGACTTATGGCGCAAAGCATTGGGCCATGAGCCCACCCAGGTGTGTTAGAAAAGCAAATGAATATTCACTTTCCTAACACTGAACCGCCTCTCCGCCAATCAGGTGCGAGGGTCTGTTACCCGTCACCTGATTGGCTGAAAGAACAGGCGCTACGATTGGATGCCTATCAGGAAGAAGGAAGGAGATGCATAGAGGTCACAGGAGCCGCTGTCTGACCCACTCCAAGGTCCCACCGCTCGCCGGCGTCACCCGCATGCCTGACCCGCCACCAAGACAGGGTAATTGCCGGGCAGAGAGCGAGCGGGCGGGGTCACAGTGGCAACAATTGATGGAGCATAGTGGCAGCATTTGATGGGGCACAGTGGCACTATTTGATGGAGCACAGTGGCACTATTTGATGGCAGAGTGACAGTGTTTGGGGCACAGTGGCTGCGTTTTATGGGGCACTGTGGCTGTGTTTGATGGGCATAGTGAGGCTGCAATTGGTGTTTTTTTTTCAGAATTTTTCAGTTTGTTTGTGCCCCTCCAAAGATTTTGAGCACCATGCGCCACTGAAGAACACAGAGATAAGACCTCAAACTAACTGGAGGGAAGTTTAAAACTAATCTTAGAAAGTATTATTTTACTGAAAGGGTATTCAATGCTTGGAATAGACTACCAGCAGAGGTAGTGAGACAATCAACAGTAAATGGCTTCAAACATGCTTGGGATAAACAGATCTATAGTCAGATAGCAAAGTTAACAAACAAACTAAAACAAACAAACAATAACCCCCCCCCTTCAAAAAAAAAAAAAAAAAGGGCAGACTTGATGGACTACTCTGTCCTTTTTCTGCCATCACCTTTCTATGCTTCTATTTTTCTATAATAAATGGTTTACAGTAGTGCATCACTGTACAAAAAAATATATACAATTGCAAAGATAACAGTGCAAAATTATATAATAAAGTGTCATCAGTGTACTCTAAAAAGTTCATGCAATTTAAAACCTGTGCAAAAATATAATAAATGTATACATCTTCACAGTCAAAAGTCAAAATTCTCCTCACACCCCTATGTGAGAACATTCAAAGGATGCAACGATTCCACCACCAAAGTTATAATGCAAACCCTTCTCCCTTTAGAATTACACATTTACCAGACCATATTGCCCCCCCCCCCCCCCCTCCGATTCTCATGAGAAGGCAATAGCACTTTAACAGTTGCTCAATCTCCCCTTGGAAGAATCAAACCTTGCCTTTCCACCTTATATCAACAGAACTCATCACATCACATGTGTGCAGGAGAGAGAGAGAAAAAAGGCTCCAATAGTGCATTATTACCCACCACATTGTTTTATTTAAAATATATTCCACTCACATTTATAACATCTTGTAACCAGCAATAAAATAAACAAGGTAGTCCAGCAGCAGTCCCTTGGGTGTGGTTATGTAGAAATCGAAAGTGACATGCTAACGTTGGGAAGGACCGGTGGCGAGTTTATAGCTACAGTCAGCAACAGCATGGAGGTGGTGAGATTGTGGTATATCACAGGTTTTAGCGTGGTGGAACATATCTTTATCATTAATATATTTTAACCACTTTCCGCCTGGCCAATGTATATAACCGCTAGGGCTGGTGCTCTGTTGTTATGGGAGGTTGTACCAGCATAATATACCACAGCTGAGAAGCAAGATATTGCAGCCACATGTGTACACCCCCAGCTGCTGCCTCTGTCTGCCACCGATACTAACCCTGGCCTGTTTATTGGCCACATGTCTGCCTGTTGCCTGGACCATTCCTTTGCCTGTTTGCCAACCATGTCTCTGCCCACACCTAAGCTGACCCATCTGCACATCCAACTGATTATGCTTCTGGGAGACACCAGTCCCAGCCATCCCCTGCAGACAGCTGTGCCGTGTCTGGGCATGGGCAGCGTGTATAATTTCCCACCCCCTGTCTCTGTAAGCTATCATCCTCAGCTAGACAATGGAAGCCGCATGGCTGGTCTAAATCATGGATGCTGTCCGACCATAATGCAGCCAAAGACTCCCGTTTTTACCGTTTGCTTGCTTCCTTATTCTGCATTGTTCAGAGAACAAAGTGAAGCACTGACCCCCGAAGGAGCTGCTGAATAGATTTGGGCTTACCGATACCATCCCACAGTGTTCATCATAGGGGTCCCGTAGTAGATATTCAATAAAAAACACTGGCTCCAACACTTATTCCTTTTTTTCCAAGCTTTATTTAAGAAACAACATATGCAATAGCAGGGTAGAGGGTGAAAGGGATTCAGGTACCTTGAATTTTGTGGTTAGAGGTAATTCCTATATCCAGCGAGCAGCAGCTCCACAGCTAGATTTAGCAACCACCGGATAGGTTTCTCTCACCAACCTAGCAGCCGATGCGATCTCTGCCACAGACCTGACAATCTTGAATAAACTGATTGCTGTGCTTGATCCCAGATGCGTCTCCGACTGAGTTCCCAGGCTCTTCTCAAGATACCAGCCTTATGCTCGGTCCTCTCCTGAAGAGTCCTCCCCTGGTTGCTACAGTCCATTGCTTCTTCCCACAGGCCAGACAGCAAAAAGACCATCCTATGGACCAATAGGCCACTAAAACTTTGAGCCTTCTTCTAGTAGCTGGGCCTTGGGTCCGCCGACCCCAAGGCAGAATTTTAGGCAACAGCCAGGCCAGGAGGGGCATGAGGTCAGGCAGCACAAACCCCAAAAAATGGTGTCTGCTTCTTAAATACCCCTACCCAGAATCCACACCGGATGAACCACTCCCACCGATCTGTCTCTGGGCAAAGAGTATTCAATATGTCCAACCAGACTGTATTTACAACATCCACCAATGGTAACAGCACCACCCATGGTCGGATGGAAATTTGCACAGTCCAGCCAAACTGGTACAGAAACCAGTAAATTTAGGTAATAATAAGCTGAGCCAAACTGTAGCTTCAACTAACTTAAATTTGAAAAGAATAGCGTCTGCTCTTCAAGAGCAGGGCGCTACATACTACCCCCACCGCAATAGACAATGTCACCATCATCGGGAAAAAATAACCAAAAAACAAAAAAACTTGACTCTTAATCCTGAAAGTCAAATACCTGAATCCCAACATTTGAGTAGAAAGGGGAAGAAGGGTAACATTACAACACATTAAATGGTTAACAGCATCACACATGAATTAGAAAATACAGCAACATATTCCCATGACCTATCTAGCTATCTATGCCACCCACTCTACGGTTGCTTGCCAGAAGATCGGTTGAATCTAAAACAAAACACATAAAAAACAAACAGAAAAATACAAGTCAGTACCTTCCTTGCAAGAAGCAAAACCCCATTTCCTGGAAAATTGAATTTTCTTTCTTGCCATGATTTATTATTCATTTATTTTTATTTTTTTAATGAGAAATAACTAAGTGCCGAAAGTTCAACCCTGTTGGACAGTCTGCTACCACCTATTGGCAGAAGTCATTACAATGCAAGTCCTTTTTAGCAAGTATTGAAAGAGTTTGAAAACCTTGACACACAGTTTCTCTATCAACTGACACTAACTAACTATTCCCCATAGTCCTTGCATTGAAGAAAGAAAGAGAAAATAGAAGTTTTCTTCTTAAACTGACACCAACAGAAACAGTTACCATAATCGATCACCAATAAAAACGGGGATAAGGCAAAGTCACGGCTTTCCCTTGTGCATCTACTGTGGTGATAAAATATATGATGTTGTCTTTTCCTGGCTGACAGATAACAACTTTGTCTGCGTATATGTGTCTCCCATAGCTCCAATGCAACAGGCATCTGGAAAACCGATCATCCATCACCGAAGAACATCCTGGCTTCCTAAAGGGCTTTGGTACTTTCAAATAGTCCCAAACATCTTCATTATACCAGCTCTCTCTGTTTCCCTCGATCTCTTGCATGATATCCCTGGAAACGTACGGGATTTCAAGTCCATATTCTGTGGCCACTCGCTTGTTTAACAGCCGTTGAAATCAAGCAAGCCTTGGCAAAGAATGGAAACTTCCCAGGCCAGAAGGCACACATGAAACTGGGGATTTGTGCACCATGGCAAAGAGATGATTTGTTTGACCCGGACAGACCGGCTTCTTTAGACAAAGTCCCGCTAGTGGTTGTATGGATTTCCACCCGAGGTGATGTGCTCCCCAAATTCAAAGCAGCCCAGTCAGACACGTTAAATGTTGCGGCGACATCATCACTATTCGCCCACAGCATCTACTGAGACATAGTTGCAAAGGGATCATCATCTCCTGAAAGATCTGAGAAAGAGTCTATTTCCGAGTCCCGCAACTCCTCCGCAGGCATGTATCGGCAAACAGTCCCCCCATGCACAATGTCCCCAGAGATCTCACCTGTTCCTGACGTGGACTCCTTCTGTGGATCCGGTTCAGGCAGTCTCTGATGTAAACCTCAACCACGGCCGCGGGAGGCTTTCACGTACCCGACCTTCTTTTGAGTAGGAACAGCAAGGTCGGTAATGGTAGAAGTGATGGTAGTAGCAATGTCCACTGTCGGTTCCTCAATGGTAATTACAGCACCATCTCTCTCAGTAACACTCGGCGTAGCAGGCTTTGAGAGCGTAAGCCTGACTGCAGGATTAAATGTAACAGTCTCTTCAGTGGCGATGCCCGTGGCCCAATCCATCCGGTAGGCCCGGGGCGACACGGTGGGTTGTTCCACAGTGTACAGGTAATCTCCGCAGTGCAGACATCGAACAAATGGCAGAGGACTTGCGACCAGTCCCTCGCATCTGTTACACAGCATGCCCAGAGCCTCTGAATCTCCTGTTGTATACAGGATGAAACGCCCATGCAGTTGTAAGCAAATCCCCTTGTCCATCAGCAACGTTCCAGGCAGTCTGATACTCATAGTGGTACCTTCAGAGAACATTCTGGGCCCCGTAGCAGACTGCATTCCTGACATTCGGAACATGGCGATGACTAAACAAGACCTTCCTTCTGACGTTTAGCCAGACCACGCAGTGTCTCACTCAACAAGTAGTTGGGACAACTCCTCCCACTGGCTCTTCTGGTCAAGCAACTCCCGGGCTTTCTTGACTCCGCCCACAGCTGGCGCGCCAGGACCTTAACCCGCAACCGACCCCTTGATGAAAGGAAAAAAAATGGCAAAGTCCAAAACCCTCTATGGCATTAATTCCTTGGCAAAAAGCTCCTTTAGTTGCGATAGGTAACAGTAAATCCCGGACGAGTCCCCACATGAAGCACTGACCCCCGAAGGAGCTGCTGAATAGATTTGGGTTTATCGTTACCATCCCACAGTGTTCATTATAGGGGTCCCATAGTAGATATTCAATTAAAAACACTGGCTCCAACATGTATTCCTTTTTTTCCAAGCTTTGTTGAAGAAACAACATATGCAATAGCAGAGTAGAGGGTGAAAGGGATTCAGGTACCTTGAATTTTGCGGTTAGAGGTAATTCCTATATCCAGCGAGCAGCAGCTCCACAGCTAGATTTAGCAACCACCGGATAGGTTTCTCTCACCAACCTAGCAGCCGATGCGATGCTCGGATACGGTCTCTGCCACAGACCTAACAATCTTGAATAAACTGATTGCTGTGCTTGATCCCAGATACGTCTCCAACTGAGTTTTCAGGCTCTTCTCAAGATACCAGCCTTATGCTCGGTCCTCTCCTGAAAAAGTCCTCCCCTGGTTGCTACAGTCCCTTGCTTCTTCCCGCAGGCCAGACAGCAAAAAGACCATCCTATGGACCAATAGGCCACTAAAAGTTTGAGCCTTCTTCTAGTTGCTGGGCCATGGGTCCGCTGACCCCAAGACAGAATTTTAGGTAGCAGCAATTCCCCCAGGCCAGGAGGGCCATGAGGTCAGGAAGCACGAACCCCAAAAAATGGTGTCTGCTCCTTAAATACCCCTACCCAGAATCCACAGCAGATGAACCACTCCCACCGATCTGTCTCTGGGCAAAGAGTATTCAATATGTCCAACCAGACTGTATTTACAACATCTACCAATGGTAACAGCACCACCCAGAAACCAGTAAATTTAGGTAATAATAAGCTGAGCCGAACTGTAGCTTCAACTAACTTAAATTTGAAAAGAATAGCGTCTGCTCTTCAGGAGCAGGGCTCTGCAAAAGCATACCCAGATTATACTACAGTCCATGTGGGTGGAAGATTACCTGCAGGAGCACACCATGGCCCCCCCAAATGTGTTGATCAGGCACACAGGGGTGACACGAGCGTACATCCGCTAAACCGATAATGTCTTTGCAGAGTGAACACATCCCCTCAGACGATCGTTCTGTGCATCGCACAGGAGCCCTTCGCTGGCAGACATATCCCCACTCTGCAAACACTTCTCTACAACCCCAAGGAGCTTTATACTACCAAACGGATCTCAACTAGCGTCAGTCCGCCCCAGTCAGCTCTTTAAATCAGGTTGCGGGAGATCTAACACTGGGAGACACTATGACCATACATATTAAAATACATCTTCATAAAATTTCCACAATACCAATCCTACTATACCTCCAGTCCTCTCAAAAACCTGCACTGAGAGGAATGAAGGTTTAGTAATAGGTGTCCCAAGTACTTGCAGCCAATCTGCTAGCAGTACACCATCAATTGATTTTAGCGGGCAAAGTTCCCTACCCCAGTTGCTGAACCGTAAAAAGAAATTCAGTCCCAGCCATCCACATGCTCAGCATCTAAATGCTAGCTTGGCCAAATTGCTAGCACTGCAAGTGCTGCCTTTTCAGCTGGTAGACTCTGCCCCTTTTGTGAATTTGTGGAATGTGCTGTACCTCAGTAGCAGGTTCCAAAACGCCATTTCTTTTCATGGAAGGCCATTCCGGCTTTCTACCAGCATGTGGAAGGCAAGGTTTTGGCCTCATTGGACAGGGCGGTAAGCAGGAACGTTCATATTACTGCTGACTCATGGTCCAGCAGGCATGGGCAGGGATGTTACCTTTCCTTCACGACACACTGGGTAATTTTGCTGGCAACTGGGAAGGATGCAGGACAGGGTTCAGTGTTGTTGGAGCTTGTTCCGCCACGAAGCCTCAAATGCTAGTGGTGATTCTGCCACAGCTCTCTCCTCCACCCCCTCTTCTTCTTCCTCTATGGCCTCTTCTGCAGATTTGTCCTCTGAACCAGCAATGCTCTGTTAGCGTTCAAGGGGCTACGCAAGGAGTCAGGCTAAAAGATGCCATGCAGTGCTTGAGTTGGTCTGACTAGGGGACAGGAGCCACGCTGGGGCAGAGATTCTGTCAGCTCTGCAGGGGCAGGCTCAGAGGTGGTTGACGCCACGCCAGCTTTAGCCAGGAATGGTTGTATGCAACAATGGCGCCAACCTTTACTCCGCCCTCCGACAGGGACACTTGACCCACATTCCATGTTTGGCTCACGTCCTGAATTTGCTGGTGCAGTGGTTCTTGACCAGGTACCCAGGCTTACAAAATCTCCTGAGGCAGGCCAGAAAAGTCTGTGGTCATTTCCGCTGGTCATACAATGCCAGTGCTCGGCTGGCTGACATTCAAAGTGAAGACAACCTGCCCAGCAACTGCCTCATTTGTGACATGCCCACCAGGTGGAACTCAACAGTGGCAATGATTCAGCTGCTGTACACGCAGCAGAGGGCCATCAATGAATACATGTGTGAGTATGGCACCAGGACAGGGTCAGAGGAGCTTGACTTGGTTTTCACCACGCCAATGGTTACTGATCAAGGATGCATGCACTGTCCTGTCACCATTTGAGAAGGCCACAAGGATGGTGAGCAGTGACAATGCATGCATCAGTGACACTGTCCCTCTAGTCTTCCTGCTGGAGCACATGCTTCGTGGAATCATGGACAGGGCACTTGAGGCAGAACAGCGGGAGGAAGAGGAGAACTTCATTTCCACTCAAGGCCCCCTTTATCCAGATAGCATTCCTGCGGGCCGCCAAACACACAGGAAGAAGAGGAGGATGAGGAGGATTGTGTTAGCATTGATGTAAAGGATAACACTCAGCAGCAGTCTTCAAGGCATAGTTTTCAGTCCCCAGAAACCCAAGGAGTTGTACGTGGCTAGGAGGAGGTAGTTACGGATCATGTGATCCTTAGTGACCCAGAGGACTCAGAATCCAATGCCTCTGCAAACATACACTGCATGGCCTCCCTGATTCTGCAAAACCTGTGAAAAGGACCCCAGGATTAGTGGTATCAAGGAGAGGGATCATTACTGGCTGGCAACCCTTCTTGATCCACGCTAAAAGAGTAAAGTTGCAGAACTCATCCTGCCTTTGCAGAGGGTACAGAGGATGAAACATCTATAGGAGGCCCTGAAGAAAGGTTTGTGTAACGCATTTCCAGACTAGGGATGAGCCGAACACCCCCCTGTTCGGTTCGCACCAGAACATGCGAACAGGAAAAAAGTTTGTTCGAACACCGTTAAAGTCTATGGGACACGAACATGAATAATCAAAAGTGCTAATTTTAAAGGCTTATATGCAAGTTATTGTCATTAAAAGTGTTTGGGGACCCGGGTCCTTCCTCAGGGGACATGGATCAATGCAAAAAAAAGTTTTAAAAACGGCCGTTTTTTCAGGAGCAGTGATTTTAATAATGTTTAAAGTCAAACAATAAAAGTGTAATATCCCTTTAAATTTCGTACCTGGTGGGTGTCTATAGTATGCCTGTAAAGGGGCGCATGTTTCCCGTGTTTAGAACAGTCTGACAGCAAAATGACATTTTGAAGAAAAAAACACATTTAAAACTACCCGCGGCTATTGCATTGCCGACAATACACATAGAAGTTCATTGATAAAAACGGCATGGGAATTCCCCACAGGGCAACCCCGAACCAAAGTTAAAAAAAAAAAAATGATGTGGGAGTCCCCCTAAATTCCATACAAGGCCCTTCAGGTCTGGTATGGATATTAAGGGGAACCCCAGCCAAAATTTTAAAAAAAAATGACGTGGGGTTCCCCCTAAATTCTATACCAGACCCTTCAGGTCTGGTATGGATTTTAAGGGGAACCCCGCGCCAAAAAAAAAAAAAAAAAGCGTGGGGTCCCCCCAAAAATCCATACCAGACCCTTATCCGAGCATGCAACCTGGCAGGCCGCAGGAAAAGAGGGGGGGACGAGAGTGCGCCCCCCCCCCTCCTGAACCGTACCAGGCCACATGCCCTCAACATTGGGAGGGTGCTTTGGGGTAGCCCCCCAAAACACCTTGTCCCCATGTTGATGAAGACAAGGGCCTCATCCCCACAACCCTGGCCGGTGGTTGTGGGGGTCTGCGGGCGGGGGGCTTATCGGAATCTGGAAGACCCCCAGATCCCGGCCCCCCCCCTGTGTGAAATGGTAAAGGGGTACTTACCCCTACCATTTCACTAAAAAACTGTCAAAAATGTTAAAAATGACAAGAGACAGTTTTTGACAATTCCTTTATTTAAATGCTTCTTCTTTCTTCCTTCATCTTCTTCTGGTTCTTCTGGCTCTTTTGGTTCTTCCTCCGGCGTTCTCGTCCAGCATCTCCTCCGCGGCGTCTTCTATCTTCTTCTCCTCGGGCCGCTCCGCACCCATGGCATTGGGGGGGAGGCTCCCGCTCTTCTCTTCATCTTCTTCATCTTCTTCTTCTTCTTCTTCATCTCTTCTTCCTTCTTCATTTCTTCTCCGGGCCGCTCCGCAGCCATGCTGGCATGGAGGGAGGCTCCCGCTGTGTGACGGCGTCTCTTCGTCTGACAGTTCTTAAATAACGGGGGGCGGGGCCACCCGGTGACCCCGCCCCCCTCTGACGCACGGGACATGACGGGACTTCCCTGTGGCATTCCCCGTGACGTCACAGGGAAGTCCCGTCAAGTCACCGTGCGTCAGAGGGGGGCGGGGTCACTGGGTGGCCCGCCCCCCGTTACTTAAGAACCGTCAGACGAAGAGACGCCGTCACACAGCGGGAGCCTCCCTCCATGCCAGCATGGCTGCGGAGCGGCCCGGAGAAGAAATGAAGAAGGAAGAAGAGATGAAGAAGAGATGAAGAAGAAGAAGAAGATGAAGAGAAGAGCGGGAGCCTCCCCCCCAATGCCATGGGTGCGGAGCGGCCCGAGGAGAAGAAGATAGAAGACGCCGCGGAGGAGATGCTGGACGAGAACGCCGGAGGAAGACCCAGAAGAGCCAGAAGAACCAGAAGAAGATGAAGGAAGAAAGAAGAAGCATTTAAATAAAGGAATTGTCAAAAACTGTCTCTTGTCATTTTTAACATTTTTGACAGTTTTTTTAGTGAAATGGTAGGGGTAAGTACCCCCTTACCATTTCACACAGGGGGGGTACCGGGATCTGGGGTAGAAGGGCCTTGTATGGAATTTAGGGGGACTCCCACATCTTTTTTTTTTGGTTCGGGGTTGCCCTGTGGGGAATTCCCATGCCGTTTTTATCAATGAACTTCTATGTGTATTGTCGGCAATGCAATAGCCGGGGGTAGTTTTAAATGTGTTTTTTTCTTCAAAATGTCATTTTGCTGTCAGACTGTTCTAAACACAGGAAACATGCGCCCCTTTACAGGCATACTATAGACACCCCCCAGGTACGAAATTTAAAGGGATATTACACTTTTATTGTTTGACTTTAAGCATTATTAAAATCACTGCTCCTGAAAAAACGTCCGTTTTTAAAACTTTTTTTTGCATTGATCCATGTCCCATGGGGCAGGACCCAGGTCCCCAAACACTTTTTATGACAATAACTTGCATATAAGCCTTTAAAATTTGCACTTTTGATTTCTCCCATAGACTTTTAAAGGGTGTTCCGCGGCATTCGAATTTGCCGCGAACACCCCAAATTGTTCGCTGTTCGGCGAACTTGCGAACAGCCAATGTTCGAGTAGAACATGAGTTCGACTCGAACTCGAAGCTCATCCCTATTCCAGACCCTGGGAGGTTACCGTTTCCTGGTGCTGGACAACGTGTTGCTGAGACTTCGATCAGTCAGAAGAAGAGCGGTGGAGAAGGTGGCCGGCTGACAGATGCCTTTTAAACACTTTTTCAGTCCCCAGCACCAAGGTCTGATCGGTTCAAGCAACCATTGCCAGTGTCTGCATTATATGGTGCAGGAATATCTAGGGGCAAGAGCAGACTTGGAGACCTTTACAACAGAGCATCCATTGGGTTACTGGGTCTTGCAGATAGACCACTGGTCAGCACTTGCTCAATATGCAATTGAGCTACTGGCCTGTCCTGCATCCAGCGTGCCTTCTGAAAGCACATTCAGCGCTGTTGGATGGTTTGTAATGGATCAAAGAGTGCGCCTATCCACAGACTCCGTTGATAGGCCCACATTCATAAAAATGAATCAGTCTTGGATCAGCAGCTATCAAGCAACTGATGCTGATGTAACTGATTGAATTTGCTATGGATTTGGGATCTCTTGAAGACTGCCTATGCTGACTATCTTATTCCTCAATCTTGATGCTAGCTTCCAACAATATTTTTGATATAGGGTGACATTTTTTCCTTTAAAAATGTAATTTTGCTGTGGTACTGTTATAAACATGGGAAAGATGTGCTACTTTACAGGCAGACTAAGGAGACCCCCAGGCACGATATTTAATGGAATATTTAATTTTTATTGTTTCACTTTAAGCATTATTAAAATCACTGCTCCCGAAAAAAATGGACGTTTTTAAAACTTTTTTTTGCATTGATACATGTCCCCTGGGGCAGGAACCAGTCCCCAAACACTTGCATATAACTTGCATATAAGCCTTTAAAATTAGCACTTTTGATCTTTCACGTTCGCGTCCCATAGACTTTAACGGTGTTCGCACAAATGTTTTGCCTGTTCACATGTTCTGCTGCGAAACGAACCGGGGGGTTGTTCGGCTCATTCCTAATCCTGACTACCTTTTTTTATTTATTTATTTTTTTTCTGCTGCTGACAATGTTAAAGTTGTATGGTGAGAGCCCTTAGTCTCTGCTTGAAGTGGACTTACTACTTGGCTTTTAATGGCATTTCAATAGCACTTAATAACAGCACTTAGCAATGCACTTAACAATGGACAGCTAAAGTTTGTAAATGCTGGTCTTGCACAGCTTGCTAAGTTTTACAACCCCCACTGCTCTATTGCTATATCGAGCACTATACATTTCATATAAAACTCTAAATATTTAGCAGTATACATACCTGCTTTTGATTGAACTTTAGTGGCACCCATATGAGATGGAGTCACTTATTTAAAAAAAAAATATCAAAACTTTATTGTAAAATGTGTTAAAAATTATGCATGCTGCGTTAGTGCTTCATTAAAAACAACAATATCATATTGATACATAGATCATTCTAGATACTTCTATACACATCACCTCTATTTAACATCTATACTTCACAGTTCAAAACATGTGGAGGTGTATGTGTATTCATGGGCTAGGCAACACGTTTGACCAAATTGGGACCAGATCTGGTTCCTCGGGACCAGATCACAAAGTATCAAATGCTGCCGAATATACAAAAATCCAAATCAGTTTGTCGCACATATAGCCACCTCTTTTTTTAAAACACAAACTTTTATTATATACAAAATATCTATGTCAAATCACTCACGTATAGTATGGCAGAGGGTCACTTGTGTTACATAAATGTCTGGGGGACAGACACGGGGACCAAAGCTCCTCAAATGATTTTGTTTTTCTGGTGCTCAAGATGTACTGTATATGTATATATCTACCAATTCTTTCAACAAAGAAAAATCCATAAGCAAAAGCTCAAACCACTTATGTTGGGTAGACATATACAGTATGTGTATCCCTCAATGTTAGCAAAGTATACCTGTAGGGAGTAGCGTCTTTCCCAAAAAATCCTAATCCTAGGAAGGGAAGATCAAGTGGAGCAAATCATAGTCAAGCAGGGGGATGCGTTTGTATGTGCTGGCCTATAATAAAGCAGTAATGCACTAAATATAGTAGGCATATACCCCTCAACAGGACTCAGAATATTTATTACGGTGTTGCTGTTGGTGGATATTGCACCTTTAACAAACATAAAATACCTTATTTAGATTATATATTGTGATCACTGAGCATTATCTCCATTTACTGTGTTCAAACCAGGCCAAAGGTAGACCACATTTTTCTATTCCATCAATATATCAATCCAGAAAGCTTATCCCAATTGAAGAGGCATGAACAAACAGAAAGCTTATCCCATTAGGGAAGCATCTTGATGTAGAGCTAAAACAAAAAAGTTATCTCTCAGCACTAAATTTTCAACCTGCACTATATGAATCCCCATAGTGTACTGAGTGTGTCTCTTACCCTCGTTCATGTTGTCTGCCATGCACAGTATGTCCCAAATGCCACAAGGGCAGAGGACAAATAGAGGAGCATTTATATGTCCCACGATCTCCACGAGGCCGCCCAGCGGGCGCCGGGCTATGACGGCACGGCATCGCGTGATTCACCGCACATGCTCAAAATGGGGCTCGGTGCGGGGAAGCCAGTCCGCTGCTGGGCTGCCCACACCTCCCTGTGTGAAGGGATGGATAATACAAATACTGGGGGCATGTACGGGAAGGTCAAACACCCATCCCAAAGGAGATGGATGCATAGGGAACATGTTTCTGCCCACCAGACTGCAACTGGTGACCCCTGTATATTCAGCAGCATTTGAGACAAATTCATTTGGATTTTTGTATATTCAGCAGCATTTGATAATTTGTGATCTGGTCCTGAGGAAGCTACACAATTTGGCAAAACATGCTGACGAGCACATGAATACGCATACATCTCCACATTTTTTGAACTGTGAAGTATAGATGTTAATAGAGGTGTTGTGTATAGAAGTATCTAGAATGATCTATGTACAGTATCAATATGATATTGTTGTTTTTAATGAAGCACTAACGCAGCATGCATGATTTTTAACACATTGTACAATACATTTTTGATATTTTTTTAAAACAAGTGACTCTGGCTCATGTGGGTGCCAGTTAAATCCAATCAAAGAAAGTATGTCTCCTGCTAAATATTTCTAGTACTAGATATTTAGGATGTGGCATTGGTAGAGGTTAGTTATTTGCATATAAACTCCCAAACCCAAGAAACGTAATACTAGTTGCCATATAACTATTACCCATCTGTTTAGTATTGGCAGTATTGACTCTATATACCTTGGTTTCGATTGATCCATGCTTCCCTGCATACCTCCTTGGATACCTTTTGGCTCAGGTGTGGTGTGATCCTCCTGCTGAAGCCTCAGTTTTGCTCTAGTTACTGCTGACCATTTTGCATCTCCCTGGGCTGGACTGGCTGGCTGAGTCTTGTGGGTTTTGGAGGGTTCCTGTATCTTCCTGCACTCCCCTGTATATTCCAACACTGTAATTTCTCTGTCCTTTCTTGCTGGAGTGCCGCTACCAGGGCTTGAGCTGTCCCTGCTCTCCTCAGCCGCTCCAGCCTCCCATGCAGTCTCTGTAAAGCCTCTGTGTGCCTTATGTGCTGTTACTAAATATTTGCTTACGGGGAATTCTAGTAATGTGGTTTCCCTGCTTGCCTTGCTGATATCTACAGGAAAAATTACAGGAAAAAAAGGAGTGAAGGAGGAATGCAGGAGAATAGGAGTGTACAATGAAGGAGGAATGCAAGAACACAGGAGTGTACATTAATACAGGTGCACAGGAGTGTACATTAATACAGGAATGCAGAGGAGTACTATAGAAAGTATTATAACCCTGTAAAGTAATCGCCTGCTTTACAAGCTGGCTTCTGCTGATTTGGAGCCATAACAGCACCATTCCCCTTCTCATAACCAATCTTGATGAGAGGCTTATCCCATGTTGGTGAAAAATCAGTCCACATGTTGGAAAACACTTCGGACCGGCTCAGTGCAAAAGTTTGTGAACCGCTCAGCTGATCATTATATTGAAGAATGGAATTGAGGTGCTTGGTTGTCTTCCTCTCTGTCAACTCTTCCATTGAGTAATCTCATCTGCAATCAAGTGGTAATACACAATTCATAATTTTTAGTTTGATCATCTAAATAATGAGACCTCTATCATGAGACCTCTATCACACAGTGGGAAGCTCTAAAAGCCATCCTACAGGGGTCTTAATTCAACACGGTTCCACAATAAAAAAAAAAGAGCTCTTTCAGGCTATACAGGACACTCTCCTTAAACTTTACTCTTTGGATACTCAACATAACTCGGTTCCTTTAACTTAACTGATGGCTGATATTTCCTCGACTAGATCATCTCTCTTACAATTACACAATATTGTTCATCACAATTACTATGAGCAGATCTCTCTTAGCAGATGTAGGTATGGGAACATATGTAGTATACTTTTGGCTCACTCCCTTCACCCGTGTACTTCGCAAACCTACATTCCCAGTATTAGGACATGCGGGAGTGATCTTACTTCTTCACGTCCGTTGGTCCTGACTAAAGCCTGTCTTAACTATACTTATACACACAGACCAGGTTCAGGAGAGGGAGGTGAGGGATAATACTCTTAAAAATGTGTTACTTATGAACCATGTCCAAGTAGCAAAAATCTCGTCTTGTCTTCTCTCTGTAGATGTGGAGAAGGCATTTGATTGGGTCAGCTGGTTATTTCTTGGACAAATGCTTATACTAATAGGAGTGAGTCCTTCCTTATTGCATAAAATGTTGTCTTTATATTTTAAACGGAATACTCAGGTCCGCGTTAAGGGTTCCTTGACAGTTTCTAGCGAGTTCCTCTGAGGGTGCCCTTTGTCCTCTCTGTATGTGCTGGTGATGAAACATCTGGCAGTTGCTCTCCTAAAAAACCTATCAATTTCGGGTATAACCTCGGGATCTCAGCAAGTGAAATTTGCACTTTTGCAGATGATCTTTTGCTCTGTGTTACCAATCCTCATCATTTAATGCTGTCTGTGTTGCAGGAGTTTCCCTGTTTTGGACTATAAAGTAATTTTAAAGTCAATCTGCCTGAATTGGAGATTCATAATATTTTGTTATCCCCATCTCAAGTCCAATACCTCCGAGATAACTTTTCTTTTTAAGATCGTCACCTCAGCCAATAAATATTTGGGAAATTATATCTCCACTGATCTTACTCAATTGTATGCATTTCACTTCCATTTTACAGCAGCCACTTCGGTCACTTGATCATACCAATAATTCTTGGTTTGGAGGAATTAACATTTAAAAATGGATATCATTCTCCATTTCATATATGTTTTTACATGTATGTTGCCGTCCCACATTTATTTTTAAAGTCTCTACAAAGGGCATTTACTAATTTTGTCTGGGGGACTCAGAAAGGACAGCCCCATAAAACAATTTAATCATTGCCAAAATCTAAGGGTGGATCTAAGGGTGGAGTTGTTGTCTTTTTTCTGCTCCTTACTTTATAGTGATCTATTGGTTAGGGACCCAACTCCCCTAGAGGATCTGCTCCTTCGAGTCTTTATGTCTGATTATACACTCTCAGTGATATTTAACATCCTTGTGTACTATGCACATCCTGATCTTCCTGAATAAACAGACTGCAGGGCAACAGAACTTTATGATTCAATTCCACCTGAAGAGTGGGATAAATGCTTTATATGTACACGCTGCTTATCCTTAGCCAGTAGGTCCCATGAGACTAGCTTAAAATTGCTATCTAAGTGGTACTGGAGCCTGACCCTATTTCAATTTTCCCTATCCATCTGTGACTGATCTCTGCTGGTGTTGTGATCAGAGTCAGGGTACCCTGTCCCATCTCTGGTGGGCTTACCCTCTTGTTCATAGGTTCTGGACCTCGACCTTGGGAAACTCACTGATGCGACTATGCCAAACTCTCCCCAGATTGTACTACTCCCTGTCATCCCTAGTACTCTCAAACACATTAAGAAAGACATATTATGGCATTTTTTAACAGTGGCCCGGTGGGTTATCTTGTGCCACTGGAAATCAACACAGGCTCCTACTCTTTTGGAATGGGTTTCTGAGATGGACCATATTGAGTGCATGGAGGCTCTCAATGGATGTCAACTGTGCACCTATGATCAATATCACCAAATTTAGACTTTCTCAATAATTGAAAGGTTTCCCATAGCAAGACAAATTGGAATGAATTGCCCTTCTTTGTATTATATTTTCCTCCCTCCCCCCTTTTTTTTTCTTCCCTATTGCTTTTTTACTCTCTCTGTCATCTCTTCTACAGTTTTATTCCCTTTTTTTCATCTTTTTCCGTTACTTTTTTTTTTCTTTCTTTCTATCCTTTTACTTTCAACTTTAACTGTCCCACATTGATCGGTTTTATAATTTATTTGTATGTGCTCCTACGTGGGGTCAGCTTTGTTTTCCAGGCTTTACACACGGTCATTTCTGTATATAGAGTAAGTGATACGATTTCCTTTTATTTGCTGTAATAATGTTGTAATAGGCTGGATTTGTTATCTATTTGCTCAGTATTTTGTTTCTCTTCTTTATCATGTTTATATGAATATCTTTAATAAATTCAGATTGAACAGAACAGGAATAAAGGGGAAATTTTCCAATGGTTCCAATAGTTCTAGTGAGCACGGTGACAATCAGGGATTTCCTTACTTTGGAGAAATTTCCTCTCACACTCTGTTTTGCCTATTGGACAGGAATTGAAGGAAATCTCCTCAATGGGACACAGATAGCAAACAAAACAAAACAAAAAAAAATCACGGATTATAAACCTCCCATACTCTGTTCAAAATGGAAAAAAAGGTTTGCTTTTAGTTCTTCCTTAAATGTACCTTTTCAAGCTGCAATTTGCATATGAGAATGCCCATGTTTTGTGGTTTCTGGGATGCTTTTGAAGATGGTAAAAGGTAAATGCTGGCATTTGAGGGTTCCTACTTTTCATTTGTACTAAGGCTGGGTTCACACTATTGCTAATTGGATGCGTTTTATTTCCGCATCCAATTCGCATGTCAGGAGATTGTTACCGGCTCTCAATTGAGCCGGTTCACACATCTCCAGAGTGGCTCCGGAACAAATTGCCCAGAAGTCCTGATGCGTCTTCTGGTCTGGTTCAGGTCTGAATTCAGCCAAAAATTCAGACAGAAAGTGGACCTGAAACGATGAACAGGGATGCACCGGACTTCTGCTGTGAGACGCTCCATGCGGGAGTGTGAGCCCAGCCTCACACTTCTGGGTGTATTTACTAGAAGAGCTGATAATCTTCACAAAATAAATTTATATAAATATTTGCTTAAATTATCCAATCATCTGATAGCAAGTTTACTTTGAATATCCAATCATCTGTAGATAAATGGATTGATGGATTCTCAAATCCTTTAGTAAATCAGCCTCTATATATAGTTTGTATATTTGAGGGAGGATGATTAAATCAGATCAAAACTAAGGTTGCTTACGCATATACTGTATGCTTACTAAGGAGACAAGGGAACAACTTAAAATTATTTCAAATCCCAGGGAAGACAATAGCAGTTGAATATCAAACACAGCCAAACACTAGTCCGTGGTACAGTATCCTGTTCAGGATTGCAGCTTCTGTAAAACCAAGGTAGAAAGTAGCAAAATGATCTTTCTAACAAGCAGAGGTAGGTGAGATGACAAGAATGGCTGGGCAAAAGCGCAATTCATTTGGCTAGTAAAACAAAGAATGTATATGTATGTAAAATGTATATGTATTGTGTATTTAGCTTTATGCCTTGTGTTCTGTTTTTAAGGACTTTCCCACTGAAGGGCCCTGAAATTACTTTATTGAATAGAATGTCTTCCTGTAGCACAGCTCTTTTGTAGGCAACAGAGAGATCTCAATGCTACTGTCATTTTTACAATAGCCCCTCATCACCCTATTGCTTCTGAATGGACAAACTACCATAAAGTCTGGGATTATGGTTCCAGGCCTTAAAAGAAATGGGGACAGGGGTCTAGTTATATAAAAATAAAAGTGTAAATTCCCTTTTCATGGCTTAATGTACACGGGATGTTTTTTACAACCTCTCCTGAACGATTTAGCTTGACAGAAAAAAACCCACGTTTAAAACGTCAGTTTTTCCGCGTTTACATGCCGCATTTAGAAGCTTTTTGCTGCGTTTGCGTTTAGAAGCGTTTGAAAAAAAAAAAAAAAAAAAAAAATAATATATATATATATATTATTTTTTTATTTTTTTTTTTTCAAAATAGCCAAAAATGAAAAATGCCTATAAATGCCGGTACCACGTTTTGCCGCGTTTGGTGTCTGAAACATCAGAAATTTCAGCGTCTGAACTCATTTTTTTGCCTTCGAAGAAAAGCCTCTAAAGGCAACTGGCTAAAAACAACATTATTAAACGAACCTCTGTACATGTACACATAAGATAACATTGGATGAGTTCAGGGGCAGCTGAAAAAAGCAGTCAACTGCCTCTGAACATCCGTTTACCAGCAGCAGTGTACATGAGGCCTAATTCTAAGGTCTTTGGAGGTTTAAAGCTAATCTGTGTTTTAACAGATGGCTACCAATATAATGACTGACACTTTTAGAATATATCCTCTAGCTATATTGTTTCTTATCCACCTGGAAAACACAAATTACCCTTACACTGTTAAACACGTCATCACATAAAATGGCTCACTTAAACACTGCCTGTCTCCTAAGTACCATTTTCCTCTGTAAAGTGGTTATGGACTTGGAAGTTATTCTGAATAGTAGTATGTTGCAATTAAAATTAAATCTTATAGTGCCATAAAAGTTCTCAAATGTTATTTTGACAGCATGTGATGGAAAAAAGTAACATCAATTTGCTGCTCATACAGTGCAACAATATAATGATATACGGTATCATGAGGTATCACATAATTGTGACAAAATAGTTAAGCCGCAAGTGTCATTTTTCTAAACATCTTAAATTGACTGACTGAGAACATTGTGTGCTAAAGCTGCAATTGCTTTATGAACTGCTGTAAGTTATCAGGGATGTTTTGTAGCATTAAACACTTCTAAAGGCTTACAAAAACTGTAAAAATATGAACACAAATATGGCAAGTGCCCTATTTTACCATGTATTGATCTGACTGACCTGTCTATTGAAATCAGTAATTTTTTTTTCTCCTTTTAATTAAAGTAAAGCTAACATCTCATATAAGCTTTGATTTGGTAATGTATTTTTAACTACTTCCCTTCTGTGCTATAGCCAATATACGGCTACAGAGCGCTTCTCCAGTTCTGGAAGAACGTCACAAGTGGTGCGTATTGGGCGTGCTCTGTGACCTCTGTGTTCCTTGGATACACCGAATCACAGATTGGGGTAAAGGGCCAATCACAGCCACCCTTTACCATGTGATCGGTGTGTCCAGTCACAACTGTCACAATGTAAACAGACTTGGCAGTTATTGGCTCTCCTTTCCTCACATAGAGACAGCGTGTGGGGAAAGGAGAACCGATCTGTCTGGGGCATAGTGAGTACAATATTTACACTGATAATCAGTGCCCTGATCATCAGTGCAGCCCTATTAGTGCCCATCAGTGCAGCTTATCAGTGACCATCAGTGCTGTCTATCAAGGCACATCAGTGCTGCCTATCAATGCCCATCAATGCCGCCTCATCAGTGCCGCCTCATCGGTGCCTCCTTATCGGTGCTGCCTCATCAGTGTTCATCAGTACCGCCTCATCAGTGCCCATCAATGCTGCCTCATCAGTGTAGTCTCATCAGTGTCCATCAGTGCAGCCTCATAATTGCCCATGAGTGCAGTCACACCAGTGGACATCAGTGCAGCCTCACCTGTGCCCATTAGTGCCACCTCATCAGTGCAGCCTCATCAGTGTCCATCAGTGCCTCCTCATCAGTGCACATCAGTGCAGCCTCATCAGTGTCCATCAGTGCAGCTTCATCAGTGTCCATCAGTGCAGCTTCATCAGTGTCCATCAGTGCAGCCTCATCAGTGTCCATCAGTGCAGCTTCATCAGTGCCCATCAGTGACGAAGAAAAAGTATTTGTACAATTGTATAACAGAAACTAAGATAATTGTTTTCCCCAAAATGTTTGGTCTTTTTTAATTTATTTAGCAAAAAATAAAAAAACACTGGTGATTAAATACCACCAAAAGAAAGTTCTATCTATCTAAAAAAATGGTCAAAATTTCATCTGGGTACAGTGTTTCATGACTGAGTAATTATCATTCAAAATGGGATGGTGCTGAAAATTGGCCTGGGCAGCAAGTGGGTAAAAGTGTCTGGATTCTCAAATGTTTCACCATACCTCTGAAAAATGTTTCACCTCCAGATGGCAAGCTTTTATTGACTCCACTTTTCCTACCTCGGAAGTAATATCCCTCTCTACTTCTTTCTGCTACAATAAAGATCCACCAAACCTCCGCAAACACCTCAATAGTGACTGACTTGTGAAAGTAATTATTCCCAGTTCTACTGTGATCTTAGTGCATTATGATGCTTTACTAACCTGCTAGGCATCTTATTGTATTATGTGCTGGATCGGTTCTAGTCTTTTTGTTTCTCTCTTATTACTTTTTTTTATAGTTCTTGGCCTTTTCTCCGAGTGCTCACTACTTAACGTTTTTGTGCTAGTTTTTGGCCAGTCTCTTCAAGATAGCTGCCAACCCCTCTGAGAGGATCCATCCATGTCTCCTTATTGTTTATCTCTTTGTTGACATTGGCTGCTACTTAGCTAGACTATTTGCTGATGTTTATATATTTTTCAGGTATTTCACTCACCTTCTGGTTTTGTTTAGGGAGCTGTGACACCATTTTCGGGCTGTTATTGTCACCCGGGGTGTTTGTACTATGTAAAACCAAATACCATTTATTAAAAAATTTGCAGCTTACATTAATTGAATAACTGGTGATAATACCGTTAACATCCTGGTTTAGGCACGTACTGCTATGGGATGACAACTTTTTCCTCATTCTGCTCCGGTATGACCCTGTTACATGAGTCTTTTGAAAAGACTTCAAGCAGTCACCCCAACACATTGTGTGCATGCAGAAAATAAATAGCTGAAAGAGGCAGAAAATAGGCGGAAGAAGGTCAGCAGCAATGAGATGCAAAAAAAAAAATAATAAAAATGAAAACTGCTATTTATGCAAAAAAATAACACTTGTATATGATACATATTGCTTTACCAAACTAATATACATATAATTAGGGTTTAGATGTTCTTCAAAAGCATTATATAATAATGTAATGTAATAATATAATAATGTAATTTCTGGTGTTATAGAATGGTACAGTATTCCATTTTAAAACTTCAGATTTACAACTTTATAAATTCTTTTGCTAAGGATATAAAATGTGGTTTCTCATCGGCTATTACAAAGTTGAGAACTGACCTCCTGTCACTATCAGAACAATTGGCAAACACAGTGAGAGTAGCAAGAAGGAGGCATAATGCAATTAAAAATTTAGAGAGAGCTGCTGATGTGCATACTAATCTTCAGACTGCAGTCAATAGGCAAACGGAGGATTTGAACAACAGGGAAACAAGGAATAATATAGGCATATGTGACATCCCTTAATCTGTGTCAGCTGATAACATTCAGCAAACATTGCAGTCTACCTTTATTAATTTACTTAAGAGACTTGTTGAATCTCCAATAGAATTTAATCATGCCCACCGTGCAATAATTAGCAGCACAGAAAATGCTCCTCCTAGAGATATTATCTCTTGCTTACAGAATTACCCATTAGCCCTGGTTCACACTGGAGCATTTTGACATGCGATTTGACATGTCAAATCGACGGCAATTGCTGTCAACGGCACCATCCTAATCGGTGCGACGCTGCTCTGATTTAAGAAAGTAGTCTCTGTACTGCTTTTTGCGATTTTGAACTGCGATTTACATTGACATGAAATCGCGGCCGAAATCTGGACTGACATTCAAGAGTGAAATCGTGCAAGCTCAGCTGAACTCACACGGCTTCATTCCCGCAGCTCAGTGTGAACCTGGGCTTAAAAGAAGAAATTCTCAAGCAAGGAATAATAAGTTAATTACATTCAATAGGGTCACTATAACTCTGTTTCAAAATATCTTTCCAATCACGCTTACAAATAGGAAGGCTTTTTGCCTCCTATTGGATATATTAAGAGAGAGGGGTATAGTGTATCTCTGGACATTCCCCTTTGGTTTGTCCACAATTCACAATGGGACACAGATAATACTGCGGACCCCTAATGATCTATTGACATTTTGTGATAGTTTCCATATGTCTCTGATTGACTTACCTGCCTGGTATCAGGATTTCTGAAACTCAAGTGCTATAACAGCCGCTAAATTTAACCTACAAAGCTCACCATCTAAATCACTATCATAGAAAACATTTTACATACATTTTTTTTTCTTCTTGTGGTGAATGGATGGTGTAAATGTTAGGTAGGAGTACTTCCGAAGTTAGGATATGATTAACCATATAGAGAGATTGGTAAGGGTACTATCTCATACCCAAGGTATATAGTATTTGGGGCGAAAGATAGAAACCCCTATTGTTACAAATATAGATACATAAATAATGGATTTAGAATATATTATGTCACAAGGGGAAATAGAAGGAAAGAGAGAGAATTTTCATAATATATTACATTTTAGATCTTGAAGAGATGTAATTGTAGTAATGTAGATTTGATAAAATATAGGTATAATGGGTGCTTTTTTTTTTTTTTTATCCTAAATGTACACAATAACCAATTTCGGAAGTGTTGAATGTATTTTTGTATATTTTATTAAAAATTAAAAAAATAAAAAAAGAGAAATTGTAAACAAATGAGTTTATAACCTGTGCTAAAGTTTTTAACTAACCATCGTTTTTCCAACCAAATAAATAAGAAGACGTCTACAGGTAAAGAATGACCTGGCGTACACACATCTACAGGAATTCTAGACTTAAGATAACTATTGAAGGGGTTACATCAGAACTTGAGAGAACACTCCTATTTCCTTTAAATTTAAATATTTCCCTATAAACCTGTCATCCAGCTTCTTTTGTTTAAAAAAAGAATATTATTTTGTGTGTTTTAGAATATGCATCAGTTTATTTTTTCTATTTCTGTTGTTATTGTTCTAGTGTGACTAATGAATTTCTGTTTTATTTATAAGCATGCATTGTCACTTTGGCAACCAAATCTTCATTTGAAATATATTTACAGTGTTGTGCCAATGTACAAAATATTGTTATTTTCTCTGAAAATAAATATTTCTTTTTATACTATACCTAGTCCTACTGGAGCATTTGCATTGTTTACTGTGTTGACATGCATTGGGGGCCCAAAGCTCTTATTATTACCATTGTCTTAGCAAACCAAAAATGAATTATTGTTTTTGGTGTGTGTGTTTTCTTCAAAATCTGCATTAATACTGCTACTTGCTTTAGAAAGAACAATTTTTATATGCCAAAAATTGTATATTGTGTATTACAGACATCACCATTTTTTCAGAATCTAAGATTTGTCCCGACATGCTTCAGTGAATAATTTTTTCTAAAACTGTCACATTGACAACAGAATTACATGAATCTGCATTGGAATTGCACATTGCTGTTACATTGCTGTTTTGTACCAAGCCCAATGATAATGCTGCTTCCTTTTAAAAGAGGTTTTTTCCTGCCAAACATCTGTTAGATGCTTTAATCTGTATATGTTTTGTGGGCAGCTTTCATTTACAATGATAGCAAATATTGTTCTGGTTCTAGCTTAAATATAATGCCAAATTCAATAAACACTTATTTTCCCAAGTGTGCTTTGTCAACTATGTAATTTTACAAATGTATATATTAAAAAAAGATTTGCCTTTACTGCAATGCACTGGTAATGAAATGGTAGCATTGTCTCATACATAGCACGTCAAGCAACAAACCAATTAAAGAATGTAAGTGGTAAAAAGGATGCAGGGCAATGCCAATTACAAAATAAAGAACAAAAACTGTGGAAAAAGTAAGAGAAATAAATTATATGACATGTTGTGTGGCATGCACCAAAGCAAAAAAAAAAATTCCATTCAGCGGAGAGCAGTTCTTTTAGGCACCATGCACACTAGGGTTTCTTTTATTAGCATTTTTTCTGCTCCTAGAAGCCAAATAGTGTTATCCTATGTGTCCATGCACACTACTTTAGATTATTAGCATTTTTTGAGCTTCAGCGTCTAGGAGCAGAAAAAAAAATGTTTCTTGGAGAGTTTTTTTCAGCAGAAAAAATGCTGAATGCTCGTAACTGCTTCTAAATGCTACTAAAATGCTACTAACGGCTTTTTTTGAGCTTTTTTTTTTCTTCATGTACTGCAAAAAAAAAGCTTCTAAATGCTTCTAAAGGCCCATACACAGGATCTGAGTTTTTGACAACAAACATGCAAATTAGCTGTTTTGGAGCAACATCCGACCGTGTGTACGCTCCATCAGGCAAGCTTTTTCTGTTTCCATCGGACTTTTGTTAGCTGTGCGAACGCACAAACTTTCCGGCAACAAAAGTCCGATGGAGCAAAGTCCAATCGTGTGTACACAAAACCATTGGACTTTTGTACAAACTACAGTACGCAGCCACGAGAATGTTTCCAGCGTGAACCCATCGCGCTGGTTCTCGGCGACAGGGTACTGTACATCTCGTGCTGGCTGCAATAGGAAAAACACATTTTCCATTTTAAGGGGAACCCCCTACGCCAAAAGAAAAGCGTGGGGCCCCCCAAAATCCATACCAGACCCTTATCCAAGCACGCAGCCTGGCCAGTCAGGAAAAGGGGTGGGGATGAGCGAGCGCGCCCCCTCCTGAACCGTACCAGGCCACATGCCCTCAACATGGGGGGTGGGCGCTTTGGGGGAGGGGGGCGCCCTGCAGGCCCCCCACCCCAAAGCACCTTGTCCCTATGTAGATGAGGATAAGGGCCTCTTCCAGACAACCCTGGCCGTTGATTGTCGGGGTCTGCGGGCGGAGGGCTTATCGGAATCCGGGAGCCCCCTGTGAATGAGTATGGGGTACATCATACCCCTACCCATTCACCTAGGGAAAAAAGTGTCAATAAAAAAACACACTACACAGGTTTTTAAAGTAATTCATTAGGCAGCTCCGGGGGTCTTCTTCCGACTTCAGGGGTCTCTCCGGCCTCTTCTCCCGATGTCTGATTCTTCTCTGCTCTCTCTGGCATCTTCTCCCGGTGTTCGGCCTCTTCTCCCGCTCTCTGGTTCTTCTGCTGGGCTCCTCTGCTATCTTCTGCTCTTTTGCCGCTCTTTTGCTAGTGGTGGCCCGTTCTTCTTTGTCGTCTCCTCCCCTCTTCTCTTCTTCTGATGTTGACATGACACTCTCTCCCGCTGTAATGCTGTGTGGAGCGCTCTGAAATGACTTATATAGGCGGTGACCCTGCCCCCCTATGACATCACAGTCCCGGGGCATGCTGGGACTGTAAGGTCATAAGGGGGCGTGGTCATTGGATGACATGACCACGCCCTCTTATGACCTCACAGTCCCAGCATGCCCTGGGCCTGTAACGTCATAGGGGGCGGGGTCATTGCGGAGCGCTCCACACAGCATTACAGCGGAAGAGAGCATCGTGTCAACATCGGAAGAAGAGAAGAGGGGAGAAGACGATGCAGAAGTCCTGGCCACTGCTAGCAAAAGAACGGCAGAAGATAGTGGAGTCGGCAGAAGAACCGTACACCGGGAGAAGAGGTCGAACACCGGGAGAAGAGGCCAGAGAGTGGGAGAAGAACTGGACACCGGGAGAAGAGGTCGAACACGGGAGAAGAGACCGGAGAGTGGGAGAAGAACAGGACACCTGGAGAAGAGGCCGGAGAGAGCGGCGAAGTCGGAAGAAGACCCCCGAAGTCGGAAGAAGACCCCGGAGCTGCCTAATAAATTACTTTAAAAACCTGTGTAGTGTGTTTTTTTTATTGACACTTTTTTCCCTAGGTGAATGGTAGGGGTACGATGTACCCCATACTCATTCACATAGGGTGGGGGGCCGGGATCTGGGGGCCCCCTTATTAAAGGGGGCTCCCGGATTTCCATAAGCCCCCCCGCAGACCCCAACAACCAACGGCCAGGGTTGTCAGGAAGAGGTCCTTGTCCTCATCAACATGGGGACATGGTGTTTTGGGTTGGGGGGGCTGCAGGGCGCCCCTCCCCCAAAGCACTCACCCCCATGTTAAGCGTATGCGGCCTGGTATGGCTCAGGAAGGGGGGGGCGCTCGCTCGTCCCCACCCCCTTCCTGACCAGCCGGGCTGCGTGCTCGGATAAGGGTCTGGTATGGATTTTGGGGGGACCCCCACACCATTTTTTCAGCATAGGATTTTCCCTTAAAATCCATACCAGACCTAAGGGCCTGTTATGCTCCTGGAGGGGAACCCATGCCGGTTTTTTATTTAAAATTTGGTGTGGAGTTCCCCCTCAAGATTCATACCAAACACAGTGCCTGGCATTGGCGGGGATCCCCGCACCAGTGTGAACCCGGCTCGCAAGGTGTCAATCTCGCTGATAAAAGCGGCGAGATTGACACAATATCAGACAACAATACAGAAGTTGACCAAAGGGTGGTGGTAAAGAGCTGAAAAACTACGTGATTTGGTGAAAGTTGGCTGGAAAAGTCCTGCCGTCTGTATGCAATACAAACTTATGGCCAACGCTCTTTGTACAAAATTCCACAGGAAAGTTTGTACAAAGTCCTATTGTGTATATGGGGCTTAAAAGTTACTAAAATGCTACTGGAAGGTGGCACAAAAATGCTATTATTGGAATTTTTCATCCAGCATTTTTTGGGCTTAAGAAAAATGCATGGAGCCTTAAAAGGAATAAAATGCACACTTCTTAATTAAAATATGTGGAGGGTGCCTTAAACCTGGCTGCGAAGTATGTACTAAAGCAAAAGTATCAAGAAAAAAAAAAAAAAACATTTGCCTCTAAATTACCAGTCAGCTTCTTCTTCTTTTTTCTTTTTTTTTTTTATAAAAAAAAAACTATTTTAAGGCTAATTAGCAAGGGATTGTCAAACAAATGTCATGGGGACCTAGGCATTAACCTGGGGGACATGAATCAATGCAAAAAACAATTACTGTTCAGTTGGGAGCAGCTGTAAACTTACATGTGTAGTGGTGCACCTGCATGATGTACTAAAGCAAAAGTGACATTTACAAAGAAAAAACACAATTTAAATTACTGCTAAATGCTATTTCCTGGCCACTTTACTCTGTTTGTAAACAGAGGGGCCTGTAATAGCCACAAGATCCATACCAGACCCTTATCCTAGATGACCATGTTTATATACTGGGATCCTCCACCCAATTGTTTACATTAAAGCGGGGGTTCACCCACTACGCCAAAAAAAAAATTATTAAAAGCCAGCAGCTACAAATACTGCAGCTGCTGACTTTTAATACATGGCCACTTACCTGTCCCAGGGTCCAGCGATGTCGGCAGGGGACGCCGAGAACCCGCTCGGTTCTCGGCAGCTGCCGCCGCCATCCTAGGTGAGGGATTTAGGAAGTGAAGCGTTGCGGATTCACTTCCCGGTTCCCTATTGCGCATGCGCGAGTCGCGCTGCGCGCCCCTAGTGGTCCCCGCTCTCTCCTGGGAGCTGTGTGTTCCCAGCAGACAGCGCGGTGGGGACAGGAAGAGGCATAGACTCCCATGGGAGTCTATGCTGGAAGTGGGTGCAAATACCTGTCTTAGACAGGTATCTGCACCCCCCTCCCCCCTGAAAGGTGCCAAATGTGACACCGGAGGGGGGGAGGGTTCCGAAAAGCGGAAGTTCCATTTTTGTGTGGAACTCTTTAAGATGCTGGGCTGGGAAATTTCATTTGTAATGAGAGTCTGTTAGGAGAGGATTTTGGTGGGCCGTAGGGCACCATTGAATGTAGCTTGATCAGGGATGCATGATTGAGGATGTATGATGGGTACTTACATCTCTCAATGATGTTATTGATGAATTTACACAACAGGACTTTTTTTGTCTTTCAATAAAGGAATTTACTCCTATTTGTTTGTGAGTGAGTAACCAGCGGTACTATGTATCCACACTCATCCGAGAGTTGAATGCCTTTATTTTTTTTTTCCAAAAATTTTTATTGGAAAGAAGAAAAACAGGTTTACAAATGAGCAAAGAAAAACATAAGTAAGGGAAGAATAAGTACAATCGGCACATGCAAACCTCATAAAAATCTTTGAAACCGATCATATTAGAGTAGTTTCACTTAATAACAGACATCTGTAAATTATAGTTATTGCAACATATGGCAGGTTACAGATTATATAACAAAAGGTGTCAAAACATATATTAAACATAATTTGTGCCAAACTGCACTAAAGGATGTCATGGTGTTATTATCGTCGTTGATTTTGGGTTTAAAGTGCCGTCAGTATATTATATTAGGAGGTAAGTACATGGAGTTATAAGGAGAAGGACTAGTTCTAGTTCACTCCATATGAGTAGAAAAGCATATTCTATATTTGGAGAAATGTGAGGAATTTGGTAAATGTTGAAGTTAGGCTCTTGCGCATAGGCCAATGAGTTCCTCCAGCTTCTGTGTGGGTTCAGGAAGTGGACCAGAGCCATGATGATAGTAAGATTATGATGGTTTGAGCAGGGTTACCATTAGAAAAGAATTTAGATGGGAAAGGAGAGGAGAAAAAGGGAAAAAAGGGGGGGGGATGTCTTATTTTAAAGGGGGCTTCCAGACTCCAATAAGTCCCCCACCCTACAGACCCCCACAGCCCTGCTCCAGTGGATGTCATCAACATGGGAAAATTGCTATGTCAGGGTGGGTCCCCCTAGCAAGGTACCCTTCCCATGTACTTCAGAGTATGTGGCCTGGTATGGTTCAAGAAGGGTGCCTCACCCTTTCTTGGCCAGCCAGGATGCATACTTAGATAAGATTCTGATATTGATTTTGGAAGGAAGGCCCTTTTTAGTCCACCTTAAAATTTATACTTGAACCCATTCTAGGATAAGGATGGATTTGGGAGGTAACCCCAAGTAGTTTTTTTTTTTTTTTTTTTGTACAATGTTTTTGGATGTTATGATGCAGCATGACTGTGAGGCCCACAGTGTCTTAGCAAGCAATGATATCATCAGTTGCTAGGAAACAGGTAGCAGGCCAGCATTGTGCTCTTGGTTGCTAGGAGGAGGTAAGTTGTCACATTCAGGGGCAGTAGTAATGCTAGGGATTACATCTACTTTAAAAGATAACTGTATAGCTACATTTTAAATGCAGCCCCTCATTCAGGATTTGCTTGTGGAAGTTGCCCCTGCATTTAAAGGATACATATTTTCTTATAAATACATAGTTTACCTTAAAAAAAAAAAAAAAAAAAAAAAAAAAAAAAATATATATATATATATATATATATATATATATATATATTAGTTGCAGCATATTATGATGTTTTCAGTTCAAATGAATAACATAGGTGACATTTTAAAATAGGCTCCGCAGGAACAATGTGCGGATTCTTGGCCTCCCGGAGCCAGTGGTGTATTTAGGGTTTGTGCTGCCCTAGGCCTGACTAAACTCGCGCACCCCCTAGTTTAAATATGACCCAACCCTTCCTGTCAAGGCTGCGTTCCTTCCTGTTTAAGACCCACCCTGTCATCTTCATGGGAGGAGGACAGAGGGATGTTGTGGTAGGAGGACAGAGGGACGCCGTGGGAAGAGAACAGAGGGTTGCTGTGGGATGAGGACAGAGGGACGCCATGGGATGAGGACAGCGGAACGCCATGGGAGGGGGACAGAGGGATGCTGTGGGAGGGGGACAGAAGGACGCCATGGGAGGAGGACAGAGAGGGACACTGTGGGAGGAGGACAGAGAGGGACACCGTGGGAGGACAGAGATGGCCGCTGTGGAAGGAGGACAGAGAGGGACACCGTGGAAGGAGGTGGCAGAGTGGGACGCAATGGGAGGAGAGATGCCATAGGAGGAGGGATGCGCCATGGGAGGAGGACAGAGAGGGACGCCGTAGGAGGAGGACAGAGAGGGATGTCATGGGAGGAGGACAGAGAGGGACGCCGTGGGAGGAGGACAGAGATGAACACCGTGGGAGGAGGTCAGAGGGACGCAATGGGAGGAGAACAGAGAGGGACGCCGTGGGAGGGGGACAGAGGGGCACCATGGGAAGAGAACAGAGGGACGCCATGGGAGGAAGACAGAGAGGGACGCTGTGAGAGGAGAACAGAGAGGGACGCCATGAGAGGGGGACAGAGGGGCGCAGTGGGAGGAGGACAGAGGGACACAGTGAGAAGAGGACAGAAAGGGACATCTTTTGATTTTGGGGGGGTAAGGGGATATGTGCTGGGGGTGCTTTGGGAGGGGAGAGGACATGTGCTAGTGGGGGGAGGGGGAATCAGATTCCCCACTAGCACATATCCTCTCCCCTCCTAAAGCACCCCCTGCACATATCCCCTTACCCCCCTCCCATCACTCCATGTGTGCATCTGTGTTATCTGCCCCCTCCCTTCCGGGCTACTGTGTCCCTCTCCACTGTAAACTATACACAGACCTCAGAACAGTAGCGCGGCTCTTGCAGTGCAGTCATGTCCCTCCCCTGTGGCTCGTCCTCCTGGCAGAAACATGAGACGAGAACATTGGAGCCAAGGAGGAGGATCCTCAGTGAGCTCAGTGTGCGACTGTCAGTGGGGAGAAAGGTGTCAGGTGCCACAGAAAGCTGACTGCCGCATGTGGGACCCCAGGCTGCAGATTTCCTGGGTGCCCACGCTAGTGCACCACTGTCTGGCCAGTTACCGGAGGTCAGTGCCGGAACGTATTGTGGCACTGGGCCCCAGGATTCCGCTGTACTCCCCTGATGGCGGCTTTTTTCTGTGTGGGGGGGCAGCTCCCCCCCGCAAATTGCCACCTTAGGCCTGGGCCTTGTCGGCCTAGGCCAAGACACAGCACTGGATGGAGGGGAGAAATCACACCAAATTTATCGAGCAATGTCTTCTTGAAATTTTTGCAGAAAGCTGAATAAGCAGAACTTTTCACCTTTTTTGCAGTAGAGCGTGCACATAGGATTCCAGTCAGACCTCTTCCTCCGGGGAAATTTCCACATGCATTTATCCTGAAGATACTACATCACAACAAAATCCTGGCCATGGCCCGCACAAGAGGCAATATCGAGATTAATGGTTCTAAAATCTCTTTTTTTCAGGATTATTCCATGGAGGTTCAAATGCTGAGGGCTCAATACACAGATGTTAAAGGGTGCCTCCGTAAACTTCAAATACCATACGCAATGCTGTATCCGGCACAACTCCACATCATGGCCAAGGACGAAACATTATTCTTCAACAACCCTAGGATGGCTGCCTCTTGGTTGGACAGTACAACATCGTTGCAGCGACGTTCCCACCTGATGTCACATTGTTTCAATGAATTGTCACTTTTCCTCAGTTTCCTGGGATTAGTTCTCCAGGGATATCCTTTTCAATACAAGTTACAAGTGGAAGATGAGTGGCTTCTAATTCTCCACTCTGTACTATATGTTATTAACCAGTTGCCGACCGACGCACACCGATTTACGTCGGCAGAATTGCACGGGGGGGGCAAATGGATGTACCTGTATGTCCCTCCCTCCCTGTGGGCGGGGGTGGATTAGTTAGAGGACCAATCAGTCCTCAGGTCCCGGCCAATGATTTATGGCCTGGACCTGCTGATCGGTCCTAACGAATGGAAACCTTCCCCTGTCTGTGTAAGTGTAAACCAATGATGTCATCTCTCCTCGTGGAGTCTTTTCGACTCCAGCGAGAGGAAAACATCAAACCGTGAGTTGCACAACACTACACTAACACCAGTACACACAGTTACACTTGCCACCCCCAGATCACCTCCCGACCGACCCCCCAGTAAACCCCTTCACTCCTGTCACTGTGTCACCAATTGCAGTTTTCAGATTTTTCACTGATCACTGCATTGGTGTCATTTGTGACTGAAATAAGTGTTAGGGCAGTTAGTAGTAGGCCCCGCTATGTCTAGGGAACCCCCCTAAACCCCCTAAAAAAGGTTTAACCCCTTGATCACCCCCCAGTTCACCCGTTCACCCCCTGTCGCCAGTGTCACTAATCAATCTTTTTTCTGATTGCCGTATTTGTGTCACAGGGGTTTAGGGTTCCCAAAAACACAGCGTTAGCGGAATCAGCCCAGATACCTGCTAGAACCTATGTTTAGCCCCTCTGCCCAGCCCAGCCCACCCAAGTGCAGTATCAATTGATCACTGTCACTTACAAAAACACAACACACATAACTGCAGCATTCGCAGAGTCAGGCCTGATCCCTGCGAACAGTTTTTTTGGTAGCGTTTGAATCAGTCGCTGACAGTCAGGAGCTCTTTTTCCTGTGAGTCTCATTAGTGTACCAGTAAATTTAGAGACCAAAATGTCAAATCGAAGGTACACTAGTGAAGAGGCGTACACATTTCTGAGCATAACAGATAGTGAAGAGGAAGTCACTCATCTGTCAGATTCAGGCTCAGAATACGATCCTGTAGACAGCAGCGGAACCCTAACAGATAGCTCTGACGACGGAGTTGTGGTCCCTGCCAAGGTCAGGCTTACCCGACCCCATTCTTCTGCTGTTGTTGAGGTGGAAGAACCGCAGGGCTCTCGTATGGAGCAGAGAGCCAGTACTAGTGCCGCTCATCCTTCTGGTGAACTGGCAAGCACCAGCGCCCTAGTACACCCTGGTTGTAGTCAAGCCAGCACTGCACGTGCTGCACGTGCACGTGGTGGTGTGGCGAGTCCCATACGTGCAGTTGAAGCTGGTGAGGGGGCTAGCAAATTAGTGTCCCTCAGCCACCAAGAAGAAGACAAACACAGGCCTGTCAAGCCAATAATGCCCTTCCTGCTGCATTTGCCGTTACTAATTGGGAGCCCACCACTTCTGCAGCACCCGTACTTCCCCCATTCCCTGGCCAACCCGGAATTTAGGTGGAAACAGTTGATTTTACGTCACTTGATTTTTATTCACTGTTTTTCACGGAAGATCTCTATTGATCTATTGTGGACCAAAGCAAATTGTATGCTGGTCAACTCATTGCCGCTAATCCCCATTTGACCCTTGCCATAGAATGGAAAACTATTACGGTTTCTGAATTTAAGACCTTTCTGGGCCTATCCCTCCTCATGGGCATAACTAAAAAGAGTGAGTTGCGGTCATATTGGTCCACTGACCCAATTTACCATATTCCCGTGTTCTCTGCCTCCATGGCCAGGGTGCAAAATGAGCAGATCTTGCGGTTCATGCACTTCAATGACAATTAATTTTGTCATCCTTGGGGTGACCCTGGATATGATCGGCTCTACAAAATTCGCCCCCTCGTAAACCACTTCAACCAACAATTTGCAGCCTTGCTTACACCCGATCAAGTTGTCTGCATTGATGAGTCCCTGACTCTGGGACTCATCAATGCTTGTCTTTCAAACAGTATCTTCCCAGCAAGAGTACCAGATATGGGGTCAAGATGTATAAGCTCTGTGACAGGGCCACAGGTTATACATATAGTTTTATGGTTTACGAGGGAAGAGATAGTCACATAGAGCCGAAGAACTGCCCAGATTACATAGGGAGCGTTGGTAAGATTGTGTGGGACTAAGGGTGTCACCCTTATTTGGAAAGGGGTACCACTTGTATGTGGACAATTATTACACGAGCTTGCCACTTTTTAATCACTTGTTTGATCATGGAATTGGGGCATGTGGCACCATGCGATCTAATCGCTGGGGCTTACCCCAGCGGCTTGTAGATTCCCGTCTTAGGCTGGGGGAGAGAGCCTGCTTGAAGAGTAATAATTTGCTTGCTGTGAAGTGGAGGGATAATCGGAATGTTTTCGTTCTGTCCTCCCTTCACACAGACATGACGGTCCAAATTCCTACAGCGACTGGTGTGGTGGAGAAACCCCTCTGTGTCCACGAATATAACCTAAATATTAGAGGTGCGCACCTTCACTCACCTCACGATTCGATTCGATTACGATTATCCTGTCCACGATTCAATTCAATTCGATTCCGCGATGCATCACGATGCATCACGATTAATACCCAAGTGCCCATGGTTTTCAACTTTTCATCAAAAAATTAATTCAAGCAGTCAGAAATTGAAGAAATATATTTATTTGTATCTGCTATTTAAAAAAATTACACCAAGTTCCCTGCATATAGCAAAGTCTGAACATGAACAGTGCAGCAGACAACAGTATTTATTTAAAAGAGTACTGTGACATCAAACTGTTGTGTAAAATACATACATACAATGCTGGCCTGGTGCAGTAGTTTACATTTTTTATTTCAATAATTCTTATTGGTATATTTTTAATCCATTACAAAACACAAAAGGAATGGATAACAAAAAGAAAAGTAAAATAAAATAGACAAAGCAAAATTATGCATCATATAAAGACAGAGCATTAGTAAAGGTTCCATATTTTGGTATAGTTACATTTGTAAGGTACATATAGTTAGTTCTCTGCCAAGAAGAAATAGTTAGCTAGCTAGGAGCTCCATGACCACAACCTGAAACGTAGCCAGGGTCTTCGCTAGTACATTTGAAATGCACCTCCACTCCATGGCATGTGCACCGTCCCCCCCTCCCCCACCGCCCCATCTGGGGACAGACTGCGGTGTTGGATAGGGATAGACGAGTGTAACCCACCGCCACACAGCAGGTGCCTCACCTGTATTCATCTTGGTTGTTGTGCTTTATATTCAGTGTTTTCTGTCTTAAGGAGTTTCTGATAAACTATTCACATAACTTTGAACTTGTAACAAACATTGGGATATGGTTTGGCACAGAGGAACAAAGATTGATAACTTTTATTTAGATTGTAGGTATTTTATGTTAAACTTTCTTTAAATTGTACCAATCTAACCAAGGCTTCCAGGATGTGTGTAATGATTGGGTATTATTTTGGGATATGGCAAACATTATTTCATAAGATATGTGCAGATTGGTGGTTCTTATTACTTCGGTAAAGGTTGGCACAGCCTTTTGTTTCCAATGTCTAGCGATCTCCAATCGCATAGCTAATAGTATGTGCGTTGTTATTTTCCTTAGTGGGGGAGGAATTAATTCAATCCCAAGGGATAAAATGGCCAATTCTGGTTTCCTGGTGATCTTTGCTCCCATAATTTGTTTTATGATATTAAAAATGGATGACCATATGGGTTGCAATAGTGGGCACTTCCAGAATATGTGGAATAGTGAGCCTCTATGACCACATTGTCTTCAGCATAGTGGAGATGTTTGTGTGTCGAACCCTGCTATTCTTGTGGGTGTTAAGTACCATCTTAACAATAACTTTTGATTTAGTTCCCATAGATTAGCACTTTTAGTGGATTTATAGATGGATGTCAGCGCCTTCTTCCACTGTTCAGTCGAATAAGTGACCGACATATCAATTTTCCATGTTCTCATGGAGGCTGATTTAGTAAATGTTGATTTTTGATTCAGAATGCTATAGAATAAAGAGATGCCTTTAATTGTAGTGGTGGGATTTGTTAGGTATAAAGCTATCTTCCAGGGTAGTGTAACTAATGGTTTAGTAATTTTTGCTAACAAGTGTGAGATCTGGAGATAGGTAAACAGATCATTGCTGTTTAAGTTATATTCTATTTGGAGTGTCCTGAAGGTTTTGAGTAGGGATGAGCTTCGAGTTCGAGTCGAACTCATGTTCGACTCGAACATTGGCTGTTCGCAAGTTCACCGAACAGCGAACAATTTGGGGTGTTCGCGGCAAATTCGAATGCCGCGGAACATCCTTTAAAAGTCTATGGGAGAAATCAAAAGTGCTAATTTTAAAGGCTAATATGCAAGTTATTGTCATAAAAAGTGTTTGGGGACCTGGGTCCTGCCCCAGGGGACATGGATCAATGCAAAAAAAAGTTTTAAAAACGGCCGTTTTTTCAGGAGCAGTGATTTTAATAATGCTTAAAGTCAAATAATAAAAGTGTAATATCCCTTTAAATTTTGTACCTGGGGGGTGTCTATAGTATGCCTGTAAAGGGGTGCATGTTTCCTGTGTTTAGAACAGTCTGACAGAAAAATGACATTTTGAAGGAAAAACCCATTTAAAACTACCCGCGGCTATTGCATTGCCGACAATACACATTGAAGTTCATTGATTAATAAACGGCATGGGAATTCAACACAGGGAAACCCCAAACCAAAATTAAAAAAAAAAAATGATGTGGGAGTCCCCCTAAATTCCATACCAGGCCCTTCAGGTCTGGTATGGATATTAAGGGGAACCCCGGCCAAAATTTAAAAAAAAAATGACGTGGGGTTCCCCCTAAATTCCATACCAGACCCTTCAGGTCTGGTATGGATTTTAAGGGGAACCCCGCGCCAAAAAAAAAAAACGCGTGGGGTCCCCCCAAAAATCAATACCAGACCCTTATCCGAGCACGCAACCTGGCAGGCCGCAGGAAAAGAGGGGGGATGAGAGTGCGCCCCCCCCTTCTGAACCGTACCAGGCCACATGCCCTCAACATTGGGAGGGTGCTTTGGGGTAGCCCCCCAAAACACCTTGTCCCCATGTTGATGAGGACAAGGGCCTCATCCCCACAACCCTGGCCGGTGGTTGTGGGGGTCTGCGGGCAGGGGGCTTATCGGAATCTGGAAGCCCCCTTTAACAAGGGGACCTGCAGATCCCGCCCCCCCCCCTGTGTGAAATGGTAAGGGGGTACTTACCCCTACCATTTCACTAAAAAACTGTCAAAAGTGTTAAAAATGACAAGAGACAGTTTTTGACAATTCCTTTATTTAAATGCTTCTTCTTTCTTCTATCTTCCTTCATCTTCTGGTTCTTCTGGTTCTTCCTCCGGCGTTCTCATCCAGCATCTCCTCCGCAGCGTTTTCTATCTTCTTCTCCTCGGGCCACTCCGCACCCATGGCATGGAGGGAGGCTCCCGCTGTGTGACGGCGCTCCTCGTCTGACAGTTCTTAAATAACAGGGGACAGGGCCACCCGGTGACCCCGCCCCCCTCTGACGCACGGGACATGACGTGACTTCCCTGTGGCATTCCCCGTGACGTCACAGGAAAGTCCCGTCAAGTCACTGTGCGTGAGAGGCGGCGGGGTTACCGGGTGGCCCCGCCCCCCATTATTTAAGAACTGTCAGACGAGGAGCGCCGTCACACAGTGGGAGCCTCCCTCCATGCCAGCATGGGTGCAGAGCGGCCCGGAGAAGAAAATGAAGAAGAGAAGAAGAGAAGAAAAGAAGAAGAGAAGAGCGGGAGCCTCCCCCCATGCCATGGGTGCGGAGCGGCCCGAGGAGAAGAAGATAGAAGACGCCGCGGAGGAGATGCTGGACAAGAATGATGGAGGAAGAACCAGAAGAACCAGAAGTTGAAGGAAGATAGAAGAAAGTAGAAGCATTTAAATAAAGGAATTGTCAAAAACTGTCTCTTGTCATTTTTAACATTTTTGACAGTTTTTTAGTGAAATGGTAGGGGTAAGTACCCCCTTACCATTTCACACAGGGGGGGGGCCGGGATCTGGGGGTCCCCTTGTTAAAGGGGGCTTCCAGATTCCAATAAGCCCCCCGCCCGCAGACCCCCACAACCACCGGCCAGGGTTGTGGGGATGAGGCCCTTGTCCTCATCAACATGGGGACAAGGTGTTTTGGGGGGCTACCCCAAAGCACCCTCCCAATGTTGAGGGCATGTGGCCTGGTACAGGAGGGCGGGGGGGCCGCACTCTCATCCCCCCTCTTTTTTTTGGCGTGGGGTTCCCCTTAAAATCCATACCAGACCTGAAGGGTCTGGTATGGAATTTAGGGGGAACCCCACGTCATTTTTTTTTACATTTTGGCCGGGGTTCCCCTTAATATCCATACCAGACCTGAGGGGCCTGGTATGGAATTTAGGGGGACTCCCACATCATTTTTTTTTAAATTTTGGTTCGGGTTCCCCTTTGGGGAATCCCCATGCCGTTTTTATCAATGAACTTCTATGTGTATTGTCGGCAATGCAATAGCCGCGGGTAGTTTTAAATGGGTTTTTCCTTCAAAATGTCATTTTTCTGTCAGACTGTTCTAAACACAGGAAACATGCGCCCCTTTACAGGCATACTATAGACACCCCCAGGTACAAAATTTAAAGGGATATTACACTTTTATTGTTTGACTTTAAGCATTATTAAAATCACTGCTCCTGAAAAAACGGCCGTTTTTAAAACTTTTTTTGCATTGATCCATGTCCCCTGGGGCAGGACCCAGGTCCCCAAACACTTTTTATGACAATAACTTGCATATTAGCCTTTAAAATTAGCACTTTTGATTATTCATGTTCGTGTCCCATAGACTTTAACGGTGTTCGCGTGTTCAAACAAACTTTTTTCCTGTTCGCATGTTCTGGTGCGAACCGAACAGGGGGGTGTTTGGCTCATACCTAGTTTTGAGAGACAGACCAATTTGGAGATCTGTGACTAGGGATGAGCTTCGTGTTCGAGTCGAACCCATGTTCGACTCGAACATTGGCTGTTCGGTCATTCGCCGAATTCCGAACGTTATGGGCCGTTCGCGCCAAATTCGTGTGTCGCGTCACGGCCCATAATTCACTGCGGCATCGCAGTGCATTGCTGGCTGATGATTGGCCAAGCATGCACTATGACCCGCATGCTTGGCCAATCACAGCGCCATCGGTAGAGAGAGCTTTAATTGGCCAAAGCCAGGGTGGCTTTGGCCAATTATGGCTCAGGGGGTTTAGAACACGCACCACACTATATAAGGTGTGTGTAGTGTGTTCCGGCGTGCTTAGATAGAGAGAGAGAGACAGTGTCATTTCATTTGAGTTAGCTAGATTAGGCAGGACAGTCAGTGAGTTAGCTGCACTTATAGTGTATTGTGTATATATATGCATCCCAGGTGTTGTATATATATATATATATATATATATATATATATATATATATATATATATACACACTGTATTCAGTTTAGCTAGATCCGTTCCTGTTAACTTCTTACTGACAGGCAGGCTTGTCTTGTTACAGTATTTACAGCTACCTGAAGAAAATTGCTGGTGTTCTTTTGATCCTATTAGTACCACAGTCAGACAGCTAGACTGTTTACAGTTAGTGCAGTGCGTCCTGCTCACAGTGTTCAGCTAAAACTACAAGTTAGTGTGGTGTGTCCTGCTCACAGTGTTCAGCTAAAACTACAAGTTATTTTTTTGCGAGCTCTGCACAGTGTTCATCTAAAGCTACAAGTTAGTGCAGTGCGTCCTGCTCACAGTGTTCAGCTAAAACTACAAGTTAGTGTAGTGAGACCTCTGCACAGTGTTCATCTAAAGCTACAAGTTAGTGCAGTGCGTCCTGCTCACAGTGTTCAGCTAAAACTACAAGTTAGTGTAGTGAGACCTCTGCACAATGTTCATCTAAAGCTACAAGTTAGTGCAGTGCGTCCTGCTCACAGTGTTCAGCTAAAACTACAAGTTAGTGTAGTGAGACCTCTGCACAGTGTTCATCTAAAGCTACAAGTTAGTGCAGTGCGTCCTGCTCACAGTGTTCAGCTAAAACTACAAGTTAGTGCAGTGCGTCCTGTTCACAGTGTTCAGCTAAAACTACAAGTTAGTGTGGTGCGTCCTCCTCACAGTGTTCAGCTAAACCTACAAGTTAGTGTAGTGAGACCTCTGCACAGTGTTCATCTAAAGCTACAAGTTAGTGCAGTGCGTCCTGCTCACAGTGTTCAGCTAAAACTACAAGTTAGTTTAGTGAGACCTCTGCACAGTGTTCATCTAAAGCTACAAGTTAGTGCAGTGCATCCTGCTCACAGTGTTCAGCTAAAACTACAAGTTAGTGTGGTGCGTCCTCCTCACAGTGTTCAGCTAAACCTACAAGTTAGTGTAGTGAGACCTCTGCACAGTGTTCATCTAAAGCTACAAGTTAGTGCAGTGAGTCCTGCTCACAGTGTTCAGCTAAAACTACAAGTTAGTGTAGTGACACCTCTGCACAGTGTTCATCTAAAGCTACAAGTTAGTGCAGTGCATCCTGCTCACAGTGTTCATCTAAAGCTACAAGTTAGTGCAGTGCATCCTGCTCACAGTGTTCAGCTAAAACTACAAGTTAGTGTGGTGCGTCCTCCTCACAGTGTTCAGCTAAACCTACAAGTTAGTGTAGTGAGACCTCTGCACAGTGTTCATCTAAAGCTACAAGTTAGTGCAGTGCGTCCTGCTCACAGTGTTCAGCTAAAACTACAAGTTAGTGTGGTGTGTCCTCCTCACAGTGTTCAGCTAAACCTACAAGTTATTTTTTTGCGAGCTCTGCGCAGTGTTCAGCTAAAGCTACCTGTAGAAGGTTGGTGGTTTTCTCCTGATCCTATCACTACCGCAGGCAGCTAAAAAAGCTACAAGTTAGTTTTTTGCGAGCTCTGCACAGTGTTCAGCTAAAGCTACCTGTAGAAGGTTGGTGGTGTTCTCATACTACAGGCAGGCAGTTGATTTTGCTAGCTGCAGTATCAGTACATATATATATATCCCAGCTTAGTGCAGCTACAGGCCATTAGTATGTCTGGAAGGCCAAGAAAGAGAGGCAGACAGTCACAAGCCAATAAGAGAGGGCAAGCAGGCTCTGTGTCTAGTGCTTGTCGTGGAGACGGTGCATCCTCATCAGCACGTGGCCATGGGACACACTTGGCCTTTTTTTCGGCAGCTGGCCATGTTGAGCCGCAACATGCAGAAGATTTGGTCGAGTGGATGACCAAGCCGTCCTCATCCTCCTCATCCTTTCTCACCCATGCTCAGGGTACTTTGTCTGGCAAAGCAGCGGCCTCTTCCCTGCGCTCAATGTCATCAGTGGCTCCTTCCCTAGCCCCAACATGTCCTCCTGAGGAGTCCCTCGAACTGTTTGACCACAGTGTTGGGTACATGCTCCAGGAGGATGCCCAGCGTTTGGAAGGCTCTGATGATGATACTGAGCTCGATGAAGGCAGTAACATGAGCACGGACAGAGGGGGTGCCCAAGAAGGACAGCAATCTGGCAGTCATGCTCCCCCTGCTGCAGCATACTGCCAGGTTTGCTCCAGTGATGAGGAGGGAGAGGATGATGAGGTCACTGACTCAACGTGGGTGCCTGATAGGAGAGAAGAGGAGGAGGAGGAGGCGGAACATCACCAACGAGGCAAGATGCCCTCCAGGGGCCAGCCTAAGGGCAGCACATTGACTGCATCACACCCCAAAGCTCCACATGTGCAGGGCGCTGCAGTCTCTGCGCGTTATTCAAAAAGTTCTTTGGTGTGGGCCTTTTTTGAGAGGAGTGCATCAGATTGCACCGCTGCTATTTGCAACATATGTCTCAAGCGTATCTCGCGTGACCAAAACATCTCCAGCTTGGGTACCACATCCTTGACCAGACATATGTTGACCTGCCAGGCAGTTCGTTGGCAAGCGTATCTAAAAGACCCACATCAAAGAACAAAGAGGACCTCTCCTTGCTCCTCATTAGCTGAGATCTCCAACCCCACTATACCTTCAGTCCTCTCTGAGACCTGCACTGAGAGGAATGAAGGTGTAGAATTAGGTGTGTCACAGCCAAGTACTTGTGGGCAATTTGCTTTTGGTACACCGACGTCAGATTGTACCAGGCAAATTTCCCTGCCCCAGCTGCTGCACCGCCAAAAGAAGTTTGCTCCCAGCCATCCACATGCCCAGCGATTGAATGCTAGCTTGGCAAAAATTGCTAGCACTTCAACTGCTGCCTTTTCAGTTGGTAGACTCTGCCCCCTTCCTTGAGTTTGTGGAATGTGTGGTTCCCCAGTGGCAGGTACCCAAATGCCACTTTTTCTCACGGAAGGCGATTCCGGCTCTCTACCGGCATGTGGAAGGCAATGTCCATGCCTCGCTGGACAGGGCGGTCAGCGGTAAGGTGCATATTATTGCTGACTCATGGTCCAGCAGGCATGGACAGGGACGTTACCTAAGTTTCACGGCGCATTGGGTGACTCTGCTGGCAGCTGGAAAGGATGAAGGACAAGGTGCAGTAGTGTTGGAGGTTGTTCCGCCACCACGCCTCCAAAATGCCACTACTAATGATTGTGACACACCTCTCTCCTCCACCCCCTCCTCTTCTTCTTCCTCCATGGCCTCTTACTGTGCTTTGTCCTCGGAACCAGCGGTGCTCCGTAGCCGTTCAAGGGGCTACGCAAGTACGCAGGCCAAAAGATGCCATGCGGTGCTTGAGCTGGTGTGCTTGGGGGACAGGAGCCACACTGGAGCAGAGGTTCTGTCAGCTCTGCAGGGGCAGGTTCAGAGGTGGTTGACGCCACGCCTACCTAAGGCAGATATGGTGGTTTGCGACAATGGCACCAACCTCCTCTCTGCCCTCCGACAGGGACAAATGACCCATGTGCCGTGTTTGGCTCACACCCTTGGTGGTGCAGCGGTTCTTGGGCAGGTACCCGGGCTTACAGGATGTCCTGAGGCAGGCCAGGAAAGTCTGTGTGCATTTCCGCCGGTCATATAATGCCAGTGCTCGGCTGGCGGACCTCCAAAAGGAGTTTAACCTGCTCAAGAACCGCCTAATCTGTGACATGCCCACCAGGTGGAACTCAACGTTGGCCATGCTGCAGCAGCTGCACACACAGCAGAGGGCCATCAATGAGTACCTGTGCGACTATGGCACCAGGACAGGGTCAGGGGAGCTTGGTTTTTTTTCCCCACGCCAGTGGGCCATGATCAGGGATGCATGCACTGTCCTGTCACCATTTGAGGAGGCCACGAGGATGGTGAGCAGTGACAGTGCATGCATCAGTGACACTGTCCCCCTTGTCCACCTGTTGGAGCACATGCTGCGTGGAATAATGGACAGGGCACTTGAGGCAGAACAGAGGCAGGAAGAGGAGGACTTCCTTAGCTCTCAAGGCCCCCTTTATCCAGACAGTGTTCCTGCGTGCCCGCCGATCACACAGGAAGAGGAGGAGGAGGAAGATTGTGTCAGTATGGAGGTGGATCCTGGCACTCAGCATCAGCAGCAGTCTTTAAGGGATCAGTCCCAAGAAACACATGGACTTGTACGTGGCTGGGAGGAGGTGGCTGCGGACCATGTCGTTCTTAGTGACCCAGAGGACTCCGGACCGAATGCCTCAGCAAACCTACGCTGCATGGTCTCCCTGATCCTGCAAAGCCTGCGTAAGGATCCTCGTATTTGTGGTATCAAGGAGAAGGACAAATACTGGCTGGCAACCCTCCTTGATCCACGTTACAAGGGTAAGGTTGCGGACCTTATCTTGCCATCGCAGAGGGAGCAGAGGATGAAACATCTTCGGGAGGCCTTGCAGAAAGGTCTGTGCAACTTGTTCCCAGAGACTGGGAGGTTACAAACTCCTGTTTCTGGACAACGTGTTGCTGAGGCTTCGGTCAGTCAAAGAAGGAGCGGTGGAGAAGGTGGCCGTCTGACCGATGCGTTCAGACGATTTTTTGGTCCGCAGCCCCAAGGTATGATCGGTTCCAGCAACCATCGCCAGCGTCTGTTTTACATGGTGCAGGAATACCTAGGGCAAGATCTGACTTGGACACCTTTCCCACCGAAAATCCTCTGGGTTACTGGGTCTTGAGGATGGATCACTGGCCAGAGGATGCACAGTATGCAATTAAGCTACTGGCCTGTCCTGCATCCAGTGTTCTTTCGAAACGCACATTCAGTGCTGCTGGAGGCTTTTTAACCAATCACAGGGTGCGTCTGTCCACCGACTCGGTCGATCGACTGACCTTCATAAAAATGAATCAGTCTTGGATCACCACCAGCTACCAAGCACCTGATGCTGATGTATCCAAATAATTTTTTTTTAAATCTCAGATCCCTTCAAAGACTGCCTATGCTGATGCTGAGTGACTATCCCTGAGTAATTATCCTCTTCCTCCTCAATGATCACGCTGATAGCTTGTAAGAACATTTTTGGTTCTGGGCGCCACCACCAGTGCCTAAGGCCCAATTTTTCAGCCCCTGTTTAACAGGAGCGTGTAATTACAATTTTTGATGCAATACTTTGCAGCAGGGCTCATTTCTGCGTTCCAACTAGAGTATCTGTGAGGGGTTGCAGTGTTGTGGCACCAGCACCAGTGCCTAAGGCCCAATTTTTCAGCCCCTGTTTAACAGGGGCGTGTAATTACAATTTTTGATGCAATACTTTGCAGCAGGGCTTGTTTCTGCATTACAACTAGAGTATCTGTAAAGGGTTGTAGTGTTGTGGCACCAGCACCAGTGCCTAAGGCCCAATTTTTCAGCCCGTGTTTAACAGGGGCGTGTAATTACAATTTTTGATGCAATACTTTGCAGCAGGGCTCGTTTCTGCGTTACAACTAGAGTATCTGTGAGGGGTTGCAGTGTTGTGGCACCAGCACCAGTGCCTAGGGCCCAATTTTTCAGCTCCTTTTTAACAGGGGCGTGTAATTACAATTTTTGATGCAATACTTTGCAGCAGGGCTCGTTTCTGCGTTACAACTAGAGTATCTGTGAGGGGTTGCAGTGTTGTGGTACCAGCACCAGTGCCTAAGGCCCAATTTTTCAGCTCCTTTTTAACAGGGGCGTGTAATTACAATTTTTGATGCAATACTTTGCAGCAGGGCTCGTTCCTGCGTTCCAACTAGAGTGTCTGTGAGGACTTACAGTGTTGTGGCACCAGCACCACCACCACCACCAAAGGCCCAATTTTTCTGCCCTTGTTCAACAGGGACATGTAATTACAATTCTTGATCTAATATTTCACAGCAGGGCCCATTTCTGCACCCACCAAGAGCGAGTGAGGGCTTACAGTGTTGTGGCACCAGCACCACCACCACCACCAAAGGCCCAATTTTTCTGCCCTTGTTCAACAGGGGCATGTAATTACAATTCTTTTTTTTTTTTTTTTTTAAATGATTTTTATTGAGTATTGCATGTTATACATAGAGTACAGTGTTACACCGTTATGTTGTACCATATTACATTAACATAGGTATATCTATTTTATTTAGACAATGTAATATCAAGATGTTATTAAGGTAATGGTCTCGTGAGGCGTATTAACATCATTATTATAGTTATAACTGAATAACATGTTATCCGTATGCGGATATAATGTTGCTTGAAGTTTAACGTATAAAGAACAAAATAACATAAAGGGAAGAAAGGTAGGAGGGAGGAAGGGAGGGGAGTAGGGGGGGGAGGGGGAAAGGTTGAAGAAGGTTCATCCATGGTCTGATCTCATGTGGACATAGTGGAAGCATCTAGATTTTGAATAGTTCATCTATTATTTGTTAAAGTCAGTTACCTTTAAACCATGTTGTCCAAATTTTCCAATTTTTATCAAACTTTTCTTTCTGGCCATTCTTGATGGCTATCAGAGATTCATATACATAGTGTGTCTGGGTGTTTGCGAGGACTTCAGATACATTTGGAGCTCTGTCTGCCTTCCAGTGTTTGGCTATTAGTGTTCTAGCAGCTAGAAGAATGTGTGTGATTACAGTTTTGAATTCAGGAGGGAATTTCTCAATACCCACATTTAAAATTGCCAAGCTTGGTTTAGGGCGGGTCAGAATCCCCGTGATGCTAGAAATAATCCGGAAGACAGAGTTCCAAAAGCTAGTTAGGTGCCTACAGGACCAGAACATATGTAAAAGGTTACCTATGGAGCCACATTTCCTCCAGCATAGCGGGGAGCCATTGTTTCCAAATTTTGAAATCCTGTAAGGTGTAAGATACCAGCGTAATGCAATTTTCTGGGAAAGTTCCCAGTGGTTGACACATTTTGAGGCTTTATAGAGTGATCTAAATGCACACTGCCACTGTGAGTTCGCAATGCGCACGTTTAGATCTGTTTCCCATTTCTGGAAAGGTTGAGATTTGATAAAATCAAGTTTGTTTTGAAAAATATTGTAGAACAGAGAGATACCTTTTGGAGGAGTGGGTTTCGAGGTGAGATATTTCCACGCCTCTTTTGGTAGGTATATATGGTGTGATTTAATAGACCGTAGGAGATGAGCTATTTGGTTATATTTATATTGATCTGCAGAGCATAGATTATATTGGTCCTGCAGTGTGGTGAAGGGGATGAGGGAGTTATTGGAATATAAATCCGTGATAAATTTTATACCTCTGTTGTGCCAATCTCCCATGTTAAGATTGGGGATGGCTTGGGAGATAATTGCTATGGGTATAGGGATTTCCTGGAGTTGGGGTGGCATGGTTGGATTTTTACATAGGTCTCTCCATGCAGATAATGATGCTTGGAGGGTGAGTGGGAGGGTGTGTAGTGGGTGTGGTTTCCATACGTCTAAAAGTAGGAAGCATTGTAAGTTGTTAGAAGGAATCATAGTTCTTTCAATTCCACACCATAGGTTGTCAGATGTTGGGTCAAACCATTCTTTAAGTTGTGTAAGAATTGCGGCACGATAATAGTCCCTGATGTCCACTAGTCCCATCCCTCCCGCTCCTCTATGTTTGACCAGGAGGATTTTAGAGCACCTTGGTCTCTTGGATTGCCAGATGTATCTGGAAAGTAGAGTATTTAAGGCTTTGATATGCGTGTTGTGTATTGGGACAGCTAGTGTTCGGAATATGTATAGTATTTGGGGTAATATTAACATTTTGAATGAGGCAAGACGGCCCGACCAAGTTAGTTCTATTTTGGCTAGTCTATTTGTTTCTTTGGTGAGTTTAGTAATTAAAGAGGAGTAGTTGGTTTCTGCTAGATCATTTGGGTTTCTGGTCAATGTAAGACCTAGGTAGGTGATGCTCTTCTTGCTCCATGTATAGGGGAAGGATGTCTGAAGTTCGGATTTTAAGGAGGGGGGTATTCCTAAATCTAATATGATTGATTTTGTAAAATTGACTTTATAATATGAGATGTTGCTAAACTCATTTAAGGTATCGTGTGCATGACTTAATGATATTTTGGGTTGAGAGAGGAATAAGATGATGTCATCTGCAAATAGATTTATGTTGTGTGATTTCCCTTGTATGGAGAAGCCTAAAATTTTCGGATGTGTTCTGATTCTTTCTGCAAGGGGTTCTATCAGTAGGTTAAAAATTGAGGGGGAGAGGGGACATCCCTGTCTAGTCCCATTCGATATTTTGAAGGTATCAGATAGTAAATTAGATGTAAAGACTTGTGCACAGGGAGAAGAATACAATGCCTGAATAGCAGATAGGATGGGGCCAGCGAACCCGTATTTTTGCAGGGTTTGGTTCATGTAACCCCAATGTATCCTGTCGAACGCCTTCTCCGCATCCAAAGAGAGGAGCAGAGAAGGCGTCCGACACGATCCGGCATGTTGTATTATGTTGATGACCCTTCTGGTGGCATCGGCAGGTTGTCTTCCCGCCGTGAAGCCAGATTGGTCGGGTTTTATAAGATGTGGGAGGATTGGAAGCAGTCTGTGGGCCAATATTTTTGCATAAAGCTTAACATCTGTGTTAAGTAATGATATTGGCCTGAAGTTGGCCGGGGAGGTAGGCTCCTTACCAGGCTTTGGGATAGTTACCACATATGCTTTAAGCATTTCTGGGGGAAACGAGGCAGAGGACATCGCAGCAGAGTAAACTGTCTGTAGGGTTGGGGCTAGTATGGATTGGAATGCCTTATAATACCCATTAGGGAGGCCATCTGGGCCTGGAGATTTGCCCAGGGGGAGTGATCGTATTCCCTTTTGGATCTCAGACTCAGTTATAGGGGCATTTAGGGTCTCAAGTTGTGTATGAGATAGAGAAGGAAGATTGAGTTGTGCTAGAAAAGCCTGAATTTTCTCTTCAGTTGGCTGTGGAGTATCAGGGTCTGTATTCAGGTTGTATAGTGTAGAGTAGTATTCAGCAAAGGAGTTTGCTATGTCTTTGGGATTATAAATGTTGTGTTTAGTGATGGGGTGTGTCAAAAAGGGAATTTTGGATTTGGTTCTAGCTATCTTGAGCCTCTGGGCTAAGAATTTGCCTGCACGGTTGCCCGATGAGTAGTGAGACATTCTAAGGTATTGTATGTGTTTGTCATATTTTTCGATCAATAGGAGTCTGAGATCCAAGCGGAGCTGGGATAATTTTTGGGCATTGTGAGAGGTGGGGTTTTGTTTGTTTGCTGTCTCCAGGTCTTTGATATCATTGATTAGCGAGTTTAGCTTATGTGTCCTCTGTCTCTTCTCCCTTGCACTTATCTGAAGCAGCAACCCTCTAACAAACGCTTTATGGGCGCACCACAATACTGCCGGATCAGATACCGAACCAGTATTGGCTTCAAAAAATTCAGTTAGATTTTTACTTAAATTTTTAACATGTTGTGGCATTTGAAGAATACGTGTGTTGGCTCTCCATATATATGCCGGGCTTGGAGTGTGCCCCTCCACCACCACGATCGATACAGGAGCATGGTCAGACCATGTTATGTCATGTATGGTGGAGGAGGACACTGCCTGCAATAACATTTTATCAACCATAATCAGATCTATTCTGGAATATGAATTATGTCTAGCAGAATGAAAGGTGTAGTCCTTCTCGTTTGCATGTTGGCAGCGCCATACATCGAATATATTTTCCGAGTGTAGCAGAGGCTGAAGTGAAGGAGGAGGACGCTTGGCCTTGGAGGTAGTGTCCAGAGAGTGGTCAGGTGATATATTGTGGTCTCCACAGACAATCAGAGATCCCTGTTGAATGGTAGAAATTTTACGGTAAAGTCTCCTCAGGAAACGGAGTTGGTGAGAGTTAGGAGCATAGAGATTAGCGATGGTGAAGGGTTTGTTATTGAGCTTTCCTATGAGTATTAAGTATCTTCCAGCAGGGTCTACGTGTGTTTCTAAAAGTTGAAAGGCCACAGAGTCTCTGATAGCGATAAGGACCCCTTTTTGTTTTGAAGGAGCTGAGGCAAGAAAAACATGAGGAAATTGCTGGTGTTGAAAATGTGGGGTATTACCAGTGGCAAAGTGTGTCTCTTGAAGGCATAAGACATCTGCTTGGAGCTTTATTGCTTCTTTCCATGCAGAAGCTCTCTTGGCTGGGTGGTTGAGACCGTTTACATTAAATGAAACTATTTTAAGCGCCATTTAGTGTAGTATGGGGAGTGGTGCGTGTAGTACCTTGGTCTCTTTGGAGTAGTCCATCTTGTTTCGATGAGTCGACGTTGGTTGGGTTGGTTGTTGCTTCTTAGGTCCACTTTGATGAGGGTGTCCACTTGGAGTTCAGACCAGTAGAGGGAGATAGAGATCATAATAGGGGAAAAAATAAAAGGTAATAGTAAAAAAAAACAAGTATTGCATAATAACTGTGGGGTTGAACTTGCATCTGAGGGCATAGTAAATGCCCATATCTCAAGCGGGGGGGAACTTTGGTACGTGCTCCAGGCTTTAGTAGGAACCTTGATGCGATGATGTAGAATTAATTTTTATATTTGGGTGGTTTTGAGTTGTTTCGTTTGGTACTGCTCTTTCTGGACACTGTTTGCCATTCGTATTGAGTGTCGAGTTTTGCAGGGGGTGAAGGGCCCTCTGAGGGGCGATCAGGTAGTATGTCTAGTGATCGGAGTAGTTTGAGTCCCTCCTCCACGTCCGTGATTACCGTGGTGTTACCATCATGGGTAACTGTTATTTTCACGGGGTATCCCCACCTGTATGGTATATTGTGGTTGCGGAGAGCTTTGGTCACCGGCAATAAGGCTTTTCGTTTTTGCATGGTGAATTGTGAGAGGTCTGCGAACAGTTGGAGATGTGCAAATCTTTCTGGGGGTTGTTGGTTTTTACGGAACGCAGACATGAGTTGTTCCTTGGTCTGGTAAAAGTGCACTCGCATCAGCACATCCCTGGGTATGTTGTCAGGGAGGTGTGCTGGTTTGGGGAGTCTGTGAATGCGGTCTATATAGACTTCATTTTCTGGAATGTTAGGTAAGAAGGTTTGGATTAGATCCTGTGCATATTGCTGGAGTTGTGGGGGAAGAACATTTTCAGGGACCCCTCTAATCTTAATATTATTTCTTCTTGACCTGTCTTCAAGGTCGGCGACCTTTGACCTGAGCCATGTAATCTCATCAGATTGGTCGTTATGAGCGTCAATCAGAGTATTGTGGGATGCTGCAAAATCCCCCATTTTATCCTCTATGTGGTCAACTCTTCCCCCTATAGCTCCTAGTTCAGTTTTAAAGTTGTGTACACACTGCATCATGTCTGTATGCATAGAGCTGCGTAGGGAGACAAGCATGTCTTTTAAGGTGGTGTCTGATACAGGCTTACCCGTTGTTGGGAAGGCTGTGAACGGGTCCACCAGCTCCCTTGTGTCCTCCATGGCGTCCGGAGTCATGCTGTCTTGCTGAATGTTCTCCGCCATCCGAGGTTTGGATTTTGCTGGGCTGCGGGACATGGGTGTGGAGGCTCCAGGAGAGCTGTGCTTAGAGCCTGCTTGTGAGCCCGGGCTGGAGATCGCAGACCGCGCGCTGCCTGTGGGGGAAGGAGGATCTCGCATGGCGCCGGCGCCATCTTGGAGAAGGCCGCGGTCTTTCATCTGGAAGAAATCCGGTAATTTCTTCAGCTGTTCGTTGTCCTTTTTCCTGCGGGTCATCTTGCGATAGTTGCAGGGCTTTTAGGCTCGTTTTTGAGGTTGAGCAGGTTCGTTGTGTCGTTCCCAAAGCTTCGGTTCCTGAAGCTGGAGCGGAGCTGTGGGTTTAAGCGTCCATTCAGCTGCGCGGTAGCCACGCCCCCCCGTAATTACAATTCTTGATCTAATATTTCACAGCAGGGCCCATTTCTGCGCCCACCAAGAGCGAGTGAGGACTTACAGTGTTGTGGCACCAGCACCACCACCACCAAAGGCCCAATTTTTCTGCCCTTGTTCAACAGGGGCATGTAATTACAATTCTTGATCTAATATTTCACAGCAGGGCCCTGTGAGGGCTTACAGTGTTGTGGCCACAACAACACCTAAGGCCCAAATTTCTGCTGAGTATATACTTTCAAACATCTAACTTACAAACGACTCCTACTTGCAAACGGAAGGAGACAACAGGAAGTGAGATGAAATCTACCCCTAGGAAGGAAAATTCTCTCCTGTAAGAGTTAATATGGGAAAAACATTTCTCCTTTCCACTGATGCTTTCCAATCCTTGTTCCACTAAAAACCCCAATTTTTCAAAAAACATTTGTCATTGGGACAAAAAGTGAGGTGAAATCTTCTGAAGAGGAGGACAGACAGCAAAACAAATGTCACAGGGGTGATAACTCTTCCCTATGTTTTCCAAAAAGCTTAAAAAAGATTTTTTGGCTGGAGCTAAACACGTTAAAAAGTGCCTGTTCAAAATTACAAACAGATTCTACTTAACAACAAACCTACAGTCCCTGTCTTGTTTGCACCGCCTGTATACTGCTGTTCAGAGTATATAGGGCCTGGTGGCCCCACACCTTTCCTTATTTTAATTTGGGTGTGGGGTTCCCCTTAATATCCATACAAGACCCAAAGGGCCTGTAATGGACTGGGGGGTACCCATGCCATTTGTCTCACTGATTTTCATCCATATTGCCAGGACCCGACATTACATTAAACCCGCAAGCAGTTTTAAATGAGATTTTTTCCTTTAAAAATGACATTTTGTGCAGGGACTGTTCTAAACACGGGAAACACGCTCCATTTTACAGGCATACTATAGACACCCCCCAGGTACGATTTTTAAAGGAATATTTCACTTTTTTTTTTACTTTAAGCATCAATAAAATCACTGCTCCTGAAAAAACGGCCGGTTTTAAAAGTTTTTTTTGCATTGATACATGTCCCCTGGGGCAGGACCCGGGTCCCCAAACCCTTTTTAGGACAATACCATGCAAATTAGCCTTTAAAATGAGCACTTTTGATTTCGAACGTTCGAGTCCCATAGACGTCAATGGGGTTCTAACGTTCGTGCAAATTTTCGGTCCGTTCGCAGGTTCTGGTGCGAACCGAACCGGGGGGTGTTCGGCTCATCCCTATCTGTGACGCTAACGATGCCTTTGGACCCCCAATGTTTGACGTTTAAATTGGGTATTAAGAGCTGTAGGCTTGATATGGGTAGGGGGATTGATTTGGAGGGAATATCATCTGTGGGGGTACTCAGAAGAGTTTTCCAAGCCCGAAGTGATGCTACTATGGTAGGTGAAATGTCTCTGGGCGATTGTGCCATGAAACTACATGCCATGAGTAGATCTAATACTTTTTTGTTTGGACTCTGGGTGTATAAGTGTGTGTGAACCACTGGCGGACTTGTGCTAAAATAGCTGCTTGATAATAGTCCTTTATAAGGACATGGCCTACTCCCCCAACATTCCTAGATTTGATCAGTTTCTGGACAGCACATCTAGCCTTCTTTCCTTGCCAGAGATATTTATTAATTAGTGATTGTGCTTTAAAGAAAAAAGAGTTTGGGACTGGAATGGGGAGAGTGTGGAACAAATAGATAAATTGTGGTAATATATTCATTTTGAATGCTGCCAACCTTCCAGACCATGTCAATTCGATTCTGGAGATAGCATTTAATTTGGGGGCGAGTTGGTTTATAAATGGAGTGTAGTTTGCCTCAAGCAGTTGGTCAGTCTTTGCAGTGAGAGTTATACCAAGGTACTGTATTCCCTCTGCATTCCATGAATATGGTAATTGTGACTTAAATCTGGCTTCTATATGTTTATCTATTCTTAGACCGAGTATGTGTGATTTGTCTTCATTAACCTTATAGTAAGATATACGATTAAACATATTCAAGGTTTCATGTGCTGCTGCCAGGGAAGGACCCACTTCTGTTAGAATCAAAATTATATTGTCTGCAAATAAGCTGATAGTGTGGTCCCCGCCACCTGTTGGGAAGCCTTTGATGAGAGGATGGTTTTTAATGTAAATGGCTAGGGGTTCCATCAAAAGATTAAAAATTAAAGGCGATAATGGGCACCCCTGCCTAGAGCCGTTTGATATGGTAAAGGGTGTAGACAGGACACCAGACATGTATACTCTAGCAGATGGTTTAGAATATAGAGCCATTAGAACAGTGAATATACCACCCTCAAACCCAAATGACCGCAACACCTCGGCCAGATACCGCCAATGTATGCGATCAAAGGCCTTCTCTGCATCTAATGTGAGAAGCAGAGAAGGCCTTTTCTGTAGTTCTGCCATATGGATGATATTCACGAGTCCACGGGTGGCATCGGAAGTTTGGCTGTTTTGGGTAAAACCTGTTTGATCCGGATGTATGAGTTTAGGTAGTATGGTTACTAGGCGTATCGCTATCAGCTTAGCATATATCTTTAAATCAATATTTAAAAGTTAAATCGGTCTAAAATTTGTTGGTGAGCTAGGATCCTTCCCTGGTTTAGGCAAAGTGACAATCAACGCTTCCAACATTTCAGGAGGAAAAGAGGCAGAGGCAGTGGCAGAATCACAAACTTGAAGCAAATATGGGGATAGAAAAGTCGAGAATTCCCTGTAATATTCCCCGCTAAATCCATCAGGACCTGGAGATTTGTTTGGTGGGAGGGATTTTATCGCATTTTGGATTTCCTGCAGTGTAAACGGTTGGCTCAGAGATTGGGTTTGTGCTTTGGTTAATTTTGGTAGGTCTATTTTAGCAAGAATTTATTGATATCTTCAATATTAGGTTGTATTGTATTAGGGTCATCTTTTAAATTATATAGTGCTCCGTAGTAAAAACTAAAAGCGTCTGCTATTTTCTGTGCATGATATATTTTTTGTTTAGTGCCTGGGTGTACTATATAAGGTATTTTAGTTCTATATCTATGCCCTTTTAAGTTTTGCGCTAGTAATTTCCCTGCTCTGTTTCCATGCACATAGTAGTTCATTTTTAGTCTACGGGAGTTTTTTTCAAAATTGTCTAGTAGCATTAATCTAAGATCCTGTCTGAGTTGCGATAGTTGTTTGGATAAAGTAGGGGTGGTTATATTTTTATTTTGGGTTTCTAGGATTGATATTTCTTCAGTGAGATCTGCTAGCCATTTTTGCCTCTGCCTCTTTGCTTTTGCTCCCAATTGTATCAATATCCCTCTCATATACGCCTTATGGGCGTTCCATAATATAAAAAGATCCTGGACTGAGCCCTCATTGAGAGTGAAAAATTCCTCTAGGCGGGTTTTGAGAGTTGTCCTGTGTTCTTCTTGCTGTAATAAAAAGGGTTCACCCGCCACATTGGTTTCTGTTTGGAGGATGCCAAGTCAGCTATGGAAAGGACAATAGAGGCATGGTCAGACCAGGATATTGTGTTGATAGTAGCGGATGGGGTTTGGAATAGGACCCGTTGATCTATTAGGAACATGTCAATCCTCGTGTAAATTTGATGCGGTGGAGAAAAGTAGGTGAAGTCTTTTTCACTAGCATGAAGGCATCGCCATGCATCATATAGATTGTGATTATGTATAGTGGGGAGTAGAGTAGAGATTTTACGTTTTGGTTGAGACGTAGAGTCAATTTCTTGATCTGGGATAGCATTAAAGTCACCACATATTATGAGCAAGCCTTGAAGATGAGTAATGACTTTTTTCATTAGCTTGTTGAAGAAGTGGACTTGGCGTTTGTTGGGTGAGTACACTGTAACGATCGTATAAGTGGTTGAGTTTAGATCGCATGTAAGTATTAAAAATCTGCCGTTCGGATCTTTAATTTCTTTGTGTATTTTGAACGCTATTGAGTCTCTGATTGCCATCAACACTCCTTTGGTTTTGGAATCCGCATTAGCAGTGGTAATAAAGGGATAATTCTTGTGTGTGCATTTGGGTGGAGCTGCTGAGCTGAAATGAGTCTCCTGTACACATACTATGTCGCTGTCATGCAGAAGAGCTTCAGTCCAGAGAGACTTGCGTTTCGCCGGATGGTTGAGACCCTTTGCATTAATGGATAAAAAATTAAGTGTTATATTTGACAGGGATTGAGCATGCTAGGATTTTGCAGGGATCCTTTAACCAAATTAATGCCTTATATTTATCACATGTCGGCTTTGTAGTGTAGTTATGACGTATAGTATGCGTGTTGACCATACCTTCATGTAGTGGTTGAGGAGAAGCTTTTCTGTGGGTGAACGTAGTTGAGATTGAAGCTTGGTGGAATGTTCCTTCCAGTGTTCTGAATCCTTCGGTATCCCAAAAAACAAACAAGAAAAATGAAAAACGAAAACAAGGAAAACAATGAAATGGATAAGGCAAGTGTAGTGCACTTAACATGGTGCAAAGAGTAGAACTGGTGCAAAGCACCTATAGGCAGCGGTTGCTGCTAAGTGGTATTGGGGGAATTTAGTTCAGCCTGAAATTCCCGTACTTCGCCCCCCCCAGGGATTAGGGAGCTAAAAGATTTTCCGCTTGAATTTATACGTGAGATTTCGCATTTTTAGCAGTAACTTCTTTCCATTCGCCGTCAGCTTGGCGTGGTGTACTGGTAGTAGGGTTGACCTCATCTGATTCTAGGAGTATGCCCCATTCTCGCAGAATTGCAAATCCTTTATCCAAGGAAGATATCACATATGTGCGATTTTCTCTGGTCACAGTGATTTTGGTTGGGTGTCCCCATCTGTAAGGGATTTTATGGTTCCTCAATACTTTGGTTACTGTGTTTAGATTTTTCCTTTTTAGGAGCGTGTATTGTGAGAGGTTGGCAAAGAATTGTATTGAATTGAATTCTGATAGGTTGGCGGTATTTGCTCCTGTTTTCTCATATATTGCATTAGGTTTTCTTTTACATGGAAGAAATGTAAGCGTAAGAGCACATCTCTTGGGATGTGGTCAGACAGGTGAGACGGCTTGGGTAGATGGTGAATCCTGTCTATTGTGACATCTAAGCCAGTGAGGCCTGGTATACGATTTTTGAATAAGGTTGTTGCGTAGGAGCGTAGGTCTGTTTGGTGTACTGATTATGGTATCCCTCTTATTTTTAAGTTATTCCTTCTCGACCTATCTTCCAAATCAGCCAATTTTGCTTTGATCCAGTCGTTTTCCCCTTCTTTTTCTTCATAGGCATCGACTAGATCATTTATGGTGTGAGCATACTCTCCCATTTTAATCTCCATGTGATCCACCCTGTCCCCCATTGCTTGGATATCTTTATTGAATCTGTTCATGCATGAGGCCATATCGGTCTGGATGGTACTCCTCAGAGACATTAACATGTCTTTTAAGACTGTATCCATCACAGGCTGATTCTGTGTGGGGAAGGTTTCAATTGATTCGGCCATCTCTCTTGTGTCTTCCCCTGACTCTAGTGCAGGGCTCACAGGCGATCCCCATCTAGTGCCATCCAGCCTGGGTTTGGACTTAGCTGGGCTGTTTGATAAAGGGGTGGAGGGACAGGAGTATTGGCTATTAGGGGATGTCGTTTTGAGAGGAGGATTGCTCTTTTTTGATGTATTTTGTGTACTCAAGGCCGCCGGCGCTTACCTCCAGCGTCTGTGATGGAGTATAAGTCTGTCAAGCGCTGGGGACGGCTACCGTTACGCCGCTTGTTAGGCATGGTCTCAGTGGTAGCCCAGTCTGAACCTCCGTGAAATGGGGTGAAAAGGTGCCTTGAAAGGGCTGCTTTTTGCCGCTGTGTCCCTGGGTAGACAGAGCTCCGGGATTATGCGTCCATCTGGCTCCGCTGCAGGCCATGCCCCCAGTAGTTTACATTTTAATATTTTCTTTTATGAAGAAGTAAACTATAACTTGTAAACAGTAACACCTACATCTATATAAAACAGAGCACTTCCAGTTATTGACTGGCAAACATCACAGTGAACCTGTAACACAGTCACACAGTGTGTTGCAGAACTTCCTGGTTCACAGTGATGATTGTTTGCCAATACCACCACCACCAGCCCCAGTGAGTCAACACAGATGGAAGGCTAGATCGGCGTTATAAGCTCTCGGAGTTGTGTCACCCAGTCACTTTACAGAAAATGTTACCTGCACTCTACCACAATACACCTGTAACTAAAGCCAAGCCAAGTCACCATTAGAGGAAGCCGGAAAATCCTTGACAGAAGAAATTGTCAACTAAATCTAAAAACCTTGGACAAATCTTTATGGGATCACAAATATACAGTTACACACCACAATACCAAAAAAAACACACACATCACTAAATCATAATGGTAAAGGGCAGGCCATAGGTCAGGCGCCGGGCAATGGCACAGTAACAGTCAGACATGAGGTCAGGTCGGTGTGTGTTTTTGTTTGTGTGTGTATTTGTGTGATCCAATAAAGATTTTCTCCAGGTTTTAAGATTTAATTTATTCTTTCAAAGATTTACCTTCCTCTGGTGGCTTGGTGGGCGTCAGTTGTCTTGAATTAAATACACTTTTAGAATATTTGGCTGAGGGTTAAGTTAGTTGACACCTCCAAACATTGACAATTGATTGACAATACACATCATAATGTCACCCAGTCACTTTACAGAAAACGTTACCTGCACTCTACCACGATACACCTGTAACTGAAGCCAAACCACGCCACCATTAGTCGGAAAATCCTTGACAGAATAAATCAATTGAAGCTAAAAACCTTGAGCTAAACTGTTATGGGATCAGAAATATGCACACAAAAATACCAACCAAAAAACACACACGTCAGACGTGAATCATGAGGAAGGGCAGGCCACTGTGTGAACAACAAGCAGGCAAATGGCACAGTCAGCCACTCATCAGGTCGATGTGTGATTTTTCTTTTGTGTGTGTATATTTTTGTGATCCAATAAAGATTTACTCCAAGTTTTAAGATTCAGCTTATTCTTTCAAGGATTTGCCTTCCTCTGGTGGCTTGGCGGGCGTCAGTTGTCTGGAATTAAATACAGAATTGGTTTGGTTGAAGGTTAAACCCCTAGAAACAGACAGGCAGTCACAGAGCATGACAGACACACTGTGACACTGACACGCCACAGTCACACGACAGGACGACACTAGTATAAAAATTCTAAATGGACAGTTGGACACACAATAGAAAACCATTCTCCATCTCCTCCAGTGCTAGAAAAGCTATAACAAATATAATATTTATATGACATATAGTATATACTCCAGGTTCAGTTCACTGTGATGATCATTGATTGTTTGCAATTGCCAGTGCCAC